>VZRN01002333.1:37720-90379 GCA_013397935.1 Dasyornis broadbenti
GCTCCGGGCGGGGGGCGGAGGGGCTGCCCCCCGCCGGGAACGCGCGGGGCGGGACCGGGCCGTGCCTCTCTGCTGGCCTGGATGGGCGCAGAGGGATGCGGTGCGCGCTGCACCGGCTGCACAGCCTCCACTGCTGCGGCTTGCGGCCGTTTCCATCCAACCCTCCGAGTCACTATTTTTTTGCATCCATATACGAGTCTGCGGCGCCTGAGTCAGCGGCCTTGGCCCGCTGTGCACTATCAAGAGTGAATTATTTAATATCCTTATCCTGGCTGTGGGTGCCTGCCGAGTGGGGTTTCTAGCGACATCCTCTCGATAAGCCTGTGACACTGCTCTGCCGTAGGCGAGGTGGCCGTCATGCCAGGCACGTGCATTTTGCCTGAAGATGAAGCCAACGCTCATCACATCTCCCACCTTTTAGCCCCCACGTTCCTAGAAGTTCTGGCCTGGGAAGTCCAGGGTTGTCTCACAGATGCCTGTGCTTGACCCTGGTGGGCACCGCTCGGGATATCTCCTTTTCCATCAAGAGTAGTGTGCTACAGCTATGGCAATAGCTGAAATCCTGAGTTTTAATGACAGCTTGCACACTCCCATGTCCCTACTAAAAAGATTAAAAATGCAGGGCCTAATGCATCCTAGCACCTGCACAGCTCTGACAGCTGTGTCATGCTGGTTACTCATCATCACCCACCAGTGGCTGATGCAGCTCCAAGTGGTGAACTGCTGATGTGCTTGTTACCAGGCTTTAAAAGCCACATGCTGAGCTGCTCAATCTCACCTTACTTCTTCTGTTTCAGATGGAAAGGCCACAGAATTATTAATGATCTGTGAGCTGATCTCCATTTCAGGCAGTATGTCCTGAGTTTGTATTGTCAGGCACTTCCGTGAGTCTACACCTACTTCCCCATGGCCATATATAAAAAAGGGTTGCTCACAAGACTGATCTTTGAGAAACAGTACTAGCATATTTTCTTCTTTATGATAACTTCTCTTTTAATAAACATGGCTTTAGTCGACCCTGGTGGCATCATTTTCTCTACACACTGAGTTCAATCCTTTCCACTTTAAGTAATAATTTTATGGGGTACTGTATAACATGATCTCTTCATGTGTAATTAGTGCCTTATCCGGAGAAGTCAGTTAGTAAACATGTAGTCAGAGAGGATTTACTTTGGATAAAGGGTAATAGTTTATTCCACTTCCCATTTGGTCTCCTTGTCACTCATTTCTTCTGAATCTTGCTCTAATCTTCTGTGTAGCATTGGAGTGCAGCTGACAGCTCCAAGTTATCTTAGTGATTCCGACACTCCTATTTTTTTTTTTTTGTGCATGTACTTGCTATCTTCACTCTTAAAAGATTTATTACTTTTCGTAGCTGAAGTTCATAATAACTTTCCATTTCTTCCATTAGTTCTTTCAGTGTTCCAAGACAGAGGCCAAGTCACCTGACATTTCTCCTACTGAGTTGTCTCAGTTTTGCTGCCTTTTTAATCTTTTTTGTTTGTTTGTTTTTTATTTCTTAAGGTGCTTTTATTCTTTTCATTACTCAGTTCCCATACTTTGTTACTGAGAATTGCTACTGTTTCTTGGTCTATAGGTTACTCTTTATCCTTGGAATATAATGCATCTTCCTATTTTCTTTTTCATTGTGTGCTGTAGGTGTCTTTTGTTATTTCATCTTATACTTCTGAGCCAGCGGTGGCCCAGCCAGGCTTTTGGTCCATGTTCCTCTGTATCCATGCCCTCTATCCATGGGATTGCAGGTTTCCTTGCCAGTCAGCACATTTTACATTATTTATATATACTGTTCTTTCTTGTGTGATCCTGCTTAAGGTATATTGTTTAGAGGAAGACATGTAAACCCTTTATACCTTTGGCTTAAAGGAGGAAGTCAATAACACACTTCTGGCTTTGAATAATTATGTGCTTGCTCTTCACCTGAGCTTGTGAGAAAAGAAATACGTCTTTCTAAAATCCTACACCTTAGTATTTAGGCTGGCTTCTGTCAGTCCAGCAATTTAAGTCAACTTGTGGTCACTTAGTCCAAAATTTATTTATTTTTTGTTCTGAAACTAGTGGATCTGCAAGATCATCAGCAAGCATCCCTGTATCTTTGTTTCACAAAGTGCTTGGTAAGGAAATCTGTGTTCCACCTCAGCGAGAAATACCCAGATTTGCTGTTATTGGTGTTTAGTTTTCCTCTGGGAATTTAAATCCTTGTTACTCCCACAAAATCTGTAATAGCAGAGATGCTCTTCACAGCCAAGTCTGACTTGTACTTCTGAGGTAGCTTTTTTAACCATCCTGACAGGCGGTAACCTTCAGGCAGGCAGTTTTTCTCCCCTCTCTATGCAATTTCTGTTCTGGTCTCCACAGGCACTAGCAGGAGTAGTGTGTGATGCCATTTGCAAGTAACTATTTTCATTTGTTACACTTGCTGTTTGCATTCCATCCATCTGCCCTGTGTTCCTGCAATGGCAGGTTTCCTGCCCTGGAGCAGGAGTTTCAGTGCTGCTGTGCCATCAGTGCACACATTCTCCTTTTGTTTTCTTTATAGCTTGGTAGGGGACCTAGCCACAATAGCTGCATTTGGTGTATTAGTTCTGTCTCCCTCCTTATCTCTGAGTTCTTTTTTTCTTTTCTGTTGCTGAAGACACATGTGCCTTATTCCTATTCCTCTTCTACATGTATCTCTATCTGCTTGTATGAGGTGCAGGGACTGTTTCCCACTACCCTGCCTGGTTGCTTTGGCACAAGATGTGTCTCAATAGTCAATAAACCCAAATTCTAAGATTGGTTCATGTAGGATACTGCAGGCCAATTCTTGATGAAGTCTTGTCCATAAGTGCCTCCCTTACCTGCATGTCCTGAAATCACAGTGCTTTGAGCTGCAGTACTGATTAGTGCCGTCTTCAGTCTCCCTTCTGTAGGGACTGGCAGACTCTTGGTGAAGATCACTTCGACCACTTCTTTGAATATTTCTCAGCTGGGCACTGGTCACTTCCATCATCTCTTTTCCAGCATAAATTGTCTACAAACTCATGCCTAACATTTGTCCTGCCTCTTCTGCACCCACTGGACTCTTCTTCAAGCTTTGATTTGGGCTTTTGCCTTGTACCTGAAGTTGTAGGAGCAGATCTGTGCTGTAGTTTCTCCTGGCACTCGGCACACCCTGGACAATGGCTGTCAAGGATATTTTTCCTCTGCTTTGAAGAGCTGGTGGAACAGGGGTTGTAAATCAGGCTGCATAGGAAGCAGACCTGCCAGAGGGCTTTTTAGGTAAGCCTTGTCCTTTGCAGTTTTCTGCTTTACTCTGAAGTTGCAGATGGTCTTCCATGCAGGCATAAGGTCTGCCCTCTTTTGTCCTTTCCACAAGAGTGCACATGTCCAATTGAATCCACAGGAAGCAGAGACAGAAAAGGTTCCACCGCCCCTCAGAGCCAGGGCACAGCCCTGGGAGCAGAGGTCCTTCGTACAGGAAGCCCAGAGGGATTCACAGATTTACACTGTTCCTGAGAAATGGAACAGCATCCTGGAAACTCTATAGGCAAACATAATTAAGAAGTTGAGTTTTGACACTGCAGTGCACTCTATAGTTTTGTTAGCTAGGATAAGGCTATTAATTAGTTCAGAATTAGCATTGCATTCAATTAGGGCATGATGATGAAGCACTAGTGCTTACCAAACATGCTGCTTTATACCACAGAAATCTAGTGCCAGGTGCTAATTTTTGCAATCAGAGCACCATGCTGCATCGTATCAGCATTTTGTAGTGCCAAGTCTTAAAAGACAAATGAGTCCTTGCATTTCAGAAGCAGCTCTACTTACTGAGTCAGGAAGCTGGTAACCTGTTAGAATAGAAAATAATAAATTCATTTACATAATGAAAATGCCTTAAAGAAATTGTTTATTACATTTTATACATACATATATATATAGGTTTTCTGTATTTAACTATTTAGTTTCTTATTTAGAAAGGATTGAAATATCAGAAATCATATAGTGTCTCTATTTTTAAATTTAAAAAATTCAGATGATATTTTTGAATATTCAGCAGAACAATCTGGTTTGTGTCTGGGATCATTAACTCCCAGCTCATTCCCTGACAAGAATTATCTCGTGACCCAAATACTATTTTTTATCTTCCATTTTACACAATTCAGTTTCTATTTAGTGCCTATTTTTCCTATGTGGTGCTTACATTTTCCACGGAGTTTAGCTTTAGTAATATATAAAGAGAGTCACAAATTTGCTATATTACTGTGCTAAAATCTAAGTAGGATGCCATTTTATTTATAAAGCACTTCTTGGTGTTATCTATTTTACTCTGATAATTAAGTCTTTTTGTCCCACAGGACAGGGTTTTTTTGTCACTGTTAATTTGCTCTGTCATGGAAGGCAGCGCTTAATTTTGTAGCACCTCTCTCTAGGTACTTGTCATTACAGTAGCCTGGAACTTGTGCTTGGCCTCATCATGTTCAACCAAGGCTCTTCAGCCTTGTGGAGCATTCATGGACTCTGTATGAATAAAGGTTAAAGGAAACTAAGTTGACAACAAGCTTAGATAGAACTGGTGCATACTTTTGGGGGCCTTTTAAGGGGCTCATAATAAAACACAACTTAGTTAATTTGGGCCCAGTCACTTTCCTTTGCACCTTCCCTCTAACATTTTACATAGCACAGATTTACCAACTCCAAAACACAATTTCAGTGCTGAGTCCAGTACAGTCTGTGGTGTCGCTTAAAATCTAAGATATTTTAGAAGTGTCCAAAAACCCACTAAAAGCACTGCAAGGCTTTTCAGTGACTAATGGTGTCTTGGGTCAGGTCAAAAACAAGCTGACAGTTACCAGCCTTCTATTGTTCATTTTAGTGATGCGCAGTCTTGCCCAACACACCAACGGTCAGGGATTTGTTCTGCTATTCCTTTGTAACTGCATCCAGCACTGCAGGAGTGGAGAACATCATCTTAGAAATCTCCATGATGTGGCTTTTTAAGAGGCTTGCTCAAATATCATCATCACTTTTGTAGAAGAATAAACTGTGGCTGACTACTCTGTTTTGTGTTTTAGCCAGCAAGACGAAAAAGCAAATATTTGTCAGCTATAATCTTCAAAATACAGACAGCAATTTCACCTTACTCATAGAAAACAGGATCAAAGAAGAAATGACAGCTTTTCCAGAGAAGTTCTGACTATGCATCATTGTAAAAGAAGAAGGAGAAGGTTTCTTTTTTTCCAGAAAAACTGATTGCTATTTTCATACTGACATTAAGTTAGTATATTTCTTTTGTATTATTTTGATTGAATTTGTGGTTGTTATTAAGCGTGGATACACTTGACTTGGATTTTTTTTTTTTCCCAATAAAATTTTAATTTTCAATTTCAAAGCAAAATATTTTTACTACACTGCTAAGTAGGATAACAAATGGATGCTGCAGTGGATGAACATTATTGCAAAAGCGCATGCGGTGTCTGGCATCCACACGGTACTGGGATCTGATGGCAAATCAGTTCCAAACGCCAGCTGTACAATTAATCTGCTGTGTACTAGCACTGAACATAGTATAGCAGCTTTTAGTGTTCAAATAAAGAAGTCCCACATTTTTGTATGGTAAAGGAGTGACATGAGTGTTACTTTTCTCCTTTTAGCCCCTGTTGGTTGTAGTACTGGTGCCAAACACTGGATTTCCTTCCATCCCTTGGGCACTAAGAACACTGGAAGGGTTTGACAAAGGGTTATTTATGCGTCCCTGGGGACTACATAGAAAGAAAAAGCTCAAGCCAAGTTCTGGAGCAATAGATAAATCTGTCAGGCTGCTAGAAGAGCATCACATGTGTAAATTGAGCATATACATCAAATCAGAAAAACCAGAGCATTCTGCTACCACAACCACCAGTGAAAAGCATCTTGCTGCTACATCTCCGGACTTGCTTTTAGGTAAGATGGGTATCCTTTCAAAGACAGATCCATGAGCTATTTTGTTTAATGAGAGGACAGCTAGGAGTTAACTGTCCAGGTCATTATTTTTTAAATTCGTTCTGAGTTGAGCCCTCGCTTGAGCTCAAACATCAGCTTCTGATACGAGCAAAAACTACTAGTGCTGCTGCTAGACAGCTGTCCTAAGCACCTACAGAAAAGTGATGAATTTACCTTGCTGTGGTGCCACAATCAGCAATTAAACACTGTAACTGAGAGGCTGTTGGTGTAGAAGGCACAACTGCTGCTGAGTCTCTTGTCCAAGTGCGTTTGAACACCCAGTGGCTTCAATGTCGCAGATCTGGTGTGGGTTCAGAGAGCCCCTCCTTACCTGCTGGGAACAGCTGCCTGTCCTTCGCCTCAGTCCAAGATCAGAATAGCAAAAAGCACCTGTTGAAGGGTATTTTCTTTTTAATTTACACCACCCAGGAAACAGAGTCAACTATGCTTCTGTAATTGACTATAAAGGATAATTACTTGCAAATCAATGTGCTGTTTTAATTAGCCTGATTTACAAACAGCTCACTCTGTAGAACAGGGTAGGGCTGCTTGCTGAGGCATCAGCTGCTGCTGGGCATTTGAGAAGTCACTGCGAGGGAGTCAGACCAGGGAGAGCAAACTGATGGGACAACGTCATTTTATTCTGTACATTTACATACAAAGTTCTTCTCAGTAGGTACAACAGATGTAACATCATGCAGACATTTAGCTTGTAAGACTGTTTTCAGTACTTGATTTAAGCTTGTGCTATGAGGAAGCACCACCAGACTATTCATGATCAAAACATACAGTAACACGATTCTTTAAAACTTCATCAGAAACTGAAATGGGGAGGGAGATCTCGCCCACTAGACAAAACACACCGTACTCCTTTCCTGAAACATTTTACATTTAAAACATTTAAAATGAGGTTTGTAATTTCATTATTTTCTTAAAAAATAAAAGAAAATGAAAAAAAGTTGCAGTGGGGGAAATCATCCTCCCACTCAATAGTGTTGTCTTATGTGCCAGCTACAGGCGCAACTTGACTTGACATTCACAGAGTTCAGTTAATGGCACTTCTGCTTCCAATTTGGTGACCAATGAAGTGTTTGGCTCCAGGAAGTGGCAACAGTTAAGTAAAATATTTCCACTAAAAAGAACGACAACAAAAAAAGCCTGCTCACTGAAACCCAGAAGTAAATCACACAACCCTCTTTCAGAGTGGCCACAAAACACTTGCAAACAGGTGACTGTCATTATCTGTTTGCAGTGTGTGTCTGGCAACAAAAGCAGTACTGAAACCTTAAAAGGGGTACAAAACCCCCAAGATCAAGCATAATGTCACTTCACATTTTTGTTTGAACTTACAAAGATGGAGAAAGCCCTTAAATGGTAAACCCAAAGAAAAATCTACTGATGGGCTTAGAGGTTACTGAAGGTTCACAGAAAAAGGCCAAAAATGGACAAGACAGCTTGGACTGCTTCCCCTATTGTGGTGGCCAGAAAGAGCTGCCTGAGAAAAGCCTTTCCTGGTGATGGCTGCAGAGGAGACATGGCCCAGGAGCCAACGGAGCAGCAGGCTAGGACCCCAGCAGAGAGCCCTGTCCTGCTGCAGGACTAGACACGGCAGGGCAAGCATCCCCACCCTTCCTTTCTGCCCTGCTGCATCACCTGCTACCTGACTCCTCCACACAAGATACGTTTAGTGAAAGCTTTCCAACTTCATGAGCATGTGTGGAAGAACATAATCATCACAGAAGTGTTCATGTTTTCAGGAAAAGGAGCAAAACTGGAGCTGCCAAGGCAGGAAATTAGTTTTTGCTTTATTGTTGTGACAGAGGCAGAGCGCCAGACCGACTAGAGCAGCTGGGTCTCCCTTCATTGCAGATCAGTACCAGCTACCTGCTTTCAAGCAAAAAACCAAAAAGCAGCAAATCAAATCACCTTCATAAGATCTCTTCTTAAAACAAACAAACAAAAAAATGCTGCATGCTCCTGTCACCTAGTGTAATTACTATCTAAATGTTGATATGTTTAAACAGCTATTCTTTTCCCTGTGCCTGTCTGTCATTGGAGAGCAACCACCAGAACAGGAAACGATAAAGCACTGTGGACAACAGTGGTGAGCTCACCAGGACCACTGACAGTGCTGGAAGCAGCCGGGTTTATAGGCTTGTGGATGGTGTACGAGAGCTGTACCGCAGCTTGAGCACACGGGCGCACAAGACCACAAAGGAAGGAGCCACTGGCTCCACGGCACAATGGATGGCAGGACGCTGCTTTCTGCCTCTGCGCTCGCACCTTCTCTGCTCTCACGCCCTTTTTCTCTTCCCTTAAGCCTCGTTTTGCTTCTTCAGTTTTTCGTCGTGAACCGATTTTTTCGTCCCCAAATGTGTGTGGCTTGCAACAAGCGTCTCGCATCGAAGGCAAAAGGTATCACACAAATTTGACACGTGAATACTGCACGAGTGGGAAAGGGCTGGGTTCTTTCCTCAGGTGAACACAGACTGTCAAGGTCTCGGCACAGAACAAAAAGAAGCAGCCGCACTCAAGTCTGACAATGAAACTTGAGTGTAAGGAAGATCAGGCTCTTGCTGTCACAGCAAGTCTAGCGAAAGTGAAAAAAGCCAGTAGTGTAACTTTGGGTGAAACTACCATCAACTGATCCAGTGTTTCTTACCAGGCTCAAGAAGAACCCAAATGTCCACATCATCCTCTGTAAAAATTAGCAGCTTTAGGACAACATTGTTACTCTGAACTCAACCACCTCTGTCGCTTCTGCAGGTCTACCTGTCCCCTTGCATCCGTCAGCGTCGGAGGCTGTGCTACTTTACTGCATGGCCAGCCGGGGAGCATGGATCTCTGATTTATTGGGGACTGTAAGAGGACATTGGCAGCCTAATGGAGGATGGAAATTGTTAGGTACAGTAGTTACTTGACTATATATACAGCAAGGGAGGAAGGGGAAGGGAAGGTAGAGGAGGAAAGTGCAAATGAGCACTTCCCCTGCATATGAATGCAAGATGTACATCAGACGAAGTGGCAATCATACAGACACTCAGTACAACATTGACATCCTGCTGCTCTGTTTGAACCTCTGCACTACAGAGCAATCACAAATGGATGGCCTGAGTGAGAAAGGAGAAGAGGGAGGGAGAGCGGGGTGGGGGGACTTGGTTAACTACAATGCAAGAAAGCTGTTTGTTTACAAAGTCCTTGCATTGAACTAGATCCTCACAATATTCTCTTGAGTGAGAACCAAAAGCCAATGGCCAAAGGAGAAGGTTGGTTTGGGGGCTGGAGGAGTGAAATCAAGTGGCCACTATCAAAGTGCCATCTACACAGCAGGAGGTTAACTGGATGTTCACTTTGTGTAGAATTGATCCAATTTAAGTAAACTTTTTTCCTGAACTAAAAATCTTACAAGAACAGCTGGGAAAGTGGGGAAATAAGGGTGAATTCATTATATATTCTTGAGTCAGAACCAGAACACATCTCTAAGAGCCCAAGACAGCTCAGTAAGTCATTATTCACAGGCTATCAATTTATTCCTTTCCAACAGTCATTTAAGCAGTTTGTCCACTTAAATTGAAAACTCAAACCCTGGTTCTAAAAACAAGTAAGACAATACCAGGACACTCATTTCCCAGGCACAGACATCCCAGCTGTGCTGCCTTTTGGAAGAAAGGTACAGATCATAGCCTGTGCTCCTTACTATTTAACCCTGCTGTTTTATGCTCTTTTCTTGGAGCAGTCAGAGATCCCGGGCCTTCTGATAATTAAAGCCATTCTTGGCAAAACTAATTTTTGCATCATTAGTCAAATCATTTGCATCATCTATGTTACTATTAAAGACCAGTGGCAACCACCTAAAATAGATTCATACACTCTTAAAATGCAGAAAGTTGATTCTAGTTGAAAAATCAGCTTGTTTGGGTAGGATTTTCTTCAATGCATTTGGTGAAAACAAAAAAGGACTAATTTAGAAAGTAACTTTTAAGTGCACATGGGCTATAAAGACAAATATAAGCTGCCTAAAATGCAGTCAGAGTTTGAGTCACAACAGGTTTTGTTTTGCGTTTTCTTCTTTTTTTTTTTTTTAGTCTATACAAACACAGCAGGCAATCTGGGCACTTGGACTTTCTAGACAGGCAGAAGAATGTTGCACAAGTCTAAGTCAATTCAACTTTGCAGTGGATCCCTCTTCCCTTTAAAGAAACACAAAAACAAAACAGAAAACAACACTCCCCCTCCCCCCATGGTTTCTTTCTTGGAATGGCTGCACCTCTTATAAGATGGCTTCATTTTTGTGATCTATGAAAGAAAAAGGAAATAAAGTGCTTCTTGAGAATAAATCAAAATAAATATACATATTTAATGGCAGGAACAAAAGAGTTCTGAAGGGCTATCGCCAGCCAGGTCTTTTCTCAAATGAGTCTTTTCCCCCAAAACTTTTTCAAGAGTAATCTGCACAACAGTTGAAGATGCCAAAATTTGCTTTAGTAGCAGAGTTGAATTCCTCTAAGTTTGTGTCTGCTCCATCACTGGTTTGTAAAATTTGTGCAAAACACCTTTGCCCAAAGTGCTACTCCTCCTGCACAACAGCATCAAATAAAATACAAAAGAGAAGAAATGTAAGAAGGGGAAATAAAATAATAAAAAAAAAAAAAAAAAAAAAAAAGGGAAAAATTCCACCCAGTTACATCGACTTCATCCCATTGGCAGTGGTGTTCTCCGAGATGCCATCGCTCACGGCTGCTGAGTCATGGAGGCCAGAGTAATCCTTGAGTTCAGAGTTTGTCAGGAGCAGGGGCTGTTCTCCCTTCTTGTGCGGCAGGAGGGGCTGCCGGGTGTAATGTTCCCCATCCGGGATGTTCTCAGGCAGGTTCTGGTTCTTGCTTTCTGGCAGCAGCAGGATGCAGATGATGCAGATGAGTGTGCAGCAGGCGAAGATGACGTGGTGGAGGAAGTAGCCTTTCTGGTTGTGGAGCTCCATGATGGGGGCGGTCAGGCGGCCAAAGCCTGCGCTGGCCAGGACCAGCCCCAGCCCGCCTCCCCTGCAAACACACACAGAAGGGGAAATAATTACACTCAAGTGTCATTTCACACCCATTTAACTGCTCCCACATAAGAAGAAAAACTTTACCATGTGAGTGTGTAGACATCACTCTAAAGTACTCGCAGTTCCAAGTGTTCCCACATTCAGCAAGGGAAAACCAGATTTTTCTTATCATGCCAGCCTTCTCCACTTAGACAAGACACACCAAGGAGCACTAAGTGCAGAAGTCAATTTTGGCTGCCTCCAAAGTATCGGGCACCATTCAGCAGTGGAGGCAGGAGATTAGACTTTACAAGCCACTGCCTTAATCCATTATATCAAACACCGAGTGCTGAAAGATTTTCTACACAAAATCATTTTTGTGGCTGGAACTCCTCAACACACTGATGATGTAATAAAATGCATAATTTTTAGAAAATAAAAAGTGTGAAAATAGACTCATCTTCCTCCAGCTAGAGGAACACAAGCTGTTTGGAAGTGAAAACCCAGTTCAGTGCTCCCTCCTGATGCTTGACTATGCAAGCAAACTCTCTGGCAATTCCTTGTCTTGTTGATCAGCATCTTTCCAGGACCTGGTGCAGGCAGGCCTGACAGACCTCACAATCCCGGGTCTGTCTCTGCTGGGTGACCCCATACAGAAGTGGCACTGCAGGTGTTTCTCTGGGGCAGGCCATTCCCTCCTGCTCTGGAATAAGTCAGGTCTCTGGCCAGTGGAATGTCACCCTTAAATGACTCATTTTAACAAAATCTGTGAGAGTGACAGCTTGTCCTTCATTTTCCAAAGACCCTGCTGCCTGCAGAGGGAGACCTCCCTGTGAGCTTAATCACTGGCACCCTGCTTCCCTACCAAGCCTGCGTGGGCAACACGCTCTCTACAGTTCCTCTGGGATGCCAGCTATTCTCAAAGCCTCTGGAGACCAGAGGGGCTCTGGGTTCCTGGCCCAATGCAGAGCTGTTATTATCAACAAAACCCAGTCCTTACAGAACACAACTTGCAGAAGGCAACTGGGCTGTTTTATGGCATATACTTGGGAAAAAAACAGTTTCACTGACTATTAAGCAAACTAGAAATCACTGTATCATAAACCTACAAATGCCAATTTCACTCAGCCAACCACCGTGTTAAAGATCATCTTCATTCAATCCTTTCCAAAATCCACTGTTGCTTACTTGACAGCCAAAGGACAGCAAACATAGGTTTCAAAAGTCTTCGACACTGACTGGATCAAAAATTCACATATGCATGTTCCAATTCTTCAGGCTCAGCAGAGCATCTTTCACACACAACAGTGACTTCCCCAAATACTGCAAAAGCTCTTATTAAAAACTTGCCAGCTTTCCGATGGCAATTTAGAAACCCTGCTGAATGCAACTATTGTGCAACTGGCCTCCCTGCAACTTCATTAATACACTCACATGAGTAATCGACACAACCAGTCCCAAATGCATGGCAAATCTCCCTCCAAGCTGGCTCTGCAGCAACAAAAGCCCGGCTCATTTACATCAGTGATTGCTATGGCTAAATTGTATCTCAACCCCCCTGAGAAGGACCTGAGGTGAGTTTTAAATGCTGCTGTAGAAAGACATCAAGCAAGCTGAAAGAAAACGGGAAAAGGCAACAACAAAGACAGCTCTGTCATTTATGGGTCAAGTGGTTTCAGATTTGCAGGGGGGAAAAAGAGTTTTTCCATATGACGTCAGTAATTAGAGTAGGCATTACTTTTTCCAGTGTCATCAAAACCTGGCAGAAAGCGGCTTGAAAATAAATTTTGGTATGTGTCCTAAAAGGGGTTTCTTTAAAGTTTAACTACATTGCAGATGTGAAAATGTGAAGGGATAAAAAAAAAAAGAAAAATTTGAAAACACTGTCAGGAATTTTTGTTGTTTCCAGGCACATCAGGAAAACAGTTACAGGGCAAGAGAGACAGCACTCCCATAATTCACACTGGTTTTGTGAGTGACATGGGGCAGCAAGTGGAAAAGAAAAACATTCTGAGTGCTTTGGGGCATTGCTCTTCCTCAGTACAAAGTCTTCTGTGGCAGGAGCCAGCGTCTGTACTTCAAACACTCTCCAGATGCAGAGTGGAGCCTGGAGAGGGAGTGCGAGGGCTGCTGGCACCCACAGCAAGTCCCAGCTTCCTCCCTTGCACCTCTGCCTGCCAGTGGCTGCTGTGGGGGACTTTCCCATGGCATGGCCCCGTGGATGATTGATCAGGGCCACTTCCCTACACTGAAATCAGACCAGGTTTTCCAGGCTTTGCCCAGTCAGCTCAGCCACTTCTTGAAGTCAGTCCCTGAAAGTCTCCACGGTTTGTACTGTGACATTTTGTGCACTTAGTTCCTAGGCCAAAGATTCAGAAAAACACCAGGATATCCTTGGCCTCATGGAGCAAGGCACCACCTTTGGGAAGCCAGGCCTTGTTCAGTTTGCAATAAACAGCCCTACATCCCACTGTGTTGAGGAATACATTCAGTGCAGGTATCTGGGTGTGCAAGGTGCTGTGTCAGCTGCAGATTGAGCTCTGGGGGCAGGACCTCAAGGCAAGAGGCTGTGAACTGGTGCGGACCCTCTGTGTGAATGTGACTGCTGAGTGGCTCCTGGTTGGTCAGACAGGAAAGCTTCCTCAACAACTGGAAGTTTGGCTTCAGGCAGCCATTGATGGATAAAGACCCTAATTCAGCCATTGCTGCCCACTCTTAATTTCTTTGGCTGTGTGGGCACTAAAGTAGGACACTGAGAGAAAAAAACAGATCCATCTTCCACTTGATAGTAACTAAGTATGTGGAGGATGAGGAGAGGACATGCTGTATTTAGTTCAGCCTATTCCTATTTAGTAGATGTGCAGGATGTAATTGTGTGAAGATTATTCCATATGGATTATCAGTGACACTTAGTGCTTTAATTCAGCATTTGGCTGGAGGTCTGTACTAAAGTCCCTGGTATAAAGAAGGGTAGGTCCTGGTGAAGCCCCCCCACCTACTGCCAAGAATACGAAGTATTCTTCGTGTGTGCAGTGTACGGATCTGAAGGACCCCTCTGTGACACATGACAGTGTGGAATGTTCATGTTGCTGGAGCAGGTGGCAGGCACCTCTTGGTGATGAATTTCTGCTATTCTCTTCCTATGCTACTGGAACTGTTCATCTCAACACCACAGCAGCAGAGATGGATGTGTGTGGTGGGTTTGCTATCATGCCACTGCTACCCTGGGTAATGGCAGTGCTGTTTCCCGCCCTCAGGGATGGGGGATTGCAGATAAATGATTTGATCAGGGAAACCCCAGAGACAACCCCAGTGCTCTCTTTGCCTCACTTTTCTCTCAAGATTCCTTAAGATCCAACCAAAGGCATGTTAGTATCATAGAATGGTTTGGGACGGAAGGGACCTCAAAGATCATCTAGTTCCAACCTCCAAAGGGCATCCAAGGTGGCATTTTGGAGAGCAGGTTATGAGGAAGCAGTCAGATCCCACCAAAAGACAAGACAGAAGGCAGCTTAATCACACCTCTGCCTGAGATAGATTTATGCACTGTCCTGAGCTACAGCTCCTAACTACAGCCCTGAGTGGATCCTATTGTGGTGGTAGAATCGCAAAGCAGTGCAGGGTGTCATCATTTCTATAAATAAACAGGGACCCTGAGGCATATCTAGCTGTTGTCACTCGCCTGGTGTCACCCAGCGGAGTCAGGGGAAGCAGAATTTCGGCTCCCAGCCAGGATTTGCTCCCTGTAGCAACATGAGTGATTTAAGGGAAAAAAGCTTGCTGAGTTCACACTGCACATCTGACCCTACTTGGCAGATTCTCTTCTGGCTGACATGGTCAATTCCTTATCTGTGTGCCTTTCAAACAGAGACAAGGAGAAAATTAAAGAGGCATAAAAACACCAAAGTGGCTGACACACACATAAATAAATAGCTGTTAGTGTTTCAGGCTGCTGTATAATCTCACCACTCACACGGCCTTTTCCTGTGGAAATAATGTTATCTGTAAAATACATTCACAAATTCAGGTAGCCTGAAAAAAGGGGCCACGGAGCAAGGAGAATCTGGCTACTCAGACAGCAGTTTTGCAACAATACTTTTGCAAAGTTATTGAAAAGGCATATAATTTGGAGGTGACAAGAAATATGTATCCTCTTCCCTCCACGCTTTCGCCCTCCCACCCACCCATATGACCTACATTCCTGGGAAATTCAGTGGGGTCAGGGCAGACTCCTGAATTGCTGTGGCATTGCTGAAAGCATAATCCAGAACACAAAAGCACAGCCTTTGCGCTGCGAAAGATAATAGCGTGAATATAAAATGGTACACACCCCTGACCATACAAAGATGTGTTACAGGAAACTGTCCAACAAAGATCATCTGTCTGATTTCTACTATTTCCCAAAATAAAAGTGCTCCTCTTCAGAAAAACTGAGCCTCTGCTAAGATAGATCTGTGTGTGAAGAGAAAGACAACTCTATCTGCAATAAAGACAGAGCTCTCACAGGGGTGCTGCTGTAGGAGAGGCAGGCGTGCAGAACACCTCCGCAAACAAAAAACATTTACCACCACATGTTTCAATACTTCCCTTCCACCAAAGCTCCCCTGCAGCTGTCGTGCCTAACTTGCCCTAGGGAAGCAGAGACTGCTGGCACCCACGTCCTCCTCTGCACACTCATGGAATTTCTCTTTTAATATCAGGCTGCAGACTCACTCGGTCACTGCTTGAACAAATCCAGCAGAGTTAGTGAAGCAATGACAATGTTCAACCAACAAACTGGTTCAGCTGAGTATTTAAGACCCTACCACGCTGCAATTCGTCTGCTGCCAGGCCTGCTGATCGTCACCACGATGGGACACAAGGTGGAGCCACAGAAAACAAAGCCCCTCCATACACAGACAAGCATTTACTGAGGCAGACTGAGTGCAGCAACTGTAAAAAGCGGCCCTCAGCTTGCTGTGAGGTCTCCAATTACGTGGGGTTTCCTCTCCCATACAATGTGTTAAGTTACACAGCTCATTATCAATTAAGTGAGGATAATTTTGTCCCCATCTTTTGAGGAGGGCTGCAATGTCTCACCTGATTACCGTAGGTGTGATTTCAGCACAGAAGAACACGCTGAGGCTTCCAACAGCATGCGAAGAAAACATACCCACGATGGAAAACGCAACAGAGAATTTGTCTTTGACGCTGTCACTCATACCTGACGAGACAAGTGTGTTCATAAAAAGTAAGAATGAGGTCAAACTTCCAAGGAAGAAAACAAGTAAAGAGGTTTCTATTACTCTCTTTTTTCTTTTGACAAGAATTTGAGTAATTTTGTAATACTAATTTAAAACTGGTTTATAAAATCCGTTGCCCAAGCACCTGAGATCCAAACATACATGAAAAAAGTCATAATGTCATGACAAAAAATGGCAGTGATCTCTGAATTTTTTATGCTCAGCCACCACAGAAAAGGTGAAACCCATGAAAAACCAGATCTTTGGGCAGTCTTTTAGGCACCAGCCTCTTCCCTCTCATGTTTGACAGACAAGTGGAGGCAGGCAACATTCCTCAAGCTGCCAAACATCTTATACAGTGGGGCTTGGGCACTGGAGAGGCTTCAAGGACAAGAGGGGAAAGAAATAGTAGTGCTCCCATCTCTGTGCTAAGCCCCTGCACGTGATCAGTCTGCAAGCTCTGTTGTAACTCCCAGCTTGACAGCCTTTGCCTAACAACTCTGGGGGAGAACAGCCCCGTGCCAAGGACGGTGAAGCCCTCCCTTAAGACAGGGCTGTTTGCTCAAACATTTCACAGCTGGATGGCAGCAAGATTTCCAGGAGCAAACAGTGTCTATCAAGCATTTGCAGGAACCCCAGTAAATCTAAACAAAGCTAAAGAAAACTGTCTTCTGACCAGGGTGACCGTACATCTCTCAACTGATCCCCGCTCTCCACCTTCTGCGGGCAGGGGTGGGGTATCTGTTCAGGGTTGTACAAGCTCATGTGGCCTGTCCTGGCCAGCCAGGAGCCCACATCACTCCAAGAGACTATTGCACCATACAAGGAGAACACATCGTGCCTGACAGTAGCACTGGGGAAAGAGCTGGAGCTTGACAGCCAGTGCTCCCCCACCTTTCTACAGCCAAGTCCCAAGGCCTGCCTGAAGTAAGAACTGCTCATCAGTGTGCAGTCCCAAGCAGGCGTACTCTCTGGGTTGGAGCCAATGAAAATGAACACCTGCTTCTGTTCTTGCTGAATATATTAGCTGTCAGGAGAGCAGAAGGTGTTTGGGAGCTCTTTGGTTACATGTCCTGAAACGTGCTACAGCCTGCTCAAGGCTAAGCTCTTTCTGCAATGCACCTCAAGTCTTGGGGAGAGAGCAGATGATAAGCTGCTTGCCAGCTGGTAAGCACATGAGCACAGCACCTTGCAAACTCTGATTTGGGCCTCTGAGCACTCTTGCATAGTGGGTGAGGCTACACCACTGACCCCCTCAGGGAGTCATGACTTCTCAGCAGAACAGATATTGGAAAAGCTGGGCAGGGACAGGTCCACCAAATCTGATACAGAAAGGTAAATCGTGTTCCCCTGTAGTTTGTTGTTGCATTGCTCTTACAGTACTTCAACCTGGGAAAGTATTTTTTAAAGTGTTTAAGTCCCATTATCAAAAGCGTCCTTAAAGTGTTTCAGTCCCCTTTTCTTTTCCAGAAAAAAAAATTTCAGATCTGAGATTCCTGAACTGGGAATGCTGCTTCTCAGGAGGAGACTTTCTGAGAAAGCCTTACCGTGTATCTCAAACCTTGAGGGACCTCTGCACCCTGTCTTGACATGCAGAGGCGAGCCTTTGTGGAGGGGATGCTACACCAAGAGGCTGCACATAAATGAGCAGGCCTGCCTATGAGTGGGGTCTCAGGGCACTGCATAGAAGTGGGCTTTCATTCTGCACCTTTTTGTGGCAGCAGCTCTGCTCTGGGTGCTTTGGCCCAGGCCTTTTGGATCTACTTCTTCCTGGGGGAAATGCTTCCCACATTATGCAGATTTGACTGCAAACCATACCTGAGTCTGGAAGTTGACTGTATTTTCCAATCACTGGATCCAAAACCACAGAAGTCAGAGAAGGAGAAAGGGAGAGAAAACAAGAAAGCATTATGTTTACGCATTTATTTATCCAAAGGAAAAAAAAAAGGTAAGTCCCACATGCCACCCTAGCCCCCCCTCCCCATACAATTCTTTCCCATGCCAAAATCGGCACATTTTCCCTGGCCCCCAAATAGGACATGCTGTTTCCAGGCACATCTCAGCTGGAGGACAGCATGCTAATGAGACAGTGATAACAAACCAGCAGTAAAGCATGTTTAAAAGCCCCAGAATTACCACTGGGATTAACACAAAGGCCTCTTTGTTGTTAATGAAGGGGCAGAAGAGAAAATGCCCTCCTGCTACAGCCCTGAGGGAATGGCCAACAGAAGCTTCAGTTAGAGAGCAAACTCTGGGCATCAGCACCCTCACACTGGTGGGAGACGTATTCCTCTCCAAAACCATGAGGTGATGGTCCATGTGTCACACCAGCCACCAATCCTAACCACACAGGAGCACATGGCAGCACGGGGAAGGGCAGCAGCACAGGCTGAGCACAGCTCTGCTGGTCATCTCCCTCCAGGCTTCAGCGACTTCCCCGGTGACAAACCCGGAGTTTGGAGGAAGGGTCAAACATGACGAGCTTCAAGGTCTGCTGCAGGTTTGTGGCTGGTGGAGAATATCCCTCTCTCTCTCTTTCTCACCATTCTCAAATTCTGATTTCATTTGCCAGTTGCACCCAAATTACGCTAAATTAAAACATGCAGGATGCTGTGACAGATTTCATAATCAGCAGGGTCACTGCTTCTCTCCAAACACTGTCTAGCTCTTCTGAGGAAGAGATGGGCATGGTTTAGAGTGGGTGGAGTTGAGCAGCTCTGAAGTTCGAGGCTGCCTTTTCCTCCTCTTCTCACAAAGAGAAGCATCAGAAAGGGTGATGGACCCACCACATTGAGAGTGCCAATGTAGAACAAAGCACTTGAAGTCATGCCTGATCTTTGTTTTAGCAACTTGGCTCACAAAATTATGTAAATTTGTTATGGAAAACGTTGTAATGAGTCCTACAGGGTGTTTCTTCCCACCTCCCTCATCAATTTTTTTGTTGAAAAACTGCAACCAGATTTTTGTGGCTCTGGAGCACACTAAAGGCTCTGACACACTTTCTCTCATCTAAGCAAGTGTGTGTTTATTACCTCAACAGCCTCAACAAACATCTCCCATCCTTAAGAAAAAACCCTAGAATTGGCAAATTTAGTGTAGAGAGACCCTGATGGACACCACCAGAAGAACGTGGAGTTTCAGGAGGTTGCACACATGCACAGCGCGAATCTGCATGTGAATGGTCTCAGTCCATCAACAGACTGGTGAAGAGGTGGGGCCACGGGACTTCTCCCACTCTCAGCTGGGATTGCTGGACATGGTAAATATGTGCTTGAAGGGAATGTAAACATCTGTGCCAAGCTGGGAGCAAACACACACGATGTTGGAGTTTCCTCCACGCCATGAAAGAGGTTGCCTGTTTCCCTCCTACACTCCCACAAATAGCGTGTTTGCTAAAGGTTAACTTAGTAAATGCCTCCAGGAAACACAGTCTGTAAATATGGACAATTCCTGTTGGCTCGGAGTGGCCTTCAGTATGCAGGCATGTGAAAACTTTCCATCCTCAATGTAAAAAGCTCTTTCTTATTGAAGCCCTCAATTATTTCTAAACTTAGAAATTAAACTCAGCATTAATCAGTGTTCTGGTGTTTGTTTCATCCAGTTTGACCAAAGTATGTCTCAACCTTCTTCCCCTTTCCTTGGGGTGGGGCTTCATAGGACAGGGTTCTAATGATTGGTGACTGTGAGAGTGGCAAAGCACATCCCACCTTCCCTCTGCTTCAACCCCTCTCTGATTCATCAAGTTCAACCTCTCCAACCAACAAAAAATGAAGACAGGGAAATAAAATAAGGAAGGGGAATAGTTCTATAGCAGTTTTAATAGCTGATGCAGCTCAGAAGTTACTGCCTGCAAAGGAAGAGGTGGGACACTGTCACTTTTGCAAGGAACAACCCATTTAAAATGCTGTTTCACCTCCCAAAATCATGTATATACATTCACATGGACGATGCATGCACAGTGTTAAAATTAGGGTCTTTCAGCTGCACGATGTCCATGCTACCTGTATATTACTTATTCATAGCAAGATGCTAAGAGCAGGCAGAGAACATGCACCTACTGCTCTAACTTCTGCATGGTTTAGAGGCCACTTGAGAAACAGACTTAAGTGAGACAGTTTTCCCTTCCCAATCCCTATCCATCTCTTTCCCTGAGGGCTATTTCACTACAATAAAATTAAAAGCATTTCTTGTTTCCTTGTTTGTTTTCTCAGTGACAACCCCGGATACGGCACCAATGCTCAATAAGCTTCACCATGGGAATCATCCAGAATACAATGCCTTTTTTTTAATGACCTTAAGAAAAAAGTGTTTGGGGAATCCTTCAAAGGAATTCAGCTTCTTAAACTATGCAGGCGTATGACATGATGACTCTGGGAAAGGCAAAGGAAATGCTAGTATTTCCTGGTCTCTTATTTTCATGTCAAGCTTGCGTGGTTCTGAAGAGCTCTCATCTCCAACTTACAGTTGAGAAGGCCCAGCTGCAGAAGTGATGCAAGAGCTGTAAGTATCATGAAAAGCAGGAGTCCTCCTCTCCTCCCCAGAAACCCGACCACAGGGCACATGGCCAGGCAGGATGCCAGCGCAATCCCAGCCATGGTGTAGTAGTCCGCATAGAAGTTGTGGGTAATCGCCATCTTCGCTTCATGCCCCATCATACTTTTTGCAAAACAGTGGTGTATGCCATAACCAGTCAGCCTGGGGGAAACAGGAGAGGGCAAGAGAGACCATTGCTGAGAGTGCAGAACACACACTGCAATGTAATTCATTGTAGGGAGACATTAATGCAAGAATACAACACCTTAAGTTAAGAAACATCTCTCTAGGTGCTACTGTAACAAAACAAAAAAAAAAAAAAAAAAAACAAAAAGATGCAGCAAAAAAAAAAAATCTCCAACTAGACATTTGTTGGCTTTACTCATATAACTGCTGCTTATGGTATGATCAGGGCACAGGAGACTTTAGAACTCCTAGTGCATGATAGGTTTTCCCATTGTATTTGAGAAAACCCATTCCCAGAGAAGGACATCTCTCGTTCCAAGTGCATCCGCTGACAGTCACAGAGCCAGCACTGCTGCGACGAAGTAGCCTGTGTGCTTGGACAGCAAGACACCAGGAAGACCCACCTGCCTGTGGCATCTGGTCATACTAAATACAAACATTACATCCCACTTCCCAAGATAGCCTGTTGAAACTAGAAACCCCTGAGAAAGGAGTATTTGAAGTCATGTGTGCAGCAATGATTATTACAATTATAGAACAATAAGCTCTAATTCAGTCTCCACATTTACACCACCCTTCATAGCAATGTGTCTCCTGCTCTTCAAAAAGTTTCTTTGAGATACCACTGACCAACATCTTACCATAGAATTTCACTCCTCTTTCTCCTGTCTCACTCTGCCCCTCCAAAATAAAAAGAAATAAAGGGGGAAAAATAAAAAAGAAAGAAAGATGTGGCACAAGATTGCAGAAGGCGTGCAACAGGAGAGGTCAATGCTCTCAACTGCACCCATTGCAGCTCACGTACCTCTGCCAGGAAGAGCCTCCTGTCTCTGGCATTTACACAAGACAAACCTCATGGCACAAATTAACAGTGCCTGAGAGAGTGGGAGGCACAGATCCAGGACTCCAAAGAGAAAAAAAGAATGACAGGTACATTCCACTGATATACTTCCATCCTCCTGAAGGCCAGGAATTTGAAGCTCTGTCTGTGTAAACTGGTTATCAAAATAAGCATAGAAACAGCTGGGGGGATATGCAGTCCTTGAGTTCATGACAGCCCAGGGCCTGAGGAGTTTCTCTTGCAAACTTGTGAATTGATGCTCTAGTTCAAAGTTCCACCCTCAATACTGAACACCTTCCCCTGATAAAAACCTAGTACAAGTGCTTGCTGTTACACAAAAATGACATTTATTTTGGACAATTAGATTATAGTTGACTCCTCCCATAAAAGAAATACTGATCAGCAAAACAATAGCAATAAAAGGATAGAGTTAACCAGCGTTTCTTCTCTCTTTCTCTTCCACACATGCAAACACACTTGTGGAAGTTGTTACTGAGGCCACCATCTATAAACTAAATCAGACTAGCATTTGGACTTTGCTTTCCAGCCTATTTCCCTAAGAATTACGCTCTTCTCTTAACTTGGGGAGCAGCTCAGAATAGTTACCTTTAAAACTAAATACTTGTCTCTCTTGATTTCTTATTGTTCTCTGCAAAAGATTCCTTCTCCACATACTAAGAATTCAGCACAGCCCTGTCTAACAGGAATAACAGAAGTAAAATTAATTTTTTTTCTCACCCCCTGAAAACAAACAAGATATCTATTTCCTCAGATGTGCATCTGCTTCATGCTCTGCTTGGATGGCAAACAGCCTTTGTGTGCTAATGCCAGAAGTTATTCTTTGGGCTGCCTAGTTCTGGTTTAGGGAATTTCCAAACATGTAAAATTAACGTGGGTGAGGGAGAAGAGGAGAATTCCCCATGTAAACATTTTTCACAAATACATTTAACACTGTCCACTAAATGTACTTGGTGAGCCTAAGGAGAAAGCATTGTTTCAGAACAGAGAGAGACACTCACTGGTGGGTGGACTCATAAACCTGGAGTTGGTTCTGCAGCCAATAACAGCAGACACTGACCCCTGAAGTCTGTGTGCTTCTGGGTGACTACTTGCCCAGCATGGGGGCAGTCCCCTCTGGGTGATGACTGAGCCATAAGCCTGTTAACAGGGGTGAGGGCTGCAGAATAGTGCTCTGAAGTGAGGAAGAAAAAGCCACAAGAGAGCTACATACTTTGAAACCTAGCAGAGAAAGGGGATTCCTAGCCTTCTCCATCCCTACCTCCCACTTGCAAAAACCATAAATGAAAAATTTAAACAGGCATTTTACAAGATGGAAAAATTAGAAAATGCACTGCTGTTGCCCTTCCAGAATCTGCAAGCCCGTGTGTTTCCTCTTTACAAAGTGTTCAGTTCTGGAAAGGTGGCCTCAGAGCCTGTAACCTGAAAAACCCTCAGGCTGATGCCTGGTTTTGCCCACATGAGCATATCCAAACCGAAGCCTTAGAAGGCAAGCATCACACTGTTCTGTGTGAGACTGCACGTTCTCCCTGTGAGCCCCTGTACACGATTTGGGAGTGCTGAAGCGCTTTGACACCTGCCTTTGAAGACCTACCAAGCACAGCTGTTATACAAAGGAGAAGGCTTTTATTTACTGGCAAGCAACATCTTCCTTTCTACCACAGCCCCACCAGATGTAAACAACTTGAACCTGCACTCCTGTGGCATAAATGGTTTCAAAACTCCCACCTGGGATGCCAAGCAGATGTCTGCATGCATGAGCACCTACCAGCATGTGGCCACACGAGACCACTGGTGATAGCAGTGAACTTGCAGCACGGCACCTGAGAAGATGTGGCCTGAAACAGCCAACAAGCTCCTACATGTTTGCCATAAAAAATACAGTTCTCTATAAAAGCTGGTGGTTCTCCAGGATCATTTAGCAGAGACATTAATGAACAGTCCCACGCTAGGAAACAGTGGAGCTCCGTCTTCACTTCCCATTGCTGCTCCCAGTTCACTGACCACACAACTATTTAAACAAAGACATTAGACTTACGAGTTCACACACAATACCACGATGTTTTTCCACAGGTTCCTTGTTCCCACCACTTTAACAATGCAGACTTTCTTCGGTCTCCTGGTGATTTCCTTTTCCAGCTCTGAAACAAACCAAATCAGAATTAACATTTCATTGAGGTGAATGAGAAGGAGAAGATTTACTTGTGAACTAAGATTTTCTGAGGGATATTCTGGAGAGCAGAACACTATTGATTACACTAACAGGAACTATAAAAGTGCTGAACTGCCTGCCTAAAGTTCATCACAAGTTCCTCCTGTTCTTCCAGGCTATTCTTAACCTTCTTGGGGTGAAAGAACTACCTAAGAACTCCTTCACACTCCAAACCTTCTCCCAGTTAAAAATGTGCATGTAAAATGGGAGCAGTATGGAGCCTGATCCCAGAAAGCATGATAGCAAATTTCTTGAAGAGCTTCAGTGTTCTGTTCATTTTTAAACCCCTCCATAGGGAGGATTGCACTCATGCAGCTACAAGCTCTGCTGCCTTTGTACAATGCACACCTAAAAAGCCATGGAAAGGACTGGAGTTCAAACTCATTTTTCATGGGGAATCTTTTGAAGTTTATTCAAATGCAGGTTTCAGAATGAAGTGCCTAGGTCATTATGTCAGCTCATCCATCTTCCACTCCACTCCCTTTCCAAATATTTAATTTTTTTCTGATGGATTTCTTAAACATTAAGACATTTCCTTAAAGAAAAGTCCTTGGGCATCATCAGCTGTGGTGATGTTCTCTGTGTTTCAGAACAAAAGTCCCACCATGTCCTTTAAGTGCTGGGCAGCTCCAAGTGAACTTTTATTTGCAGTGCTATAATAACACACAAGCCTTGCAAACGTTGCATCTGATACCCTTGTTGGCACAGGGCAATGACAAAGGGCACTGCTTACTTACCAATTATCACTAAGTTAGAGCTTGAACACCTACCTAAGAGTGCCAAAGCAGTCACTGTTTCCAAGCTACTGGATCAGTGAGCAACAAGTCCAATAAAAGCTGTAGAAGCTGTAGCTATAAAGAAGCATCACAAAAATAACCCACTCCAAGAGTACAGACTGGACTGTTTTTTGGGGTAAAGACCTGTACTGCTGCTTTTTAGACTGACTGTGTTCAAAGGCAGCAGTGTGGCCCTGCTGTGAAGCGTACACATGTTCCCTTTGTGCATACGCAATGAGCTCGGCTGTCCTCAGTTGCCCACACTGGCCTGCCCTGACCTCTGCCTTACTCTGTTGAACAACAATTTCCTAAAGAGATGCAAGACAGGAGAAAAGCAAGCTGCAGGGGAGGAGAGGGGGGGAAAAAAAAAAAAAAGAAAAAAAAGAAAAAAATCACCTGCATTTACAAACTAAACAAAAAACACATTTGCCAGCTATTATTTGAAAAGTGCATCATAAAAATATTCAAACAAACACTATTTACATGCAAATACTTGAGCTATTCACTGCTCACAGGTCACTCCCGGTCTTCTGTCTAGAGTATCTAACTGGGAAGGCTTCTGACAAAAGCAGCAAAGGTATTTTACATTAGTGATTGTACTTGAGCAGAATATTACTATACCATTTTCCTTACAATCTGATAATGACCATTTCTCCCCAGAACCTATGCAGCATGAAGCTCACAAAAGCAGAAAAACTGAGGTGGGGCAAAAAAAGAAATTGGTTAAATTAATATTTGTACTACAGAAGCCCTCAGCAGGCTCAGAAATGGATTGGGGCCATATTAAAGTATAACAAAAAAAAAAAAAAAAGAAAAAAGAGGAACATAATCTCAAAGAACAAGGTCAAAACCATTTTTGTAGCAAGATTCTGGAAAGGAATAAGTGGAAATAAAATAACTCAGAACAATGGAAGCAATTAGATAAAACATAAGTATAAACCTACAATTGAGCCCAGGCCAAATCTTCTACTGAAAAACTTCAAAGCAAGCACTAGAAGAAGCACAAGCATTTTGAAAGGCTGTTTGTGGCTGTTTACTATTTCATCCGACAGGCAACAAGGAAAATCAATACCCAAACAACATATATTGCACAGATTACATGTAGACAAAAGGGTTCACTCTCAAACTGCCTGAAAATGACCAGATCTGGCCTATAAAGTAAAACATCTCATCCTCTGTCGACAAAAGGTACATATGCCATATTCTTTAGATTTTCTTAATCTGTTGGATTTTTTGGAGAACTTTTTACTTTTTTCTTTTAGGACAGAGAGAAGATTTTGTTGTAAATACATGTTTTATTGAGCCACAACTTAAAATTAAGAGAAGCAACATTTAACTTGACTACATTTTTCTTTGGAACCAAACATTACTTTGCCTTCCAATCCTGCTTTGTTCATACAACATGGGTTCCTATAATCCATATGTTCTGTATTTATTCTCATGCATTCTTCTCATGTGCACTCAGGCCTCCCATTTTAACCTTTCCCATAAATTAGTGCTTCTAAACTAATTCCTGTCAGTGTTTTTCACCAAACTGCTGTTCTGCCCTCAAGTAAGGGCTCACTTGGTTATATGGACTGACAAACATCTCCTCTATTTCAGCTGCAGTGAGGATCACATGTGAGGGGAGGCTCACTCCGTCTCTACCCTGCCTCATGCTGCAGCCTTTCTTCAGTGGACCTTTGCTTCTGCTCTCATGGGGGTTATGCTCCATGGATATACTGCAGCATTATACAAAAATGTCTCAATTCCAGCTATAACAGCATAAAAGGAAAAAAAGGGGGGGAAAAAGGGAAAATAAAAAAAAAAAAAAGAAAAGCAAAGAGAAAAAAAAAAGAGAGAAAAAGGAGTCTGGCCTCAAACCTTACAACAAGGAACGCAAACAGAACCTGGCTTTTTAGTGAGGGCCTTCTGGCTCTACCAGCTGTTTTCATCTCCATCCCTCTATGATATTGTTAAAACTCCTAAATCACCAGCTTCAGTTGAATGACTCTCTCCAACACCATCCATCTTTCTGATTACTTTCTACCTCCTTTGTTTCTATAAATACTAGTGAGATATTCACCAAAAAATCCCCACCGTACTGCGAAAATCGATCACTTCCAATAACCAAAATATCATTCCAATAGGAACAAATAGCCTATGTGACTTGCAAAAAAGTCATCAGCTGCAGAACTGGCTCTTTTGTGAGTGACTTGCTGTGTTTGGGGGGAGCCTGCTTGCATGAAAGGACCTGCTCTGACTGACTGTGATGAACATCAGGAGAGTGACAGCTCTTAGGCTGACCGACTTCACAGGTCAAAGTTATGCTGAAACCTATTAAAACCTCATGGAAGCAAACTATTGCTCTGTCAGGACTAACACCAGAAAAACTCCCTGCACCCCACAACTTACTCTTTGATTTTGCACTGAAGTCACCAGTACAGAATGAATTCACAGTAAATGTCTCAGTTTTGATTTACCAGAAGGAAGAGTGTGGATAATTAAAAATATTTTTATCCATTTATTCAGAGGCCCCTAATAAGTTTTCCCATACTCCAGAGCCCACACACACTCTAGGCTTCCTATTCAGGGACTCTGTAGGAAAACTGTCAACAAACCGACTCTTTATATCTCAGTGGAAATTAAAACTATTCATTGAGAGACTCTAAAAGTCTCGTGGGAAGGGGAGCCCTACCAGCTTCCATCTTGCAAAGCTGCTGAATTCTCATGGGACCCTCTGCACTTCAGGAGCATGACTTTCAAAATCAGAAACTATCTTTAAAGCCTTCAGATGAAGCCACCCATCTCTGCATCACTGGGCATTGACAAAACAGACAAAAGCCCAAATCAAGACGCTGAAAAATGATGTCCAAAATGACAAGTGTCCTGTGGTGATGGACTTCTGCTGGATTTTTCTGGCTGCTAAATGATACTGCCAGTAGCTCTTTGAACATGAAAAGAGCTATGGAAACCTAGCACAGAGGCTCAATCAATCCCTGGAGCATGACAGCTCTGCAGCAGGAGGTGGACCAGTCCGAAACACAGAGTTGAAGCAATTTACTCTCAGGCAGACAGAGTTACTGGTGCACAGGTTTATTTATACCTTCCAGGACTTCTGTCCAGCTCTCAAGTCATACACAGAAATTATGAGCTGGGTGAAATACTGACTGATGGGCAGAGAGCAATAAGGGATAGAAAAAGAGAAATCATAAGCGAATGGCAGGACATTAGTAGTGAGGCAACTCGTCTTATTTTCAATAATAAAATCTTGTTTAATAACCTTAGTAGGGAGCTTGGCAACAACCTCAGAAATGTACCAATAAAGTGTACTGGTGACCAAGTGAGGCATTACCTTACTATCAAAGGTAAGTACAACATAAATGGGCCATTAGAGGGAACTGAGAGAGCTTGAGATCCAGTGTGTGGCAAAAGCAAGAGAAAATGTGAAATACAAGGTAAGATTCTCAGTGCTTGTGGGGAAATGTTTCTGGTGGAAGAGAATCAAAACCTGCGTTGGACTTGGTTATGTACTACTTGAACACAAATGACTGTATGGCAGCAGTTTCTTGCAGCCATGAGGTATTTGCAATTCAGACAATGAAATACTGGAACTCTTTTACAATTCTGGTTGTTAATATTTGAGAAACTGAAGCTCTGGCAAACCCACTTATAAAAGGAGAGGAGATAGAGATAGTTTCATCTCTGCACAGGAATGGGGCTGCTCTCTTCTCATACAGCATGAGAAAAGAGATTTAAGATAGACACAGACAGGAGCAATGGGAAAAGGGGTAAAAGGAACAAACCCAGACAGCTACAGTGTATTTGAATTGAATGCTAAAATGTACCCTCAGAACAAGAGCAATATGGAGACTGGAATGGCCTTCTAACAAAAGTGCTGGACATAAATACTAACAGCACTTAAAATGAGTCTCATTTCATGAAAGCAACTGTGTAACTCTATGACTATAACAGCCAAGGACCGATCACAATGATTTATTTCAATCCTGCATTTCTAATTACATTCAAAAAAAGACAGAAAAAGTCAGATATGAGGTTGCTGTTGCAATCTTCAATTGCTTGTGCGCATTATGGTGCAGCAGGTAGATGGTCATACATTAGTTTTTCCCCCAGAATGCTCACTGCAGTCAGCCAAGGGGCAGGTGTTAATGACATCCCTGCCTTTCCCTTCAACATGTGCCCCTCAGCCTCATTATCCAAACTTCCCAGTGAG
Source organism: Dasyornis broadbenti (assembly GCA_013397935.1). NCBI lineage: Eukaryota > Metazoa > Chordata > Aves > Passeriformes > Dasyornithidae > Dasyornis > Dasyornis broadbenti. The sequence goes on from VZRN01002333.1 coordinate 66,724, forward strand.
TACAAAGAATCATAGATTTCCTCAGAGACATTCCTACAGTGCTGTCAGAATATACATGTATTTCATAAATACTAACGAAAAAGTCTCTACCATCTTCCTGTAGGAGTAATGGCAAAGATTATTCCTGTTTTGCTGGCAGGGAGATAAAATACAGAGGATTTGTGTCCAGAATGAAAAAAGAATCATGCAGCAATATCCATTGTAGGTGCTGATATAAAAACTCCCAGCGTTTTGCAAATCAAGCCCCAGAATTACATGCTAGAGAGAGACACTGAAGAAACTGTAATTCGTGACAGCACTGAAACGGCCTGATTTCCTGGGAAATCTCCATCATTGTACAAGAATACCCCTGGCAGACCCAGAGAATGAGTACAGCTCTTCAGGAGGTATTCAGCTTTATTTCCCCAAGACTGTCCTCTTTCCTCCTGCAACCCTCTGCCTCATTCACTACACACCTTCCAAATTCTGCAACAAATGAGGAACAGACAACAGCTTCATTCCCACATCATCGTCCATCCTATGCACTGATTCGTCCATCCTATGCCCTGTGGAAAAAATAGGTCGTAATCATGTTATTAAAGGCTGTACCACCATGCCTTCATGCCAGGAGGCCAAGCAAGGGTTGCCCAGGCAACCTGACTTCTTGCATTTCCCAGAGCGTGACTTGTCAACGCTCGCATTCTTCTCACATCACCAACATTAAAAGAAACCAACAACACAAAGAGCACCTCAAACGACATTGTGTGGAGCTGTGGCCACCAGGAGGTTGCAGGCACCCACACATGCATTGCTGCTCTCGGTTGTGGGAGCTATGGAGGGAACCTCAGCAGGCTGAGCAAGTGAGTTGGGCAGGAGGGAGGGGTGATGCACACATTTTAGGAGTGGATTTTGCAAAAGGAGAGTTCTGAGACTGAATCCTTGGGCTTGACAGCTTGGTCCGAAAGAAGGGGAAAGCAAATTATCTCAGCCCCTTTGGTCTCCATGCTCTAGCTCTCCTCTCTTCTTCCTCTACAGAATGTTCTTCCTCCATTACTTCCCCCCAGCCCCTTGTTGCCCTTGCCTCTCTAAGTCCCCTCCAACTATCTTTATTCTTCGCTTCCACAACTTTAAAAAGTCTCTTATTTTCTCTTTTCTCTGTTCCCTGCTCCCCTCTTACTGCTTTGCCCTTCCACTTGGTTCCTGAGGTCCCCCCTCCTACCCTTCACATCCACATCCGGATGCACCAATCCTTTCGCCTCCACTGCCCGTAGTCCGGGGAAATGCCAGCAGCACCAGGGCTTGCTGCCAGCCCTCTGCACATGGTTCCTGCCCTGTAAAGCTGGCTCCTCTGGGAGGATAGGTAGCACTGTGGACAAAGAGCCAGTGTGCCAGCCAGGCACAAATCAACAGGCTGGAGTGTGGCCAGTGAGAGTCTGCAGAGGACTCAGCTAGTGAGAAAGAGTCATTCAAACTGAAATAGAGGCTCACAGCCCCCTCTTTTTTTTTTGTTTTAAGATTTTCTAGCTTTTCCCAGTGGCATCAAAAGGCACATTCTCGGTAGAGTGCACCCTTTTCCCCTGTCCCCTCTCAAACCTGATGCTGTCAGATATCACTACCACCCTTGCTAGGGATATAGTCAGGGCATGCATGGGCTCTCCTCTTCCATTCCTGTAGACCTAGCCAGGAGAAGAAGACCTAACTGATCAGTTTTATGCTTGTTAATCACGATCATGTACAGCTCATCCTGAAAGAGCTGTACAAACTCTATCAGTTCCTGCTACTAGACAGCAGGGGCCCAGCAGGAAAAACCCAGACCCTCTTGAAAGCTGATTTAACATACTAGAGGGCAACAGAAATCACTGACTGGGTTTTTCTTTTTAAAATTTTGATATAGAAACCACTGTGGCTGATACACAGCCTTCAAGCAGCACCTTCAACTGTTTTAACTACTTTTCTCACATTTACCTGACCACCCTCTGGGAGTCGCATGGAGCATTTAAGTTTAGCACCGTTAAACACCCAAGAAACAGGATCTGGCAAAGGAGGGCATCTGGCAAGTTTATACATCACAATCACATGGAATCACCTGTACTGTGGGGCCAGGAAACTTGCTTTCCTTCTCCAGCTAATACAATCTTCACCTATCACAAGCTTTAAACCAGTAGTGCAGTGATAGATGTGATGGTCTACGGAAATGAGTAAAGTTTTAGAGGGCAAGAGACTGGCTTTCAGACATTAGGCGTTTTCACCCTTCCCTCTGCTATTTACCCAGTGGCAAAGGAAAAAGCATATAATTACATGAATCCAAGCCTCATGCTTAAGGAAAAAAAATTATATAGCAAAACAAAATGGAGAAATAGCTTATGTTCAAAGAAAACTCATGGCAGCATGTTGTTCAGCAGCAAGAAAGGTGAAAGATAATTAATTTTTTTTCCTCAGAGGGAAACTCCCTGAAAACCACAGCTTTCCTAACTGCAATCCACACACATACACACAAAGAACTTATCAGCACTGTATCCCTTCATCCTCTCCATGTTGTGTCCTGCGTGTTAAAGTATTGGAGTCTATCTGGGTGCTTTAACTTTGCTGTCCACCTTTTGTGATTACATCAATATTATTTCTCTAAGCTTAGGGAGGAGCCTTGAGAAGGAACAGCTGTAACCCTTCTGCCCACAGGAGCACCTCTGGTTTGTGTTTCCATCCAGAGATGAGCAAAAAGGGAGCTTTGTTTTTCAGCTGCTGGAGCAGTTATTTTTGTGTTAAGGAACACCTGAAATGTCTCCCTACATGGGGGAAGCTGAAAAGAACCACAGAGGAATGGATTTCCATGGAAGCATCGGGTGTGAGCATCGGGTAACTGCTGATACAGCGGTGTCCCAGCTGGAACATTTCCACGAGAAGCATTTCCCAGGACACCCAAACACGGCAGGGCTGGGTGCTGGTGCAGCCAGGGTCAGCTTGCAGCAGATGATCTGTTCCAGGCAACAAACAGACCCTTCACTTCCACACAAAGAAAAAGAATGTGTTCTATTAAAAAAATGAAAGCCACCTAAAGTGTAACACACCTTTAAATGTGTATGGTGTATGGTTGCTGCTTTGGGATTTCCAATTTCCTATTACACCCTTTTCTCCTGTTTGTTATTCCGTAGCATTTATGTCACTAAGGTCAAAATGACTGTCCCATGGCTGCACTGAAATGTACATTTGTTTCTTGTTCCACATGGGAACAAGGAAGAGATGATGAAGTTTGTGATGGAACTGGTAGTGAAAAACCTGTACTGAATTAATATCATCAAAATATTTAATTTCTTCATAATTGAAGCTGACTTTTTTTGGTAATGCTTTGAAATATTTGTCAACAAAATTCATCAAGGCTGTTTTTAAAATGACCTTTCAATACACAGTTGAATAAAAATAATTTCCTTGAAGCAAAAACAGATTTAAATTTCTAGAAATAAAAGAGGGCAAAGTTTTAAGCCAACTGATGAAATTCTGAGTCAAAACGTATTAGGGATAATTTAACCAGCTCTAATTAACACACCTCTGTTTCTTAAGCATTAAAGAAGAAAATGCAACCAAATAAACCCAAAACTCTCATTACAAAGGCAAATTATTCCTGCCCAAAATCACAAGATATACCAAGCACTCAAAAGTAAAGGCGCTTAAAGGTGCTGAGGAAAAGGTCTCCTTATGCAACCAACATCAGCCCTGGGACAGGCTTCTGAAGGAAAGGGCAATGTTAATTTACTACACTCTAGACTCCTACCAATATCCCTTGTCTCACTCCAATTTGTTTCCCAGGTAAGCACACTCCCATTCTCTCTTGCTGGCTGGTCTTTGCCCATCAGCTGCCCACCCTCATTTTCTCCTGGCAGGGGTTGTTATGGCAGCTGCTGGAGCTTTCAGGTGCAGCTGGATCACTTTCTTGATTTTCAGTTGTTGTCTTTAGAGACATCTCCCAGGAGAGCACTGGCAAACCACTCCCACTAAAAGGACTGTCAAAACCAGCAGATCAATTTTGCCTTTTTTTCCCCCAGCTAACACATGGGCCACCTCCCCATGGAGCAAACAGGCCCTACAGATGGTTAGTGGCACTCTCCACTACGGACAGTGTAGCCAAATGGATGAGTAAAAGCCTTCAGTAGGCAGTGGAAAAGGTGTGATTCTTCAGAAAGGAAAATCAGCCTGCTCATTGCTTGAATAACAATTCAAAATTAAATTTTCTTGCATCCCAGAAATACTTCACCCTCTCGAACGCTGCGTCTTTTTATTATGGAATTCATCTCAAGTGCCAAAATAGGTATATAAGAAAATCCTGTAAATCCCGTAATGATCTGTTGTATCAGATACACTAATTTGACTGGTGTGTATAAGCGAAATTACAGTGGGGTTTTCAGCTGGAAGGGACTGCAAGTGAGCAGTTTGTCATTTCAATGCATTGGGAGTAATTCAGTCACAGGAGGCTGTTACAACAATGCAGTGAGGAATAATAAACAGCAACACAATCGCCCCTAACTAGAGCAAAACAGTTTCCAGCCCTTTCAGATGGAAAACAAAGACTAAAACAAATCACAAACAAAAATCCTTCCACACAGGAAAGCTCAACAATGGAGTCAAGGGAAAACAGGGGATATCTGCATCAGGCTCAGTGGCATCCTTTCTCCCAGACAAGTACCAGCTTTTTACCCATTCCATGCTAGAGCAACTATGGGCATGTTATTATAGCAAACAAAGGCAGACAAATGTTTTGTCCTCCTTCCTGACACACTGCAAGACACAAGACCTGCAGCTTGATCACATTCTAATTCAGGATTCCTACTGTTCTCCTGTCCTCACTCAGACCATCAACACCCCCACACACCCAGAATGAGAGAGAAAGTCCTTCCTCCAGTAGTTTGTAGTTACTCTTATTTAATCCTTTTGATACTGCTCCTGTCTTACTCTCCTGACAGAAACACAGCTTTCCTCCAGGGCTGCGTAACAAAAGCCTTAAAGTGTGGGGTTGTAGAAAGAGTTTAAAGAGAAAATGCGAAGGAAGAAATAATAAAAAACCCCAACAATATTCCAAACAAACTCATCATCAACAAGGAGGCAGAAATAACCATGTTCTGAATAATTTATAAATTGCAAAATGTGTTGTACTGACAAATGCTATTTCTAAATGTATTTTCAGTCAGAGAATCCATAGAAACAGGATGTGAAATAATGCTCTGTTTTTTCCCATGAAAGGGAGTCCCCTCCTTGAACAGGAGTGTTCTCCTTCCATGGAACTGCTGGGAAAAGTAATCAGTCACAAATAATAGTCATAAAGCCATTTTGACATTTAGCATTCCTCCATGGGCAATATCATTATACATGGCTTAAATAAATCCCTCCAGCACACAGTTGTGTTTTTATTATTTTCCTTAAAGGAAACTCAGGTAATTTGTTTTTTCTTTCCCCTAAAACACATTTTATTTCATCTACAAATTTAAAAAGCTGACTAACAAAAGCCAAATTTAGGAATTGGTCGGGAAACTCCAAGGCCAATTGTTGCCTCAGAGATCCACAATTTTTCAAGACCCGTCATTTATTCTGAGGAAGACCTGCAAATTAGGTGAGGGAGATGCAGATCAACAGGTTAATGACTGCTTACATATCCCTAATGCTTTCCAGGACTTTACCACAAAAATGGCATTTACATTGCAAAGCCATGTTGTGTGATGCAGATCCAGGAACTGTAACCCCAGACACACAATTACATGTGAGCCAGCTAATTAACACCAGTTTGCCAGCTGCACCAAAAATCACACAAATGACCTAGGTATGTATACCAGAGATCCTGAACCGGGCTTTTCATCCCTCACTGATGGAGGCTTTATTCACTAGACACTGATGTTAATGGCGACAGTTTTCTATTCTGGATGGAGCCTGTTCCAGTGCTGGCTGATGCCTTTAACACTGACTGAAACTACAGTTACCCCAGAGACCTTTGACAGGGATCAGACAAGTGCAGAACCATCACTTCTACCCAGTGGCAGAGCTACCGGTTCCCCTGCAGCCCCTGGGGTCAGAGCAGGTAGGGCTGGAAAAGTGGGGGGAAAAAAGAAATGTTTACACTGTTTTCTGAGAAGTGAGTAGTCTGATACAGATTGCAAGTGACAGTGCAAAATGGGTGCTTATGTGCAGAGTCAAGCCTGTGAGAAGGAAAAGGGGAACCTGGACCAAATCTGACAGGTGCACTGGTGAGATGAAGATCCAGAAACTCTTTGCCTTTGTTGTAATTAGACACACGCACGCACTCACACTCAGAGAGCCTCTTCTGCAAAGCACCCTGCAAGACAGGATCTTGGCTATTTCAGTGACAATTCTGGTGATGAGGGGAGCCAGCTCTCTGTAAGAGCATCAGTATACCAAGGAATCGATAATTTAGACTCTCAAGCAAAAACTGCACCCTACCACTGCCACTTGCAGCAACCCCCCATCCCTAAAGCAGCATCACTCAGATGATGCAGGAGAGAAGAGAAGAACAGCTCTTGGAACAAAGCTTTAAAGAGAAACTGTAACATGGTTTAAGTTCCCCATGGCGCTGGCACTTTAGAATAGGGGGTTTGAGTGCTGCTGCTTCTCCAAACCAACAGAGTAAGTGTTGAGTGATGGGCAGAATCCCAGCAAGCAGCTTCCTTAAAACACAGTTTCCAGAGGCACACAGAACTGAAGGCGCACTTTTGTAGCCGTGGTAAAATTCTTCAAGAGATGTCTCTAAAGAAACACGGCACTGCAAGACAAGACTATAATTACTAGGACTGTTCAACAGGCCATGTAGTTTTAAACACAGTGCTGGAGTTTGGAATGGATTTTCAAGAAAAGCAGAATGAATGAATGAATGAATGAATGAATGAATGAGATGGTTTTATAGGCAATAAATAGATAGTTTAATTCTGGGCAGTAATGCCAAGTGCAGCCTTTAGACAAGAGCTGAGGGATTTGCTGTTGTCCATCCTACTCACCAGGCACCACTCCTTTGATGTCGCTTTCTGTGTTCATCCTGTTCTTGTGTGTGAACTGCAGGATCAGTTCCTTGGATACCTCAAACTGTTGTGTAGCCATCAACCACCGAAGGGACTCTGGGAAAATACTTTAAAGATGGAAAACAGGTTAGGGTTGCTTCCAAGTTTGTGTCAGAGGATGAACCGGTAGGGTTTTAGCTGCCAATTTAACCACTCAGAAGCTATGTAATTATTTCAAAATAACTTATGAAACAAAAAAGAGGGAAAACTGATTCAGAATATGCAAATTAATGATATTTTCTTTTACCCTGTTTCACAAATGATATAGGAACTATCCTATCCTATCACATGGAAATATGACATACTGGAATTTTATAACATATTACATGTGCTCTGTTCATTTATATAACTTGAAAGAACTGGGAGGAAGAGGTAGTGCTGTCTAAAATAGACATTTGCAGCCAAGAAGGGAGTGAATGAGATGCGCAGTTCACACATGGTAATTCAGACCAAAGAAGTAAAATAGCTGACAGAAGTAATTTGGGTTCTCTTTTAAAGACAGATGAAAGAGAAGAATTACTTCTTAGGATGATAAGCTTCCCCACTAAAGATAACATTATGTTAGTTGAATTGCCTTAAAAATATATACATGCACACAGTTTAAAAAGTTCTTTTTTCATCCAGTTGTTTCTTTCAAGTGTTGATTTAACCAGCTTAATGAGCTTAACTGATCATTCTTCCTTTTTTTCCAAATGAGTTTATTTTAATACAAAACCAAAAGATATATGAAGCTCTTAGAACAAACACCCAAAACCTCCTATACTTCTACAGACATGAAAACTCTCAGATCTCACTCCAACTATATTTTTTTATGTTAAGACCCCATTTTCACTACTCTTCCAAAAGACCTTACTAAGAACAAATTTAACAACTACTCTTAACTTTCAATATGTAATAAAAACTCAAATTTCCTTCACAGAGCACTGATCTTTGCTGTGGATTCTGCCCAGTTCTTATACTTCTAAACAGTCAATTGCACCATTATCGTACTTTCTCTTAGGGCTGATATAATTTGAAAGACACCTTAGCAAAACCTCCAACTGAGATAGAGAAAGTATTTTTGGAAGACGAAATAAAAATGAGAGAAATCATTCAGACTGCAGTCTGAACGATATCAGCCAATAAAAATATATAACAACTATGATGACAGCCATTCAGCTTGACAGTTTATTTACTACTCCTCGTGCTGCACAGATGCTTTGGCATATCCTCCTGCAGAAAGTCTTGTAAAGCAAAAACATTTTTTTGAAGTACTAAGAATCTTTTGAATGCAGAATCTCTGTGTGCTTGGCTCTGGAAAGGGTACAGCCTCAGCCATTAGCCTGGAAGTTTTAGATTTTGAACAGTCTGATTACAGGTTCCAAACAACAAGTCCTGTAATGACCACCTGCACCTCAGCAAAGGAGCCACAAGGATGGGTGTCACAGGGTGGGGACAGTGTCTGGTTCTTACACAAGAGGTGATGAGAGAGGAGATAGGTACAGCCCGGCGACCATCCCAAGATACAAAGGTGGAGTCTCCTCTGGCTGCCTTCCCCAGTTAAGTGACATTTAAAATGTTTCACTTGAGGGAGGGGAAAAGGTAAAGTGACAGTTGATGTCATTTCAAGTTTAGGTTGGAATTTGAGTCATTAGCATATGTGAGGGTGTGAAAAGTAATAAGTATTTTTGAGCTAATGTGGCGAAGTTCTATTTTTGACCACTTTTTTGGTCATCCCTTTGGCTTACAGTTCCCATCAGCTGCAGTGTTTTAAACAGAGCATAGCCACAATCCCTCTCTGCCACTCCTTCCTTTGTCTCCCGTATCCTTAGAACACTACACCAAGCTCCCTCAGCGCTCCTGCTCCAAGGTGTGCAGGCAGTTTGTCCCTAGTGATCCACAGCCAGTGCATGCACTCCTTCCTGCTGAACTTTGGTTTTCAGTATTTTCCTCACACAGCTGGTTGATTGCCTTCTACCACCTCCATCAGCAAAGAAAGGGCCATGCTTTTACAGTCAAGGAAAAGAGCAGGGGGTGGGGTAGGGTTAAACTTTCATGTCCTGTTCCACAGTTGCCACTGCTTGGGAGAGGAGAGGGGGATGAGAGGAAGGTACATTGGGGAAAAAAGATCCTAAGTTTGAGAAATCCTAAGAGGAGAGAAGAATCCTTGCCAGACAAAGACCAGGAAGGCACCACATGTAGCTGGAAGGAGAACTGTGATTCTGTGCAGATGGATGGAAAATGGAAGTCCATGGAAAGGTTGTAATAGTTTGTCAGTTAGGGGTCTATCCCAGGGCAATAAGACCAGTTATTGCAACTTCATGTCTTGCTGCAAGTAAATCCTATCTAAAAGCATCAGAAAAGAACCAGCCACCTGTTCCCATTTCTTCAGTTTTGGTTAGAGTGAGGTAGGAATTGATTTCACATAACTGATACCTTTGCTGACATTCATGGCGTCATCTGGTCTGGAGCTTCCTTCGTCCAAAGGAGAGGAAATAAGGTCTCTGTATAACTGGAGCTCCCCTTTCCTTATGGCTCTAATACACACAGGTGAAAGGAGTCTAACTTCTATTTACTTATCTTTATACACTTGTCACAGACCCCTGTGCCTGGTCTGACCTATATGGGTGTCTTTCTGCCCTTCCAGAATGATCTAAGAGCCCAGCAGTGACATCTGCTCAATACCTTTGTACCCAAGCCCACCAGCCCATCCCTCCCAGGCAAATCTGCTGCCTCCATCCATCCATGCCCAGCTTCCCAATCCACTCAGCCATGCACCTCCCAGGGACTGTATAGCCTGCCGTGTGCATGTGGACGAAAGAAGAGCAAAACCATAGGTGTGAGAGGGCTAAGCCCCAGCCTGGACAGGCAAACAGCACTCTCACAGCAGGAGATGGAAGCAGAGTACAGAGGAAGGAGGAAGCAGCACAGGAGCTCCTTGAAGCATCTGTTATTGGACTCACTGCTTTGGGTACACGATGGGGAATTAACAAGCTGTGCAGATTTCCAGCTCTTTTATTACCAATCAGCTAGTTTTCTTCCTTTATTTGTAACACATGCTGAGGGTCCACGTTCCATTGAGAAGGAAAGAAAGAGGTAATAAAATGGTAACACTTCCCAGAGAATATGCAACAGATGGAAGTGAAAAGCCTAAGAGAAAAGCACATACTGTACTGAAAATATAATTAAATAGGCATCCCAACCAAAGTTCATTTCTGCAAATGCAAAAACCCCGGGCAGCACAAATCCTGATCTTCTGGCTATTACCACTATTTATCAACCTGCTGTATCCCACAATATGTAAGGGAGACCTATTTGCTTGGTTTGCCTGCCCCATCCAACCAAAAAGCCACAGATCTCTAGCAGAATACAATATAAATTTTAGCATTTCCTGTCACTTTCAATGTCACCCAGGAATGACTTCTCAACAGGAGGGAATGTACAAGACCCTGCCACAGCGACTTGGAAAATGTGTGGCCTCCAGAAGACTGTTGAGGGGTGCCTGCTGTCCATGCCATCCTCCATGTTCATCAGCCATCTCCATACTACTGTGCCATTCTTTTGGATGCAAATATCTGTAAACATTATGTTTGATATTGGGTTCTATCCAGTGGTGGACATCAGGCATTTCAGCTGGTGGGCATCACAACAGGAGGCTTTGGAGCAGACCGGGATGGGAATAACATACAGCAGGTAAGGGAGGGGAGAACAGCATCACACATTAACAAAATCACTCTTTGTTATTCATCAAGATTACGACTGACAAGGTGAGGCTATTTAAATGTTGTATGTTGGAATACAGGGGTAACTTGCACCCTGCTGCCATTATCTTGCAAGGCACTTGCAGCACTCCTGAGTGCTGCATTTTGCCCATGCTGAGGCATGTCTACCTTGGGAATAAGCAATGAAATCCCCACTGAGGGTTACCACAGGAGAGCTCTGTAAGAAGTCAATACAAAAATAAAACTGTTACAAATTCTTACATACGGTAACAAGTTTTTACATGTTGTAACTTGTCAGGCATTACAACTAGCAACCTAGCTCACCATGGTTCATAACCAGCTTGGTCCTGCACAGAGTAGTGGCCTTTGTCCTCATTTTTCTCAGTGTACAACAACTAAATATTTTAGACTTGCTAGTATTATTTTTAAATTTAATGATCTAGCATGTTCTAATTGTCATGGTTTTGTACAACACTGCTCTCATAAGCCTCTGTTGTCTTATGCCGCCACTGCGTGTCAGTATTAAGACAGAACAACAATGAAAGACTTTTTGAAATGTTTATAAAGTCATGGTGGGGATGGACCTGGCACTATTCCCAAGGTTGAAACCATCCTACTTATTTCAGGGTAGCTGTACCAACACCACAGTGCCACTGGCAGAGAGGAGTGGGAGCAGCTGGGAGTGGGGAATTCCTTGTAGGAACAATCCTGAGCCACTGCCTGGCACAGAGGAGCAACCCAGACTTCAGCATAGCATGTGCTAATTTGGGCAAAATCAAGTCTAGTTCAGGGCTGACTACCTCACACACGCAAAACATCCGAGTGCACTTGTTCCAGCTCTGACAGATGTTATTTGTAACTTTTCTTGGATCAAAGAAACCAACAGTGTCAGTCCAGAACCACGACATAGGTATTAAGGGAAAATATAGCCATGCAGTCGCAATCTGACAACAGCTAGGCTGAGGCGCATCGTCTCAAGAACTATTTTAGTCTTTAAAGGGGAAGTGACAGCCAGATTAATAACAAAGTACATCTTCACCTCAGTGAGAGGGGACTATTCTCTCAAGTGCCCACCATGTTGCAGGATGTAGCATATGTGCATGCTACAGCAGATTATAAAGTTATTCCTTCTTATTTCAAAGTCTTCCGTTCACCTTTGCACAAGGTGAATGGAAGAACAAAGGGAAAGTCTCATACGTATTGTGAAGCACACGCACTTCCTGACAGTGCAGCCTTCCCCAAGTCCAACATTAGGACCTCATTGTTTTTCACCCAGCAGGAGGAAGAAATACTTACAGCCAGTAAAACAGCATCAGCAGGAAGGGACAGATGATGACTGCCTGGAGGACCTGCCAGTCCCTGCAGAGGGCAGCCAGCCCCGGCATGAGGAACTGCCCCGCCATCTCAATGAAGCTCGCCACCATGGTGATCATGAAGCGGTGCCCGGGAGGACAGAGCTCTATCCCTGAAACACAGAGCACACAGACAATCAGCCTCCACCAGCAAAGAGACTCCCAGAACATCTCTAGGAAACTTTAAGGGAGTCCAAGTCCTTCAGGACCTTTGGTCAAACCTATGCAGAATCAAATAAATTTTGCTTCCTCCCATGTTTAGGCTCTAGAGAAGAGCATTAACAGCTGCCTGTGGTGCAGACGTTGCAACTTCCATACACCTAGTGCCTGTCCTGCACACCTGCTGTATCCTCATTGCCAGATTTCCTTCAGTCGCTGCCTAGAGAAGCATTTTACCAAATAATAAGGTACTTAATTTTAAAAGGGAATGTAGAGTAAAACACAAGCCAAAGATCTTGAGTTGCGCCTTTTCACACTTCTCAGAGACAGCACCTGCCTTACCAAACAGTTTGCTGGGAGGCAGAAGAGCACAGCTCTCAGCAGGGTGCAGGCTCCCACCTCATATGGAATGCCACCTGCCCACAGCTTAATATGCCTCGACTCAGCCAATACCAAGCTGGATTTTGCTGTGTGTTGTTCCTGGGTTTGCTTTCCCAATAGCTTATCTTGATCAACTTTCAAATAAGCCAACCTCCCACCTGTCTTATCCTGCCCTCCAACCTTCCTTTTACTGTGGGGCAATTTACCACCATCACTGGCATCTTTGGTTGCCTCAGCTGTGTTGTGACAAGTGAGTAGATAAAACTCAGTTCAATAGATAAAGTGTTTCCTTAAACCCTCAATTTTGGCTATCGTTATTCAGTCAGAAGACGAATTTATCAGAATCACAGCCTAACAACAAAACTTTAAAAAGTCACAGAAGAAACAGCAAACACAAAAATTGGACTGGCTCATGGAATTTTTTCTACCAGTGAGATTGCAATAGAAGCCTCTATTTCATATTTCCCATTTGCCCACATTCCCTTGTACAGACTAATACTTCAGCTCAATAAACCTGCCACAAATGTTGTATAGCACTTATTTGAATGCTGACACAGAAAGAGGCTTGTAAACATTCGTGATATGTTGCTGTCAGCATTGTTGCTTTTCTATGATGTGTTTCTTATGATTGTTTTAAATTAGAATATAATGGTTATTAAAACAGTAATGGAAAAGCTGTAAGAAAATAGGAAGAGATGACAGCTGCTCCTTCATTCGCTCTCTAATCTGCAGCTTGTCAGTATTTATCACTGTAACACAGATTTAAACTAACTGACCAGGAACTAGTTGCAGATCAAATGTAGGATTAAACACCACATGTTTTTCTCCCTTTCTTTTCAACCAGTACGAAAACTACCAATGGATTTTTGGCAATACAAAAGGAAAATGTATCTGTTGTCAGGCAGCCCAAATTTTCATTAGCCTAACCACAAACACAGCAGCTTTGGAAATGAAAGGGGGAGAAAAAGCCCTCAAAGACTCTTGCATGCCATAAAAGGCTCTTACATTTTAATTTGGTAAACAAGATTAAAACACAGAGCTCCTTATGACATTAATATGGTTTCATTCTTACTAATGAAGTATCCCAAGCCTAAGTAATTTTTTTTTGTTCTATGCAAAGAGGTCACTTCCGTTTTATTTCTCTAATCTCCAAATATAAAGTGGTTCTGTTTGTTTTTTTTAAACCTTAAAGTCACAGTTAGTCACACTCCAATATTCCTTCATTAAGTACAAGGTCGAGTTTTGTTGCTATAGAAACGGGAAGTCTGCATTAGATACGTAAGGCTTTGGCATTTCAATTGCATTGCTCAGGTTAGTATCAGGTTAAAAAAAATAACTAAGAGATCAACTTTTACATAAAGTCAGGAAGAGGTGTACAAATAATAAAAGTATATTTTATGAAGTCACTGGTGGATAGTAAAAATCTCCACACGCAGCAGTTATTCACTGTATAGAAAGGAAATAGCTTCAGAGATTGTTTAGCATCTATTTTCTTCTCTGGATTATCACATGCATATGATCAATTTCTGCTCTTTCCTCTAAAAAAGCTGGAGATGACAAAAAGATAATCCCTGCTGTAGCTGGGTGAGCATGACTTTCAAGCAACAGCAGCAGCATATGAAATATCACTTCTCTGTTGAAATGCTCTATATATTAGGACAGCCTACTGACTTTTCAACATATCTGGCTTCAATTTTATATGATAAAAGATTCAGCACTGCAGTTGTGAGCAAGAATCTATCAGTCAACCTTTTCCCACCTCTGCAGCAAAGCCACCCTCTGCAGCAGCTCTGCCCTAGCAGCAGGAAAGGCACCCAGCTGATGCTCACACTGGGGCCTCGATGCACCCAGGCACGAGGCCTCTGCTGCTGCAAGAATTTCCACTCAGTTCACCTGATAAAATGTGTCCGACTCAGACAAAAATCACTACAAGACAGAGATCAGCTCTACCCACCCATGGCAAATTGAGCAAGCAAGCTCCAGCTCTCTGAATCAATGAAAAGGTTTCTGTCTCAATTACTTTGTGGAGCATGGAGCAAACCCTTCTCACACATGTTAATCATGGAAATTATCATCAATACCAAAAAATCCCAGATACATCCATTTGCTCTACTTGGAAACTTTTGCGTGGGCAAGGAGACACACATGTAAAGGATTTTGCTTCCTTGCCCAACATTTCTACTCTGTGCAGCACAGTCAGAGCAGCAGATCCAGCACAGATGCCTAATTTCCCTAAGTCCCAGGCAAGCAATCAAATGGGCAAGTTGAAACCTGTATGCAAAGCAGTCCTGTAGTATTTGGCCAGTGAAATCAGACATGCTCAGGACACGTGGGACAGACTCTCTCGCAGTGAATAGGCACTCAGCAACAGTGGACAAACAGAAGCTGGACCCAGACAACTGCTGTGGCAAAACTGCTGCACGCCCTGCAAACACATCCCAGCCTGAGGGCAGCTGTCTTACCGCAGGTGAGATCCACACCTGAGCCCCACAGGCATCACAGGCACTGACCACATGAGGCTCATACACTTCTGGCTGGGAAATATGGAAACTGAGTCCTGGGGCCAGACATATTATGCCCATGAGCAGACAGACTTGCTGGGGTGTGAGTGAGGGAGTTAATGAAGAACCTTTGAGACACCCAGGGGGCTCAGCTCCTCTGCCTTGTGCAGGAGGTCACTGCCCCGGGCATCAGCAGAGAGAGGCATGATAAAACCACAGTTCAGACAACAGGTTAAGCAATGCAAATGCAACAGGCACTGGTGACAAGGGCTATGTAGACTTTACACCAGAAAGGGCAAATGGTCTTTGCTAACAGCTTCTCTCCCTGTCACTGGGACGGACAAATCACTTTACAAGTTTTCCAGGCAATTTCTTCTGGAAGGAAGATGGGAAATTGAGACAAAATCACCTAAGTATGCCACAGCCTGATATCTGAGGTGCTGCCCTCTCACCTTTCCAGCTGGCTTTTCTCTCCCATCCTCTCCACCTGCAGTGGAAGGAGCAGTCTACAGACATACAGACAAGAGACTGGAAAGAACTGCAGTGTCACTGGGTCAACATCAGCTCATGTTGCCACAGAGCACAGCCCTGCGTAGCTCACCTCCTTCAAATCCCACCAGGTAAGCTGTCACTACCATGGAGGGACTAAGAGTCACATTCTGTCCTTTCTCACTTGATCTTACACTTGCACACTGGGAACAATCTGTTTCAGATTTCAGAAACCCTCTCATTTGTCTTAAAAGGCTGACATTTGTTCTCAGAATATTTGCACAAGGATGAAGGGCAAATACTTTTATTTAAAGAAAAAAATAAAGAAGTCATTTGCAAATAACATATCAAGAGGAAAAAGAGGCTACATCACACTGCCTGAGCAACTCTCCAGCATTCACTTACCCATCTCCACACTCAAAACACAAAGCAATTCTTGCTCTGCAGCCCAAGTGTTAGCTCCATCTGAAACCACAAGGTAGCAGCTTTTTGTGCCTTTCCAATTTTCTCTCCCTGCCCAGTTTCCATCTGTGAGCCACAAAGACTGTAATTATATAGGAGTATCCCTTGGAGAAAATGGCCAAGACAAAGCACCTGAAGTCTGGCCAACAGCATTCATAAGGAAAAAAATCCCCAAGGAGACAGTCTGATTCTAGATTCACATTCACAGTTTCATATTACATTAAAAAAACCCTCAAACAAAATGCCCCAATTTCTGACAGCTTCCCCCATATTACTGCACAACCAATGCCCTAAGCACCCCTCTAAGATGTTCCTCTGCTCCAAAAGGGAGGAAAGTAATGACATTCAGGTGAAAAACACTCATATTATAATT
The DNA here is from genome assembly GCA_013397935.1 of Dasyornis broadbenti. Taxonomy (NCBI): domain Eukaryota; kingdom Metazoa; phylum Chordata; class Aves; order Passeriformes; family Dasyornithidae; genus Dasyornis; species Dasyornis broadbenti. The sequence goes on from VZRN01002333.1 coordinate 83,170, forward strand.
TGAGAAGAATTCTCTGGCAACATAGCTTTAGGTGTAAAATGTGGGACACCAGAAATTGCCAGTGGCAGTAACATCCTACAGCACCAGGGCTGTGTTTGCCTCAGCCCCAGTAGTTGCTCTGCTCAGCTGAAAGTCAAGTGCAGGATGTGACCCTAAGAAAGGATCTTGCATTTGGACTCTGCTTTTCATCAGAGCACAAAAGGAAAGGGGAAAACCTCTAAGAGCACTTGGTTTCCCAAGGTGTTCAGCACCTCCAGCACATCCCACCACCTCCGTTCCCTCTGAGGTTGCCCTTTTGGCACAACAAGCCCTGTCACCTTCGTCACAGTGATCTTGAAGACTGCTGGGAGGTGACTCTGTCCCTGCTGCTGCTGTGTTTCCTAATTCCCACCAAGCTCTCTCAGTCCTCTGGGACCTTGTCTTCCTCCAACGCTCTCCGTGGGATTTGCCCTTTGCTGTAAACAAACCATCTCGCTGGATACTCCTAGAACAACATGGCCCCCAAGCTAGCTTTTGGCTAGCTGACCAGATAAAATTGCAGCAAAAACTATCAATAACTCCCAGACAAGTCTGAGGCTGGCTGCTAGGGGAACAAGAAAATAAAAGCCTGCATATCTGCTTATATACACAGATCTCCACCTGGTTCCTAGACACAAACTTCTAAGAGCTGCAAGCCCTACCCATGGGCTGCATACACTTCTCATCTTTCAATTATCACATTTCTGATTCGGTCCTGACTGAAACGGCCCAGGCTAAGCCAGCACTCACTCCTGGCTGAGTTTAGACAAGGAGCACATCATCTTGATTGCCTTTGCTGACACCAGAAGGAAAGAAGCATCTCGTGTAAATACAGTTTAGGGAACAGCAAATGAAGTAACTCGTGGAAGTAAAGGTTATCACACACACTGCAGTGCACAGACAACCACCAATTGATGTAAGCACAGGACAGAGACAGAGTGAAAGGGAAGGAAAAATCTAATTTCCTCTCTGGAGAAATCCAATCCACTGCCAAGTAAAGAGAACAGTAATAGACTGAACCTCTAATGGCCAAGTAAGAAAATAGTATTATTTTCTCCCGAGAGCACATCAGGATAGAAGTTACTCTAAAATACATCTGTGAAAGGACACAGGTGCTCCTTCAGAGGTACTTTTCTACACATCACCGGTTTGGTGAGACTTGTTTTAAACACATGCTAGCCCACCATTTAATTAACACATTTAATATGTGTCAAATCAGTCGCTTGTGCACTGACATAAGCTGAGCTGACAGAGCCGTCAGGCTGGCACCAGGGCATGCAGCCAGCACGACACCTCACCAGATGTGCAGCGGCACACTTAATTTCTGACCTCAATAGATAGCCTGGATGGGGCTATCTTGATAGGGAAATACATAATCAGAACAGATTTCTTTCTTATCAAAACCATATCAGACGTTCATTTGGTATACAAGGACCAGGACAGTGCTAAAACTGATGCCAGACACACAGAGCCTGTGCGCCTAGCATCTGATGGAACCTCACAGAGAGGCATAGCAAGAAAAAAGTAAATATAGCAACACCTGTCATGCAAAATCCAGCTACAGCACAAGGAGCGACCCTCCTTCTCTTTACTTTCTATGTGCCTGCTTTGCTCCTGTAAGACACAATTGAGTAACACCAGCCCTGTTTCAGGCCTGATACTGCTCAACTGTGCCAGGATATTTTAGGACGATCTCTCCCCTGAGCTGCAGATAGTCTGTAGCTACCCACAGGTGAAGGGTTCGGACCACAGGCACGGAGCCAGGCTGGGCTTAATGCAGGGTGTTTGCTCAATCCTCATTCACTCTGTTGCAGGAGCTGTGGACTTCCCAGGCACGATGTATGCACAGCTGAGCATGGCAGGACAAGGATGACCTTGGCTCTTCCAGGGACAGAAGACCCCGAGCAGAGGCTGCCTGACCGGTGTGTGGGATGCAGAGATGTCTGCAACCATGCCCTGGATGCAAGCTGTCTCCCAAGGAGCATCAGGCAGAGAAGGAAGCACGTGTCATTCCTCTGTTCCACCCATGGCATCCGTATTTGCCAAGTTTTACATTGCACAAAACAAACAACATCTTACAAAACAGACAGCTGACTGTGTAAGAAACCTTTAACACACCATGCTGCCTGCCATTCACGAAGTCATAAACCCAAAGAAATGTTAAATCACATTTGAGATGCTGCAGTTGCCATCTATCCTACTTCCAGAGGAAAGCAGCAGCGACTCTGTAGCTCTCAGCCGACACTGATTTTTGGTGGCAGTTCCTGTATGTGAATAACAGTATTGCGAAACAACACAAGGAGAATGGCCCTGGAAACCTCAACAGCAGTGACAAAAAGCAGGAGAAACAGGTAGATATAGAACACACTAATTTCAGAATAACGACAACTTAATTTAAATGCAATTTAAAAACTTATTAAAAAGCTTTACCATGGCATATGTTTTTATATAAATTGTCATATATAAAAATAAAAACTCTCACCCACCTCCCATCTATAATTTCCTACCCCCCTTAAGACATTCTCCAAACCCATATCAATACTTGTTTATTTTTACACAAAACTAAGACTGCATAGAAATATATCAGAGTCTTTCTTGTTCCAATAAGGTGGCTTTTTCTAAAGGAAATGCTCAATTGGTCATAGCAATGTTTTGCAAACCTAACACCTCTGCTGTTCACAACAGCTGGTGCCTTTTCTCTTAGCAGGATCTAAATCATTACTGACATCTTTTTGACAGGAGTGTATGAGAGGAGCTGAAACAAAAACTGGTGTGAGATATATCAGAGGAGCTCGTTTCCTTTGATGCTTTAGTTGAAAGGGATCCGCATCTTTATTTGTTAGCGAATTTTTAACAATGTTGTAGCTACTTAAAATAAGAACAGAGAAGAAATTCAATAACTGGAAATCTGCACATCTCTTAATTTACCAACTGGCAAACACTATTCCAACAGCAGCTGTTTCAAAAGCTCAGTTTGCAACCTCCAGATGGATGATGGTTCTCAAAGAAGCAGGAGCAAAGAAATAACAGCTTAACACCTAGTTTCAAGTCTATTAAATGCTTCCTAGCTCACTGAGACAGCAAGGCAGCCCCTCTCTCTGCAAGCACTGATCCCACATGAGGTGCTCCTCCAAGGAGGACTTTTTCACCATTACCATCATGCTGTTGGACTAGTGAATAAATGCACTGAGCCCTGGATCTGAGCACATTCTCAGCAGAACTGCATACTGCTAACAAGAATTTGACACGGGAGACTTGAGTTTGTTGTAGCCTAGCTTATCAAACAGAAAACACAAGCATGGAGGAAAACTAAACGGAGCACCAAGAAATGTACTTGGTGCTTTTTAGGTTGTAATAAAGCTCTGCCTGCTCTGCACCCACTCTCTCAGATCAAAGGGAGACAGCTTGTCTGAAGCATCGCACACCTAGAGGCACAATCCCCAGAAAGCATCTTGCTCCTTTCGCTTGCGTCAACTTCAAAACAAGCCCTCCGTGTGCTTACACAGAGTCTAAGCAAACACTAGGTGCTGTTTATTAAACTCTCACAAATACAATTGTAACCCTGAACACACGTGCATATATATAAACACATACACCTATTTATGGATGTGTGTATATTTACATGTATATGTAACCGTAAAGGCAAAAGCCCCTAGTTCCTTTTCCTCCCCTGATCCCCCTGTGGTGTCAGAAGCAATCAGTGGAAATTAAGGTGATGCCGTGAATAACCCATCCCATCTCAGAGGCCCTGAATTGCTCAGGTGGCATCACCAAGTCGGAGAGAGCCTGGAACACTGCAGCGCTGGCTGAAGGCGTGCACCGAGGGCCAGCAGAAGTGCAGGCGATTTAATGAAAAGCAATTAGTGAGCCTCTTTGTGAAAGGCTGTCACACATTTGGCCCCCAGGGCACCCTTGTTTTTAAAGATTTATGCCACACACTCTGGATAGATATTTAATGAACACTGTGAAAGGGGAACTGCAGGGATTCAGAGCCAATGAGCTGCTATATTTTGGATTCTTTAAGCAACACATGCATTCACTGGAGAAGGAGGTGCCACTCAGACTAAGGGGTGATTTTCGCATTAATAATTCCCTCTCTCTGGGGTTCAACATTAACCCTGACACAGGTCTGGGGCAGGCAAAGGCAGACAGAATGGGAATGCCCACCCAACAAGAGAGAACCATGCTGAACACTGCACACAACCACTGTGCCTGAATAATCATAGCCAGGACAGCCCCTGGTCAGATCTCCTCTAATTTTAAACCTATGAGAATAGAAAAAGAAAAATGAGGCTGTGGTAATGTATGGGCGGTGAGAAAACCCCTCCTGATATAAAAGCAGATGATGCACAGTTAGAAATAGTACAGGTATTACTTTTTCTCTTCTGTTTTCCAAAGAGCTTTTATCTTCCAAGTAACATTCCCATAAGGGAAGAAAAAATATATTCTAGGGGAAAAAAGAGAAAGGCCAGTGAAGATTTCCATTTGGTCAATTGATTTTAAAGTGAAAAAGATATGACATCCAACCTTGGGAAAAGGCCTGCTTCCTGAAGCAAGTAAAGTTATATTTTTCATTCAAAATTAAGTCTTTGGTCAAAGGCTTTCTTTCTTAATGTTAAATGCATGATCTCTGTGCTGTAGAGAACACTTTCCACCACTCTGTGCACATGGAGTGCTCTGCTTGTGGCTGGTTTGTGGGCAGTTCTGCAGCAAAGAACATAATTCAATGGGCTCAGTGACAGTGCACAGAACTTGTCAGGGAAAGAGCATTCCCTCTCCAGCCCTCTCCAAGCACATCTCTATTTCAAGTTAAGGTAACTCAGGCTAGCACCTGTAGTTGTACACACACAGATAGGAGCATAGTGGAACAGCCCTCATGTGCTGCTGTCGCACACACAATTAAAATGACCTCATAATTGCCAAAGCTTAAATATTCCTTCAATTTCTTCCTTCCTATCTTTACAAATACCACATGTGAAAACTTTTTTTGCATTAACTATCAGAATTCTTTGATTTGGTATAACCTTACCAGACGGTGAAGAACAATAAAAAGGGAATTGGCATTACAATGCCTTCAGCATCCATATTTCCATGTAAATTGCTCTGCTAAGGATGTCTGTGCACTACCAAACCATACCACCCAAAAACATCCACTGGGATTCAAAGTTTATCCAGAACCAATCCTGAAAAATGTGTGAGTTTGTTCAAGAGTTTCTCACAGTCAAGATGAATATGTAGCTTCATCAGTTTCAAGTAATAATATATCTTGTTAAAACTAGGATAAGAGCTAAATATTTTTGCTGAATGGATGGAAAGCCTCCTATTGCTTTGCAATAACTTTGGAAAAGAGAAAGGCCACATTTCTTCACATCTTCCTTCCATGGAAGCTAGCAAATAGGCTGGGAATAGATAGATCTTCCTAAGTAGAAGCCGTCCTCCCATGGGGTATGCTCACTTTTCTGCAGTGAAAGACCTCTTTCAAGAAAACTCCTGCCACTTACAGAAGAGTTCAAATATGGCAACACTTGCTGATTTGTTCCAAATAAAACGAGAATGAATTGCTGAGCCAATTAATAATCCAACATTAAAAGGAAACCAAGCTCCTTGGAAAGAATCTAGCTGCAATTCATGAAAGTGGATTCGCTTGTTTTGATTACAACAGTGGTAGACTTTGTACACATCACAGCTACAATTGTGAAGATACATGTCCATACCCACACCTTGTGAAATGGAATGACTGTTTACCTTCTCTTAGAAGGACTCAACTATTTCTCTATGAGATTTTCTGTTTCAAAGGCAAGCTCCTGTAAAGTGGTGCTTTGCTGTACCTGTGATGGTACAAAGTCAAAGATAAGAGCTGTGGGTAGAGGTGATGCTGCCTAGGAGATCACCTGGCAGAGCCTGGTGTAGACTTCACCTTGCCTAGGTACCGTCAAACTGTACTCTTAAGCTCAGAGGATTTTAGGGAGGTTCTCTCTGCAGTATGTTCTGCTATTGACTTTGAAGACAAATGCACACTGCAAGCAGTTTCTCCATTAATTGTATTTTGTTTTGCATCAATACTTAGATTGCTTATAGTACATAAATGGCAACATGAATCTTATGTGCTGTTTCCTATGCATGAGTTGCATTGTGTGTGGTGTTAGATCATCCCTGCTCAGGGAACAGTTTCCTATATTTATTCCTATATTTCCTACAACAGTTTTTCCTATATTTGCCACCCTTTTGTAGCAGGGAGAAATGATAGAAAGTAGGAGAGAGGATTGTGGTCATGGAAGGGGAGAGATAATTAACAGAAGGATTGCCCCCAGCTCATTGTATCAGATTTCCTTCCCACACTCAGCTTTGAATAAATCATTCCATTGCTTGACACAACAGAAATAATTCAGTTACTGTTTCCAATTTTTCCTTTGTGTCTTCCTGCAGAGCCAGCAAGGGGATAAAAAGGAGCTGAACTGGAAAAGAACAAGAGCTGAGATCAATTTTCAACTCAAACACTGATTTGCTTCCTAACCGTATTCAATCACATAAAGGAACATGGTAAGCTACATGAGAATTTCTATCCATGAGAAAAATACTGAGAGATGGGAGGAAAAAGTCTCTGTGGCTGATCCTGCCTTTCCTGATGTGACAGTGGGTCCTCAGCTCCCCCATCCAGGGCTCAGACACCACCACATCCACAGGCAGGTCCCAGTACCTGCAGCCACGCAGCAAACCTGAGCACACTGTGGGTATGTGTTCCTCCTGGCACAAGCAACATGGGAATGTCTTCAGGGCTTGAGTATTTCCCAAATCCGGTAAATATGCATCCAACAGAACATGAGACATTCTCCTTGACTCCAGAGCAGTACCAGGGGCATAGCTCAAGGACAAAGCATCCCCTGGAAAGGAGGGCAGAGCCCTTCGCCAGACCATTCACACCACAAACCTACAAACTGCTTTCTCAAACAGTTGTGGGAACAAGGAGGAACTGCTTCCTGGCTATCTTTGAAATTGCACAGCGCAATTAGAAAAACCACCTTGTACCTTATATCCAGATTTTACCAAGTTACCAGCTAAAGAACTATATCCAAAAGGCATTCTGGGTTACATGGGAAATAAGCATAACTAAATGTGAAAAATCTGTTCTTGCTAAAAAAAAAAAAAAAAAAAAAAAAAAGGGAATATAAATTTAAAAAAAAACAACCCCCTA
>VZRN01002333.1:90389-151602 GCA_013397935.1 Dasyornis broadbenti
AAAAAAACCAACCCACTAATATTCACTTATATTTATATATGTTTACAAAAGAACAGAAAACAAAAACTGCTCTCCTGTCTTGCTGAGTGACGTTTCTAATCAAACTTAGAATTTCTTTGGACCCCTAGAGAAACCTGCTGCACGAGGCTGTCTGGCACGGGCAGTAAGCAGGTCTCTTTACATATCCCTGTCCACTTGCATGACATTCCGAAACACAGGGAAGGTTTAATCACTGTTTTCTCATCTAAAAGCAGGGCCAGAGCTGGAAGAACTGTAAAACTTGGAATTCAGGCTGAAACCATTGAGCACTTGGTTTGCTCCAGGTAGCTCCTGAGACTTTGCACAGTGAACCACCCTCCTGCAGCACTGCCTGCCTCAATGCAGAACACCAAATTTTTAAGCTCAGGTTTTTAAGAATGGGGCCTTCTCTTAATATCACTATTTGCTTATTTTAACAGCAATATGAGGCTATATATGGCTATGCTGTAATGAAACATGGAATTTAGAAATTAGAGCTACAAAACTACTGGCTAAACAACAATTCAATTAAGCCATTTTTGCAGCCACTTCCTCACATTTATAATTTAGCCAGATATTTCACAGGAATATCTTTTCTACCAAGAGTATGAACAGACAGAAGTAAACAAAAAAAGTCCCTTTTCTAAATAAACCTACTTCCTTTCCAACTCTTGCCCAAAGGAGAGGAAATGTCAGGCATTCACAGAGGCTGGGTGACATAACACCCTGACTTGCTCCAGTTGATTGAGGTGCCAGACATCTGCATCAGAAATCACAAAAATGGGAGCAGCCCAAAGCACATAGAACTTGCCCAATTTTGTATACAGTCTCAGCACAGTGCTGGGAGAGAGCACAGGTACCACCCTGTCTCAGAGCAGCAGGTGGGGAAGGGTCCTGTTGTTTTGCTGACTCTGCCTCCTGCATCCATTGTGCAGAACAAGTGCACTGCTGGTGAAATAAAAAATGACCTTTTCATGAAGAAAAACATTACAAAGCAGCTAATTAGCTTTTGCCCTCTGTTTCACTCTCCAGCAAGAGACTAGCAGCTCCCAGGGCACTGAGATGTGCTGTCACACAGTAAAGCTCACCTCCCTGGTATTTTCCAGCATTCACTGCCCCAAAGGTAAATTGCCAGTAAATACAGAGGATGGGTACTCCAACAACAGACCAGCCTCCAACAGTTTCACTTCCAGTAATGAGTTTCCCTCACCCCAAAATCCAGACATCACACATCTGCACCTTTGCCTACATGGAGTTAAGTCATTGGTATAACCTTCAGCCTGAGGTGGTTTTTCTTTTAACCTGACCAAAAGCTGTTGCTCAGATCACTTTGCACCTGACACTGTAGGGCTATAAATAACACATCCACAACACTGCCTTGTACTCACATGCATTTGATTTAAATAAAGTCAACTAAAAGGCAGACCACCTTTGAAATGGAAACAAATGGATACCGAAGGGTGGAGGACTTAAAAGCCTGAGAATTGCTGAGCTAGTTACTCTCAGGCTTCCATCTCCATCGCTGTCCTGATATCACAAGGAACATTTCTTCATAATCACATAAACAAAAATCAAAGCAAAAATAAAATTTTTTTAGGAAGTGTGGAATTGATAACAATACAAATTTAATAACAATACCACCACCACCCAGGGACAATTTAACTACATTAATAAATTCACTCATGACAGGCAGAAAATTATATGCAAGCCCCTAAAAGGAGAAGAAAAACATTGGTAGAACAAAAATGGAACAAAACAAATCATCAACCCCTGCCTTGTCCCCGGGCTGGCAGCACAGTTCACCATCAGGCTGGAGATGGCTAAGCCTTGCCACTTGTGGCCTTCCTCCCTCTAAGGGAACTAAATTTATAGTCAATTTCTGAACTCCAGATATGAGAAACTGGAAACACTGATATAGACGGAGCGTCCTGGTTTTAAGCAGCACAGCTTGGTTTTAATATTGACCCAGCTGGCTGGCAAAGAATCATCCGCAAACAGCAAAGATTAAGATCTGAAGTGTGGCAGCAACTCCATTTCTAAATCCTTCTGCAGCACAGGAAAACTCCCTGTGCAGCTCACCACACAGAGGAGAGCGGGGAGCAAAAAATATCCAAGCGCTGTTCAAAGAAGGAAAAGTGTAGGCGTGCAGGGCTTGCACTGATTTATTACTGGCTTATCAGTAGCTAACATATAAAACCAACTATAAAAGTAACAGATGTAGAATATTTTCTATTTTAAAAACCATTGCACACTCTTTCTTCCTAGAAGGTACAAAGACTCAGAGCTGACTTTTCAGTTTGAACAAATGCCTGCAGAAGCATAACAAAAAGGGATAAAATATTAAGAAGGAAGAAAAAAATCCCCAAACCCAGACCTGTACTCCCTCACCTAATCACAAATAATGTAGCAAGGGTCTTTGCATTCAAGTAAACGTCCTCAATACACAAACTCTAAGCTTCATTTTTTGGGAAACTGAATTCATTGAGAAGTATGCAAAATAAATAACAATGTTTGAAATGGTTGCTAATAAGGACATCTTCATGTCTAAATATTGTAAATACTTATATCACATTTAAAGCTCTAAGCCTAACCATTAATTTTCATACATCACACCAGATTCAATTGCCTGTTAAAAGGATTTTCCCTATTACTCAGTAGTCAATTATTCATTAACCTCCTAGAAACATCCAAAGAAGGCATAATTTATTTCGGGGATGGATAGAAATTTGTAATTATAAAGATATCTGAATTAAATATTTTTTATGACAGAAACAAAACATGAGGCAAGAAGACATCTAACTTGTCATCATCAACATCAAAATCAGCTTCAGAAAAATAATTTCAGGCATTGTTTTTGATTCTGAAAGACCCATATGACCACAGCATCTACAAACACTTTCAGCTAATGAAAGCATGCCCAGCAGGAGAGTCTTACATTAAAACCACTGCTGCAGCCTGTGAAACAAGATAGCCTGGACCCATTGCTTCAGTTGTGCTTCCACTTAGTGACTGATGCCCCTATTTATGCTCCAACAAAACAGGTTGAATGTTAAAGGAGCCAAGCAGACATTTGTACCACTGCAAGCATCACCACGTGTAACAGACATGACATAATTAAAACAAGAGTACAATGTGTATCCAACCACCCTAAGACCACGTTTCTCTTGATTCTATCTCTCACCACCAGGTATTTCACATCAAACAGTAGAAAGTGTCTCTGTTCCAGCCTCTTCCTTCCATGGTTTCACACATAAACCACTTAATGACTATGTGCTGCAGCACATGCAGTCAGTTAATATTTATCTGCACTTCCACTACCTACCTTGTATCACCAAAGGAGCCTAACACAAAAACTACAAACTTTCAAAACATGCATGAGTCTCTTGCTTTTTGCTTAGGGGCTGACAGCTCCTAGGACAGGGTAGAGCAGCTTTGTACAAACCCACAGCAAGGTTTTCTTTCCAGATCAAGAAAGCAGGAGGGAAGGAAGGAAAAAAAAAAAAGAAAAATCCTTGCTCTGAAATGAGATGGTGAATCTACCTAGGTATGAAAGTGGCTTGTAACACTTCTTCACTATGAAGTAGTCTGGGTTTCTCTTTCACATGTTGCCAGAAATGTGGTGGGCTGGGGGAAGAGAACTTAATCTTCATGTCCTGACTTCTCTGACTCAAGCAGGGAAACAGCAACTGGCCTGTGGATTTTGGAAATTATTTATAATGCTACAGAAGAAGGGGAAACTACAGGTGCTTCAGTGTCAGTAAGCGTCAGAACACAGCTGACATCTATTGCAGTGACTCTCCAAAAAACAGATAAATTAAAAATATACAGTCTCCTAAAGATTCATAAGTTGGGCTTCACAACAGCTGAAGCAAGTTTTCTGAAGTTCAGATGGCTTGAAGCTGATAGCAACAAGGAATTTTTGAGACATGATTTCATTCTGAATTTGACATAACTAAGATATTGTATTAATTAAAAACATGTCTGAAAACAGCTAACTGCAAAATTCTCTGGGATGTGATTAGCACACTGCTATTTGCTGCTGGGACACTCATATCTGATCCCCTTTTCTGCAATAAGGACTACAGTTCTTTCACTTAAGTGAACTTCTCACCTTTTTCACTTTTTTTTTGCAGCAAGAACAGAAAATTATTTTGGCATTAAAGAAGGTTGTTTGGTTGGTTTTATTGTTGTTTGTTTTTATTTAAAAAATACACAAAACTACTGCGTGCTTTAGGTAATGATAAGTAAGAGCAGGAGTGGGCAGAGTCCAGCAAAGGGGTTGCAGACCTTTCTGCAAATGCACATGCCTGAGAACACCTTGTGTACGCTGGATCTGGCCACAGGTGGCCTGGAAGAAGCCATGCATACCCGTGGTGCAATGAACAGCATCTCTCTAGCACAGCAGGTTTTTGGGTGTTTGCACAGATGCCAACCCACTCAGGGCTCTCAGCCCTGCCCCAGGACTCGGGGCTGCTTTGACAGCAGGCTGATGATGGATGGAGGCCACGTGAGGAACAGAGCACACAGCAAGAGTGGGAGCAGGAGGTGAAACACGGAGAGCAGCGATGGCAGCAATCAGAGGCACCTTCTCTAATTATAAAGTGCAAAACAAATGGCCCAGTTCGGGGCTAACCCTGCCTCAGCACATGTCACTGCTGTCACAACAGCCAGCTGTTAAGTTGTGCCAGAAACACCGCTGGTTGTGCAGCAATGGGAAATGATGTTTGTCACCAAAGCACCACAGCCATGGCAGAGGAGACCCTCAGCTTCATGAAATATGATCCTCACCACATTCCTCGTCAGGCGAGGAACCAAAGCACTGAATTCCCAAATATATGTGGGAATGTAGATGAAATGGGGTGCGTAAGGCCTGGTTTTTATAATGCTTTAAGATAATTAGTGATATCTACAAGTGTTGGAGATTTTTAGATGAAACACTTCTTAAAAGAAATCACAAAAGTCTAATATTACAGTACCAGCATTTCCCACACATACTACTCCTTGGACTAACTGATCCCTATAATAAGTTATACACTGAAGGGTATGAAGATACAAAGCCCAAGATCTAATGCACTTTATGTAGAATTATAAAAAAGCAAAGCTATGGCTGAAAAAATTAAGTTCTTTATGACTGTATTCCCCATGAGAAGCTCTACAAAGTGCTGTACAAGCTCCAAACATGAATGTCTGTTGGAGTAACGTAACACCCTGGGACACTAAGGGGCTTAATATCTTTGGAATGAAAAAAGGAGAGGCAATAGAGAAATAATTTCTACTATGTTTACAATGCTGGCAACACAGCAGATTTCTGTATCTTATATTAGGAGACAAAGGCAAACCAATCTGTGGTGTTACAGACTTGGTGTTGTGGGCCAGATCTGCTCCTAAGCCAAAGGCATAGATCTGAGTCTTAATAAATAATCCTCCGAAACAAGCAGCCTGACCTGCCATCTTTTCCAATTTGCTTCTGTGTTAAATACTCGATGCTGTGTTTTCCCAAATCTAGCCTTGCCATTGCATGCATTTCAAATGCTTTAGCAGACACCATCAGATGCCTCTTTGAGAGGGGGCAGAGTCTCCTCTGGAACAGCTCTTTCAGAGAGTAAGATCTTTATCTCTTACATATCATAAGCACACAAAGGCAAGTGACTAAAGTGAGAATTTAGAGAAGAGTAATTTCTTTCTCAGGAACCAGATGGAGGATGTAATCTACATGGCAAATCAAGGAGCACAAGTGGTGATGTGAAGGAATTATGATATTTCTCTTGGAGATACTAGCCAAAATACAAAATTTGCCTATTTCATCAGTGCAGTCCTGCTTATTTCCAAGAGAAGGCAGCATGTCAGGTCTCTATACTGAGTAGAGACATGGAGAGAGCAAAGGGAAGCATCCTTGTTCAGAGTTCCCTGCTCTCTCTTCCAAAGGAACTGCATCCCAAGCAGGCTGGCACCCAGCCCCTTCCCATAGCTAAACATCATACACCACAGAAATTCCTTGCTTCTGGTACAGACTTACCATCCTTTGTACCAGTTTTATAGCTATGGCTAAGTTTTTTCCAGCACCTGAGAACACTTGAATCTCCATCACACCTGCAAGGTAGACCTTGATAGAGATATTTTAAAATCATGTTTAAAGCTTGCTGCAACCCTAAAGTGCACTGGAGCAAGCTGGTGACCTTTGTCTTGGCAATTTCATTCAGACATCTCAAAAAAAAATAAAACAAAAAAAATAAGATCAAGGAACAGTTAAAGAATGGGAACAACACTTAAGACTGAGACCACTTGGGTTTTTTCCCCCGAGAGAAATTCAAAGCATAAAATAAAATCCTTACAATTTCTTCTTAAACCACAGCTTCTCCTTTCCCCACTGGGCACACACCTTCTCACATAGATAAACACTGACCTTTCTCATTCCCAAACTCCTGACAGAGGATTTGTGCCAATCTCCCTGCAAACACCACTCAAATAGTCTTCCCTGATGCAAGAACTATCGCACACCACAGGAGTCAGATAAAGTACAAAGGTAAATTTAGAAAGACAAATACATTGAATGACATTTTTGTTGTTGCTCTCCCGCACCCTGAGGTGACCTGGGCATTCCTGAGATGGGGTGAGTGATGTTCCTTCTTACACAAGCAGCAGCTGATGACAGGCCTCAGTTTTAACCTGCTGACAAGTTAAGTGCACTGCAGAGATACCAGATAGCCCAAGGAAACCTCACCTTATTTTCAGACATACCCCCTGGCCACTTAATTTTTATCTCCAATACTGCACTGCAATATGTAGGACCAGCCTTCCTTTCTAGAAAATCCGCCCAGGTGTGTGGCTTTTCATCTGGAGATAGTTCAGGTATGACAGTTGGGTAATTTTTATTTTAAGAAAAGGTTAACAAGCAAAGGCAAGAGCTGCTGGGGTGGGTGGTGGTTTAGGGAGTGAGGGGGAACCCTTTAAGCACAAATCACACTTTTCTGCACTTTTACAGCTGGAATTATATCAGATCGATTTGAATCTCTAAATAAAATCTTTTTAATTTTACATTTGAAAAACAGTACGCTTACCACAAATTAAATTAATTCTAAAAAAATATAAAACTATATTAATTCAAAACACTGTTCAAGAAAACAATGGTTTGCTTCTCAAGGATTTAAAGCAAGTCAGATACCAAGACTGCAAAAGCCATAGACCAGTGCTCTGAAACAAGAGTTTGCAGAAGGTCTAACTCAGCTCCTGACAACTAAACTTTCCCCCAAATTACCAAAACACAATCTGTAAATATAAGTTTGTTTAAATTAACGTGTTTCTATGGACTTTGAACTTGCCACTGAAAGGAAGTTATGGGGAATTGGGAAGTTTCAGGATGTGGAAATCTTATGCTTCTCTTCCCTCCAGTATCCACTATGTTATTTACTATATCTAAACTCTGAAGGACATGATGACCAAAGAAAAAAAGCCACAATGCTTCCTTTGTTTAATGAAAGGATAACTTGAAAGAACAAAACCATATTTTGGTAAACTTCTATTTTGTTCATAGAGAAGCTCATTTGAACAAGTTTTTGTTTCACTAATAATGAGTCTTTAAATGAAGTGCTTTTTAATTCCATTTCCCATCCAAGTGCAGCTTGGCAAAGACCACAAGGAAAAAACAACCATTAATCAGGGATCTGAGCAAGTCTACACTGAGCCACACAACTACTTCAGTGAGCACGTGTACACACCCAGCATGCACCCACTCAGTTCTCCAGGAATAGTGCCAAATGAATGTGACAACCATACTTAATTACAAGTCAACACATTTGAATTACTACCAGCCAGTGATCACGTACTTCCTCTTGAAAAGCATCTTAAATAATAATATTCTGACTTAGGGGTAAAGTTTCAGCCTTGCTGTCTGAAGGCAAGAATATAAAATCTATAGCCAAATCCTTGACATTCTGCATACCAAATGCCTTGTCTACTTTAAGATCCAGAATTGGGATTTTGGAAGAACAGGAGTCACCTCATGCACCGACTAGCAGACACTCTGCAATTTTGTGTATTACACAAAGCACTCTGCCTACTTACTTTCCTCCCTTTCCCAACAACTTCTTGAATTCTGGGTGACACACAAAACCTTCAAGACTTTCGCATTTTAAAACTGCTCTGCCCATCCTTTCATTATAGGCACAGGAAGGTTTTCTGGCTCAGATGTTGATGGTTATCACCAGCCATGTTAAAAAACAATCAAGCAAAGCTGTAGACCTTACTTCATTCAGCCAGCAAAGCTTTAGTCTTGGTGTTAAGTTAAAAAAAAATAATTTTTAAAAACAATCAACATCACAGTCAAGTATGCAAAATCAGTCACAGTTCTCTTACAACAGCCAGCCAAGTTCTGTGCTGGACAGGCTTGGACAATATTGTCCAAGGCAGGACAGCAATATCTGCCAGGTACAGTCACAGTGGAAGACAGATGAGAATGGATCAAAATCACCTTCTGAGGAGGAGGCGGGATATTAAAAAAATTAAAATAGACTTCATATGTTCTTGTGCATGCAAAGGAGATTTGTCAGAGTGAAACTGTACTGAATAAACCTATCAAGCTCACAGGGTTGCAGAGTGCCTCTGATCCCACAAATGCCATCTTAAATCCAGATTTACTGAATCATAAACTCAGAACCTTAATATTCTGACCCACTGTAAATACATTTTATTGATGTGATTTCTGTTGAAACAAGCAGTTGTGCAGCCGTGGGAATGTCTGACCACTGATATAACTTCCTAAATTTTTTAACACTAGAAAATCTCTCTCCCAATTAGTCTGGAGAGGGAAGTAGGGGGACTGTTTATTTTACTGCTTTGACATTTTATGTTTGGAGCTATAAGAAAGACAGTGTTCAGAAACAACTCTCTATGAAGCTTTTAATGTGCATCAGAGGGAAAAAAAAATAGGATTGTGTCTCAGATGCAGAAATTGACAGCACACATCTAAAATCACACAAAACCAAGCTAACATGTAAAATGCATTTATAGAGCAAATCCTACTTTCATCAGAGAGATTAGACAAGTATATTTAAATACACTAAATAAAATTTAAATTCACTTGCATGTGGGTTCACTACAATTTCTCTCTTTAAATAGATCCCTAAGTAGATTAATTTAATTTCCCAACACAGTGTCTTAAAGTCAGACTTGTAAATTCAGGTTAGTTTGATGATCATGACACATTCTTCATTATTCTCATCCTCATGTTTAAGGGAAAGTCCAATGATTACATACCCTCACAAACAGCCTGCTCAGACAGGAAAAATGTAGAGTCCTGTCAGACAACAGTCTTTGCTCAGAGGATGGAGACACCTCACTGTGACTTCTGTGCAGCCCCTGGCTCAACTCAGCTGACACACTTGGATGTATTTTTTCAGCAGGCACCAACCACGTCTGACCAACAGATTACCTCCACCTGCACCACTCACCAAACCTCCAGACAACTTCATAGGAGCCAGGTATCCCAAGCCCTGCCAAGCACAGGTCTCAGTCTCTCGTGAACCAAGTCAGAACAGCTACCAGCCTCAGAGCTCCACACCTACTTATTTAACCTAAAAGGAGAGGCCACTTTCCTTTTGTCTCCAGGCAGTGCTACTTCTTTTATTCAATTGTCTTTAGGCGACTCCTCTGCTCCAGGAATGGGAAATATTTCACATCACAGCGGTTTGTCCAGGAAACTTTGAGACACACAAGCATTTTCCAGCCCTGTCAGCCCCGTAACAAGGCTTGATCATTAGAGTCTAGTTCACAGAGTCACTAGGTCAGTCATCGCCTTGGTTACACACAGGCACATAGAGGGTTTTAAGTGGAACCTCAGTGGCCACCTACACAGGAGGAGGGCGTGGGCTGAGATGTTGTTTACAGGAGCACTCGATGTTCTAAACATGTGGAAACTTGGCAATGGTGAGCAAAGCTTAAATGCCTTATGAGCTTTTACCTATTTGCCTAGCTACTTTAAATGCTCATGCAAATGCCTCCTCCTGCCCTTCAGCTGAAGCCCAGAGCCTCTGACAGTGCCGAATGCCAGGAGTGTTGGGGTTGGTGGGATGGTATTGCGCTGAAACAACACAAAGAGCTGGGCTGATGGTCTGTAGGTCTGCTGACCTCTCTGACTCCAGACACACCTCCTCTTTTCAAATCAAGGATTTCTCCTTCTGACTTCCCAAATGTCAAGCCTGGTTAGACTTCAGAAAGAAGGCCAAGGGAACGATGAGGAGCTGCATGCTACGTTTGTGGTGTGTTGCTGGCAGAGATCCTTGTAAACAAAGGAGGCTGAACCAAATCCCCAGAAAGGATCCATGATTCATCATGGTATATGTGGTACTTGGGGCAGCCCACGTTGTCTTGTCCGTAAGCCCAGCTTCCACTCCAAGTTAGGACTTAGAAGAAGGCAGACATCTTCCTAACTGTGCTGCTCCTCTAGTCCTATTCTTCTCTCTGGATGGCTTCTGCCAGAGCAAAGCTACTTGTAAGCAGAGCCACTAACAAAGATTGAACCATACCAGGGCCTTCCTCCACCCTGAGGAAAAACCTTAAGGATTTTGGCTTGCTTTTGTGTGACTGAATCTGGCCAACAGGCTCAAAAGTGATGCAGACACAGGTAAAAGGAGAAAATAGTGGGGCAAGGAGGGGGA
This sequence comes from Dasyornis broadbenti, assembly GCA_013397935.1. Taxonomy (NCBI): domain Eukaryota; kingdom Metazoa; phylum Chordata; class Aves; order Passeriformes; family Dasyornithidae; genus Dasyornis; species Dasyornis broadbenti. The sequence goes on from VZRN01002333.1 coordinate 101,060, forward strand.
TACACTGTGACTGAATGGGCTACATGACCTGATTTTTCATAGGATAACAAGTTTTGAAAAAGTTAAGTTACATGGAACAACAAGCACCTTGGCCTAGAAACATAGAAAATTTAAGGCAAAGTTGGGAAATTCAGAGTACTGTTGCTGAGTGTGGTCTGGTAGAACCATTCAGCAAGACTTCATTCAGGATATTTACTTTACAAGGCAGCTCCCCACCTGATGCAGCCACAGAAGACAAGTTAAAGAGCTGCTTTCAAACTACAAGGCCAGAGAAAGGATAATGTTAGAGGAAATGCTCATTGGTTTTGTGGGAGCTGTCACACCTGCAAGATTGAGTGTTCTGCCCTTCTTGGCACATGGAGACCTGTCAGAGTATTTAAAATGGCTTGGTTCTGATTAACACTAATTTACTCTGTCACCAACTTCAGTAAGCTGCAAAGCTTGCCTGAAAAACCACATGCAAAAAGTTCAGTAGAAGATCTATGTTCCTAAAATTAGCTACCAACCCATTAAAAATATCTATAATTTAGCCTTGGTGCAGCAAAGGTGGGTATTATCCTCTGATGTCCACCTAGTCCTAGTAGTAACCATAAGCTGCTCATTACTCTTCTCTTACACTGTCTACTTGTTTTCTAGCGGCAGATTTCATCTTGAAGAGCATAGAATTAGTTAACATAGGTTTTTTATAGAAAATTTCAATATATAAGAAAGAAAATTGTTTTTCCTTTTGATCAAATTGGTTTGATATCTTAGAAAAAGTTATTATGCACAATATGAGATCATATGTTCTATGGAGAAGGGAGAATGTGTTGGCAGCACAGAGCATGAAATGATATGGGCAATTTGGCTGACAACAGGAAAGATTGTTTGGATTAAATAAAAAGAAGTGTTGAATGTTTGCCCGTGCCAAGAAAGCTTGACCCCTGCTTTTGAGAAGGATATATAAATTGGTTCAACAATTTAACAAAGTTTCAATTATGCAGTACTTAATGCTCGGGGAACAACAAAAAAAAACAACCCTACTTACTGCTTGCAAACTCTGCAGAATCCCCGCAAGCATGTTTGCTCAATACTCTTAGCACTGCAAACACAACATCAGGAATAATTCTTTTTCTCTTGCACTTCTGCAGGGAAGTCACAGTCTATCAGTTCTGTCTGGCACAGGACAAAATGAAAGCTAAATAAAATATTCTCCCCATTCTTTCCAAAGCCTTAGTGGTACAGATAAGCTAGAAAACTGAATTTCACTTCATCACCTGAGAAGAAGCTTAGAGTAAACACCTTACAATAACATTCTGAAGAAGCAGTGCTCTTTGCAATAAGTTGGGTGTGACAATGCCTGAAAGAGCACGGAGAATCTATAGCACAAGGCAAATCCAGTCTGATACCTGTATTTCTACATCAATTCTGTCAGTACTAGTCTTTCTGCTTGTACAAATGGCATTTACCCTGCAGGAATAACAGTGCTGCCTTACATAAACAATGAATGCTCCAGGTGAGGACAGAGCTCAAATAAGGAATCAAAATCAAGAACAAATAAATCAAAAGAAAACTCCAGTGAACTAACATGCTTTGTCAAGTTGGCAGCCAAGCAAGCTGTCTTCCCTGCACTCCCACCTTACTGTCAATTATCTGATTTCACTGCAGTTACTTTTACTTTACATATTTCAATGTGTCACCTCCCTGCTCACAGGTACATGATGATTACTAATAAAAAAGGCATGGGAAATTCAGTTAAATAACAGAGACTCAGTATCCAAGATGCCGGTTTTTCACAATGCCAACAATATGACAATAAACACAAAGAGAAATACATATTGCAGTAACAAGGAAAAACCCCACAAACCCTCACGCAGTGGTTTTTTTGGAAAGCTTTTCTGTGTTTTTGTGGCATTTGTCAGGGGTTTTTGTAGGTTTTCTTTTTGTTTGGTTGGGTTTTGCTTGTTTGTTTTTTTTTCAGTTCTTATTTGCAAGTAAATCAACTTGAAGATCTGAGATTGCTGATGCCTCTCAATTATGATCCAGAGCTAATTATTCTCCCCATAAATAAAACACTTCCAGTAGGCAGAGAATCTCATCCTGAGCAGGATGTAATTGCAGTTTATGTGCACCTCAGCTCTACAATGAACCAACCTGCCAGTTTGCATCCAGTTACTTCAGATGGCTCTCATACTTGCCAAAGAGTGCTCAAGCTGCTGGGAGTGAGGGATTTCACATACCACATCAGATCACTGCTTACAGGCTAGCACGTGAACTCTAGTGTAATAACACTGTAAATTTTAGTTACAAGAATAAAATCTCTTAACTGTTCCCATAGTCAATCTGCCCACATCATCTTGGGCTATAGCTTGGACTGAAGGAAGGAGAAAAAAAAGAAAAAAAGTTTCATTTTCTGAATGGCAGTCCATACGAAAAGCCCATAAATTTAAGGAAAGGCTTTATGTTTGAGATGACAGTCTTCCCTCAGAAGCTCATCTCAATTTTTCTGAAGGAGGAGTGGAATAACCCCAAAGAACAGGTAAAAATTAAGCAAAACTACAGCAGTTTGGTCAACATGCCACTGATTCTCGCTTTAAAAAAAAAATCTGAATGGTGTTTCAATGAAGAACATTATCCTCTTACATGAAGAAGAAGATATAAGCAATTTAGTTCCTTGGAGAAAGTACATTTCTTCAGAGTCACTGTGTCACAGCCCTGCATCCACAGAGGGCTCTGGCCCAGCTGGATGCAGCTACAAGCACTGAGGATTCAGACGCTTCTCTTTCCCCGCCTTTTGTGCCACACGAACGGTAATGGACTCCTGTGCAGAACTAAAAGCGACAAAACGAGAGCATTGCCAAATTAGCTGGAACACAAACTAAGAGAAAGAAGCCTAAACTACATAGGATAAGGAAGTGCCTGAACTCAGCAGATGGCGAACAGGGTAAATGAAGCCTCCTGCAATTTGAAAGACTACAAGAAATGGACCAGGCTTGAGCAACCAGTATTTTCCCAGGACACAAAATTATATGAAAACGCAGAAGGACCAGAAAGATATTTAAAGGACACAAACAGAAGGTCATCCACCAAAACCAAAGCATTCCAGAGCTGCAGCAACAGGAGATGACAATGATAACTATTTAGTTATTGACAGTCAGGCACATAGGACTAGTTTTTTTCCCTGAAGAAGTAGGTAGGGACAACCCCAACCACAGCAATTTTGGGGAAAGAAAAGTGCACTTTGCCAGTTCCACATGAAGTCTCTGCAATGTCTCCCAGGCTTCACACAATATAGAGAAAAACCTGTGGCTTCCAGTGGAGGCCCTGCATGATTTTCTTCTTCTTTGCAGAAAGCCATTCACACATTATTTGCACACCCACCTACACTCCCCCGTTCTCCCTCCTCCAGTGTTATTTTCTGGTTGAGAATCAGACTCTCTTGCAGTGTGGAAACCAAGATACTGCCAAGAGACATCACTGAATATAAATGAATTTATCAAAAATGAAGGAAGCCTAAAATACTATCATAACCTGAATATTCTAAATAAGAATACCTTATCCCTGCATCAGCATATTTTATGGCTCTCTGTATGGCTTTATTTTCCTGTTATTGCTTCAGATGAGCTTTGCATCACATGAGATATTGTTACCAAGTACACACAGAACAACTTATCAGGAAGAGACTTCTTTCACACTTCCCCCAACCTTCCCAAGTATATCTTATACAAATCCTGACCAAATTTTTCAGGTTTTCATTTAAGACTGAGGTTGATTTTCATTCCTCAAAGAAAAGGTCCCTCTCTTGTTTAAGTTTCTGTTAAAGGCTTCTTGTACATTTTATAAAAACAGATCAAGCAACTTCTAAATTTAGGATTTTTGCTCAGATGATTTTCCAAAAATATTCGCATACATTTTTCTATTAATGTCTCTGTCAAAGTTAGTTGGAAAATAATTAGCAGTATCTTCTTTGTTGTGGCTGTCTAGGAGCTATATATACATGCACAATGGCAGAAATTTCCTGGGTCATTTCTAGTTCATTCCATTTCTGGTTCTACAAATCCCCACCCACAGAATGATTATTATTAATTAATATAAGAGAGAAAGAGAGAGACGTGGGGTCAGGGGGAGGGGAGAACAGAGAAATGCATGGAAGAGCATCATCATTTGAGCAAACACGTCCCCTTACAGCTTCAAGCATATTAACTACTATCCTGAATGCAGACTGACTTCCACTCAAGCCCTAACACTTCTCAGAATTAAATCACACTGCTGTAACATCTGAGCTTGTCATCAGTTAAGGCAAGACCTTCATGTTCATGAGGAGAAAGATATTGCCTGAAGCATTACTAGTGACAAACAGAGAAAACAGACTTAACAGGATTTTAAAAACCCTGCAAGACCTGGTTCTTGAACCCATCCTTTCCACAACAGCATTAAAAAAGACCAAAATAAACAGGAAGGAAACCTTATCACTCACTCATTCTAAAGCTCTCAACACATCATTCACCTTTGCTCTGAAATGCGGAAGATGCATGCCAATGATGACGCTCCAGCAAGAGAGGCAAGGCTGTCACCTCCTTTAAAAGAGTCAGAAAACAGACTGTTGAACAGAGATGGCCAAAGAGAGAGAGTCTGTGAACTAAAAGAGGAAGCCATCAATTTTTAAAATGCTGATGGAGATGGATTCAAGCATATATGATTAACAGCTGAAAACAGAGCTGATGCAAGAAGGGAACACAGAGGAGGCTGACATCTCAGGATTGTCAGATACACACGTTTACAGGACAAATAGCGAGGAGAAAAACAAATCTGAAAACCTGGGAGAATGTAAGACAACAGGAGCAAAAAGGTTTCAGGTTTACAGCACCCTATTAACTGGCACTGCTGTTACCTATTGCTAATACAGACTAAATCCTATTTTATTTAAGCTACTGAAAAATGAGCACAAAGTTGACGAATGCCTGGCATCATCCTCATGCAGAAGATGCTGATATGCACTCAGGCAGCTGCCAGCACTGAGCTAATTGAGAGTGTGGTCTTTTCCCAAGACCACAACTATAATTTTATCTCATTACAGTCTGCATTGGGGTGTACTCAGTTTACACATTTGCACACTCTTCTTTTAATATTCTGATGAATAATTTAGTTCTGATGGCAAGCCCTTTCACATTCAGGCATTTTTTCCTCAAGACTCACGATGTGATTCCAAAGTATTGAACTGAAGGACACCCAAAAGGGGCTGTATCTGCTTCTCCCTCCTCTCCCTGTATTTTTCCTGTTTTGTAAAAAGCAGAACGCAGAACATAGGCCAGCCCAGGACCTACATCAAGATGCATTACCCTAAGGAAACTGGAAACACTGCACCACTCTGGTTTAAGTCACAGTGGAGCTGAAGAACAAAGGAAAGGCAAAGTGCTTTCACCTCCCTGAAAAGCATGCTCTCATTATTCATGTTTCTAAACACCCAGCATGCACTGGAAGGTTTGCATGAGACACGGCCAGGGGGTGTTCACAGGGAACTCAGCTCCACTAGGGGCCAAGTGACAGATCTATCAGGATCAGCCCTGAGACAGCCAAAAGAGGCTGTGGGGTTTCCTCTCGCTGCCACTTTGCAGCAGCTCCCAGCTGTGCAGACAGGTCCTGTTATGGAGACCTGGCATCACTTCCGCTCAGGGGTGCTCCCTGTGTGTCTGTCACTGGCAGCTGGCACCCGGCTCTTCCTCTTGCCTCTGGCACGCCCTTCCCAGTAGGAAACCTTACCTTGCGGATGACAGTACATGTCAGCATTTGATTTAGAAGTGAATCAACTGATTTCTTCACCACAGAAGCAAATCCTTTCCTTCAATATACAGGAGAGATTCCACCCAAATTCATATGGCCAGGACAGAGATGTTTCAAGGACATTTTTTTATTTAAAAGGAGAAGGTACTATTACAGCATATGCTTGGTATAATAAACACCCTCCAAACCTGCGGTAAACTCGAGTTTCTTCCCTAACTGCGAAGAGAAGAATGTCATGAATATCCACTTTGCCATCTCTAGAATGCAAAAAAATTCCTTGCCTGCTTTATTTGTCAGCCTGACCACAAGGAAGTTCTGCGCTATGGCTGCTGAAGTCCTTCACACACAGCACACACATTCCCTGCAACATGAAAACTATACCACATTTCCAAATAGCATCACAGGTTGTTTACAGAGACAGGCTGACTAAAGATATTTTTATCCTCATCTCCCAAGACCAATTTATAATTAGTACAGCCGTTGAACAAGATGCACTTGCAGAACAGCATCAACATGCTGACTCAAAATAGGGCTTCTTGTAGTGCCAGTGGCCTTCCCAGGACAGCTCTTTGCAATGGCTTTTGATACAGAATATGGGGCCACAATATCACAGACACGGGCTAGCTGTAGGGCACAGCGTGGCCAAGGAGCTGGGCAGCAAAGGAAAGCACCTTGCTGGTAGAGCTGAGAATTTCCCCAAGAACTGGTGTTTCTTCTGCAAGTGGACGATGCAGCTGCCTCCACTGCTCTCTCTGGCCTCTATACCTCTGGCCAGATGTCAACGAAGTTTTTTCCTTAGACTTGCTTTGCTGCGACATCAACACACACAGAAGCTGCTCTGCAGAAACACATCCACGGCACTGCCAGCCAGCGTGTTTCCACACAGCTCACATTACAGCATCCCTCCTGTACCCCTAAAGCCTCCCTACAGCTCTGCTGCTCAGCTCAGAGGGTGCTGGCCACACAGATCCCCTCTGAGACATCCCCAAGCACAGTCTCAAACATAGGCAGCTGCCATAATGCTTTTCACAGCATTCAGATACAGCACTCGAGCTAAACAAAGACTCTCTTGTGCTACTACTGCATGGCTTGAAATGGGGTGAAAAGAGTATGCCATGGAATATGACTGCCAGGAAGTTAGGGAGAGGCATGAGGACACAGAAAGCAGAGGAACGCAGCCAGATGAGGGTGAACAACAGGCAATCTGGATGGAGCTGCCTCCTCCTGTTCCCCCCAGCTTGGTTAGAGAGAAATACCCACGAAGCACAGCACTTTCATCTCCTCTCTGAATTTCTGAATAGGATTGCTGAAAAGCTTTAACAAAGCAAGGACAGCTTCCATGGTCCAATCAGCTCTGTGGTGCTTCTCCTGTGAGACCTCCCACTCCCCCGGGGGCAAGGAACAAGCAGGCATCACCCAAAGGGCAGCATCTCTTCCTGCCTCTGTCTAGAGGGCAAGGGAAGCAAAGATAAGGCAAATCTTTCAAGTCTCATTTGTGGGATAATAAAATTATAACCCTTCGTTTGCCTAGAACTGTTGATTGCCAAGACATAATTTCACCCAGTGGCTAACCTTCCCAAATAAATCCACACAGAAACACACAAAAAGAAAGCAAGGAGTAAATTCTATAGACTGCAGTGACATCCACCCTGAATTCTTTTCTTCTTAAAAAAGAAAGTCTGTGGGCTTAAATGTGACGAGAAATATTGATGACAATCTAGCAATCCTCCCAGACATAATTAGCAGTCTCATTTTATTCAATTATGACGTCACAGAGACTTCTTTCTATACTTCACCAGCTTTTGCTTTGGGGGAAAAAAAACCCCAAAAAAGCAGCAGACACCTCATGGGTGAAACCCACACTAAGTTAACTTGGCTTCCTGGAGTCCTTTGGCTTCAAATAAACAAAACCATTGCCAAGGGACAAAGTTTGACACCTGCACTCATGGCAGTCTAGGACAATTTCAATACAAGTGAGAAACCTGATCAAAACAGCCATTGCTGTGAACTGAGAAACAAACATTGTCCAGGGAAAACTGCTTAATCATGTCTGCCCACACTCTTACTGAATGTTGTCTCATGTCCTTGAATTTGGCATTTCCAGACTAGTGAAGGTAATGCGTCTATGCTAGCCTTTCCACCAGGTGAAAACTTGCTTTACTCTGTTCTGCTGTCTGTTAACCAAAAATTAGTACAATCATCTCCTAGAGCACGCTCTCTAATCACAAAACTGGATTGCTCTCTGCAAGGAAAACCCTCATGTTTTCAAGGAAGACTAAACATTAGTTGCATATATGCAAGAGATAACAGTTACTATTGCCCATGAATGAGGCAGTGCACACTTCTGAGCTGTAAATCAACGTTTCTGAGATTTGAATTAGCCTTTGGTTCCCCAAAACCAACTGTTGCATTGCTTTGCCTAAAACAATACGACTGTAACAACTATAACAAAAAAGTAATCCCATGGAAAACACTGGCCAGTTTCCAAGACAAATAAATAGCTATAAGCTGAGAACAGCTCAAATAGTAATTACAGACAGTAGTTAAATTGTGTGGTGCATGTGGAGCAGACAGGGAGAATGGATAAAGTGACCCTCTAATGCGAAGGGAAGCAAGAGGGGACACCTTATTACCCCAACAATGCAGAAAGGCCACAGCCAGGGCTGTATGGGAAAATAGTGTGTTGTCTCAAAACAACCTCTTGTGAATCCGTGGATGCTGTACACAGAAATGGCTCCCTAAGAGAAGTTGTGTCTAAACCCAGCACCAAGTCATCCTCTTCAGCTCCTGGAAGGAAGAGTACTTGAGCCTGTGCTAGCCAACTCAGTTTTTCACATCACCAACACAACTGAATTGTGAGCTATTAGGGCTTTGGTCTGACTTTACACAACCCTTCCTTACAGAAAACTAAATTTTAGAGAATAAAGTTAGTAAACGTTTTGTTTACAATGTAAAATCCATATGGCTTTGCAACGAAAAAGCAGTATTTCTGGTAACTTAAAGTGTCAGTGCTACAGCAACTCACCAAGCTAAATTGTGTAACATTGCGAACCTAGGAATATGTGTGTTCAAACAGTTAAAATAAAATGGAGAATCTTGTATTTCTGTGATTGCCACGGGAATGGTGATGACTTTGTTCTGACGGGGGCCCTCGCATTAGTGGTGGATGTTCTGCTGCAGACTGACTGAAACGAGGAAAGAAGCACTCCAGACTGAAAAATAGTACCAGTGCTTCTCCCAGTCATCAATTGTAGCCAGCGCTTGTTGTGTGTGCAGTTAACAACAGCACCACAGGGAACAAAGCAGCACAGGCCTGGTTTATCTGAAAAATTGCCCACCAGCGAGGCTGGGCAGCACAACCATGCCATTCTATTACTTCTAGACAACCTGTACGATGTCGTTTGGAGACTGAAGAATGCCCTAACTGAATTAAAAACAGTTCAATGAGGCAGAAAAACATAACCTTTTGCTTCCGGAAACCTGGGTTAAAAACACAGCTTCAGCCTTGAAGGTAAACATCATGTGGTCTAAACTGCATAGGCTGCTGCTACAAATAGGGAAAAAAAATACCACCCACCAAGGAAGACTCTGTTCAGATGCAATTGAAGATGATGAAGAGACCTTCAGAATTCAAGCTCTGCATATATGAAAAAAATCACATGCAGGCACAACAGGGAAGGGATTGATTCAAAAGGCTTATATTGGCCACTAAGTCACTCCATGTACTAGCTGGAAACAAATTTTTTTAGAAATCAGGACTCACCTTTTCATCTCTCTTTCCAGTCTTTGGGTTTCAGAGACGAATGATTGAGTCAGAATCCTGTTATTAATTGTTTCTACCCTAAGTTTCCTTATCCTTCCCTCTCCCCAATGTACAGATGCAGCTTCAGCAGCTTCTATTTTCATTCCTTCTGCTTCATCCACTCTCCCACAGAGGTATCCCTCCATTCATAGGAGGGCTTGCATAACTGGCTGCCCCATAGTAATTGCCTTCAGCAAGACACTTCCTTCTTAGAAGCACAAAAGCTACCTCGAGACTAGTGTGTTGCCTCTGCTACTCTCCACATTTCTGTTATCCCCCATCCCAGCCTCCTTCCCTTCTCCACTTTATCACAGGGATCAGAAATACACCAAACATGCCTTGAAGGATAAAGGACGTTCTCCTTCATCCCATCTTGCCTAGCATGATGCTCAACATACAGATAGAGATTCTTCCTCATGAATTACACATTGGAGCATGCACAACATGCAATCCATGGCAGGCATCACATTTAACAGAAGTCGGAAGGGTGAACAGGGCAGAGCATGGCACACAGTATTGATTCTCTCACCTGACAAAAGCAAAAGCTCCTCATTTCAGAGAACACCATCAGGAAAGCTAATGGGATCTTCACAAGCAAATGGAAGAAGCTAAGCATCCCCCTTCACCCCACTTTCACTGTGGCAGACATTGCTAACTCAGCACCTTTCTACACCAACAAGATAGGACAGGAAAAACACAAAGCACACAGGCACCAACAAACTGCAGTGCCTGCTGACAGATCTGAGTAACACCTCACCAAGTGAGGTATCTCCCAAGAAGGCACAGAAAGGCCCTGAACAGACTCAGTCTTTGACACGGGGGAAGGAGTTTATCCTATAGGTAGCAAGATTTGTGTTTTAAGGGCACGCATTTCCCCACTCCTAGCTAGAGACAGGCATGCAACAAGCCCTTTCAGTCACGTGCATGCCTTCTTTCATAGCCTAGTTCAGAGAAACCTGCCATTTACCATTGCTAATTGTTAAGGGACCAGCTCTTTAAAGTAATGTAGAAGAGATTTGCAGAACAGCACTGGAGATTTTATGTCTGAACCTGGCAGCTTGGAGGGATTAAAAATGCTTTCTATGAAGACATACGATCACGCGATCAAAGATAGAACAAGCCCCCTGCAGCAGATTCTTGGGATACCACTTAGCTTTCAGGACAAGGTGGTAGACTGAGGATGTTAAGAGTACATTAAACCTAGGCAAGAAGCCTGCAGCTTCCAAAGGGTAGATTAATTATTAAACCAGCAGCAATAAAAATATTCAGCAGTTCAGAGACATATACCTATATTATAGACAGATAAGAGCTCAAATAACCTTGAACTTCGATTTATAGATTCACTTCTCCTTCCCTGCAGGTAACAACAGTTATATTTTCTAATTCATTCTTACAAAGGGAAATTGATGAAAATGGTGGTTTAAATTGGCTAAGAGGCACAGTGGAGGAAAATGTTACTACTGTGTACATCTTTCTACCTTCTCTCCTCTCAGTCCCCAAAAGACTAGAGTATGTTTGCTTCCTGGACCAACAAACCAAAAGAGGGATCATGGCAATGATTAAGGGCTTTTAAGTACATCTACTTTTCCTTTAAAATAATTGGGATGACAAAGATTGGGAGATTAAAGATTATAGCTGCTGGAGTTTGAAGAGACACTCCTTAACATCCTCGCCTTTCTAAAGTCAAGTTAGTCACTAGAATACCCGAAACTCAGGTATTCAAAATAGGGATGGGCACATGTGCCCTCAAGACATTGTAGTTTTGGGGTTGCTGGTATGTGCACGCAAAGATCATCCAATTTTGTGAGTAAACCAGAGTGCATTCTGTGTTTGAATGATGAATCGTTGTTATTAACTGACAGAAATTGTTTCACCTCAGTGTGTTCAACCCAACTGAACTCCAACCCACTCATTTATAGTAAGGAAATATATAAAAGCAAAAATAATGTTTTCCAGCGTTTGGCTCTGAGTCACTGAGTTGCGCAACTCCAACTAGCAGTATTTAACATGGTTAAATGGAAAAGTTGGTAGGGAGGCTGGAATCTCAGCAATTTCTCAACAGATTAATTTACTGTATTGTCTCTCAAAGGGAGGAGTTTGAAGTCTCTGATGTGTGTATCACTATACACTGAGTATTAAACAGGAGAGGACAAACAATTGCCAAGCTGGCTGTCCTCCAGTTAATCATCCTGCTTTGACTCAGATTCATCTGTGAGCTGCTGTTGAAAACCAATTGCCTGTTTAACGGGGCCGAAAGATGAAATCAATTTCAATATGCATCTCTAAAGTGTCCCTCTTATGTAAAAGTGCTGCCTGAGGGAGCAAGAGACACATACATTTCCTTCTCGTTGTGTCAGTTTTACTTCCAATTTGCTATCCCTACAGGTACCGAATGCTAAAATTATGTGGAGAAAGAAGCTGCAGGTGTATACAAACCATCTCTCTCTGGTTCACGGCATTCTCAAGACACAGACAGAACTTCTCCAGGGAGGTGACAGCCACACACCCAAGTGAGATTAGTTAACACTGACTCATCAGGTGTTTCATTAAGGAGCTGTGTCAAGGAAGAAACCAAATGCACTGAGCAATGCGAACGCCAGCGGCACGGTGCTCTGGGGAGAAGCGGTGACTGCTGGGGTGGAGGACGTTTCAGGGACAGATCACACTGGCACGGCGGGGAAAGTCAGCCAGGCCTGTCTCCAAACAAGCAAAAGCCATTAAGTGGCACTGCCCGGAAATTAGGATCAATAGTAATGCAGACACACACACACACTCGAGCACACACAATGTGCTTTTAGTCAGGTGAGGAGCATTCAAACCAGATCAAAAGGGATTTGCTGACTCCAGTGTATCCTGTAATCTTTTTCCATATCAACACTTAAAGGCAATAGCACCATTTGAGACTTCACCTTTTTTTCCTCTGTTTTTTTAAACAAAAAAAAAAAGTTGCCTAAGCTAAGAAATAATTCAATTTTACTTTCCAACATGGGAATTTCAAAACTGCATTAACAGAGAATCCAGGACTTTTGGTTTTGCTGTTATGTTTTTTTATTATGGTTTTATGACAGAAATTCCACACATGCACAATTTATGTGATCCTTTGCTAACATAATAAACCAGGAAAAGAAAATTATGCTACTTTAGGAAAGTATAAGACAGACCACAGTCTGGACCAGTGGTCAAAACACCACCTCCACAACCCACCCACACATTCCCAGTGCTTTCCAACCACATTCCATTAGTCTGTGGCTATCATACAACGCCTGTGTCACACAGGTCTGTGTACCCACTGGCCAGGCATTGCACAGCACACATCTTCACACAAAATTTCGAGGTGCCAGCCCAGTTTTTGCAGTTATTTTGAAAGCAAGCATTCCCAAAAGCATGGCTGGCTCCCTCTGTGTCCCTCAAAACAGCTCCACGAGCAGCGTCAGGGTGCTTGAGGCAATGCAAATGACAGACGACAGTTTGCCAAGGCGTTAATGTCAAAGGCTCCAGGTTCCCAACAAAACTACTTGGTGCCACTGCAAGGAGTTTCTGTCACTTGAGACAAGCCTAAGAGATCATGCACATACACAAGTCTCCACTTATGTCACATGCAACGCATTAACATTACAAAAAGAACCAAGTACTCCAGCATTCCAGAATTAAAAAGCCTGTGTTATCTCTTTGTCAGTTGACCACCTGATCTCATATCAATTTTATCATCACATGAATAACTAAGTTAGTGTGCTGAAGAAGCACAGTGCAATCTTCAAGGGATAAGGTACATAAAAAGAATAAATGCTTCCAAGTCCTGCAAAAAGGATACAAGAGAAATGAAGGAAATGCACAAGCTGGCACTTGGGAATTTGTTTCAGTAAATTCCAGCAGTGTGCAGGACACCAGGAAAAATGTCTCAGATTTGGGGAGCAACTGCCTCTCCCACCAAACATCCATGCTGCACACAAGTATCACCAGATCACACAATATGCTGAGTTGGAAAGGACCCACAAGGATTGAGTCCAACTCTGCCCTGTACAGGACATCCCCCAGAGTCACACCATGAGCCGGTTTCAGGCCGTTCTGGATTACAGTGTTTTCTGAAAGCGAGTCTCTGGTCACTAAGAACTTGGCGCAGAGGACGAGATATGAAGGAATTGCATGGGAGACTACGCCAACAATAGATTATATATGCTGTCTGCGTGGGATGGGGAGTTTCTATCCCATGAGAAATTTTAATATTTTGTCATCTGCTTTCACCTAATCTGTCCTTGTTGCTTAAGGATTCCCTTGATACAACAGACTAGTTCAGCAAGGAAAGAATCTGCAATGAAAATGTGATGCAGGAATACAGACATGAGGAATAAAACATGTATAGCGTTTGAAAGTAACACATTATGGCATTTGAAAGTAACACTTTATCTGCAGAGACCACAGATATTAAATGTGACCCAAAACAAAACATCCACAGTTTCTCCAGCACAGGGAGATGCCAGAGAAGCCAAATACATTCTGTAGAAAGTTTCTGTCGCAATACAATATAGTTTTCAAAGAAGAAATATGTGTGTATGTATATATATATACATGCATATGCAGAGATTTTATTATATTTACATATATTTATTTTTAGTCTGTCTTCTCCTCCTCTAAGACACATCCCCCCAAAAGCACTTTCCTTTTAGTGCTTCATCATGTGCCTTGGACTCATTTGCCGCCATTCACTCACTCATCTGTCTTTGCTAGGTCTTCTGCTAGTATTTCAGAATTCCAAATGAAAAAAGACCACAACTTACCACTAAAAACAGTTGAGTGAGAGTCTCTTCCTCCCTTTGACATTTCCATGGCAGGGTGGCCAGCTCAGCTGGAACCCATGCATGCACCATTGCTCACCCGTCATTTCTTTAACTTCCTTTAGTGGGGTCCAAAGACTGTAGCCATGTCAGACAAGGTTGTGTGATTTCATTAGAAAACTTTATACTTCAAGAATTCAATTTTCCTCACAGAATGATGCTCTGATTTTTTTCCCCCTTTTGATTTTTCTCCACCTGAAGTGTATTCTGCAGTACACAAGAAACTCATCTAAAGTATAGTTCATCCTGAATGCACAGGGACATTGTGGTATGAGAAGGAAAGAGCACGTTACTGCTTATGATTCCCTTATCTGCGCCAATTCCACAGCTGTTGCAAACAAACAGTAATTCTAGGGTGGATCTGTCAAGAAACAGTGCAGAAGAACTGACAGTGGTGGGAGCAATATTTCAAGAAGTACTTTTGATTTATTTTGTTTAAGCCACATCACCTCGCACAGTTGATTTTGACCACAGTTACAAAACCAGCTAAATTGGCCAAATTCAGGAGGTGGCAACATAAGGCAGAAAATTCTGACATTGGCAGTGGTTTTGAGAGCTGTTATGTATCACACATTTGCTCAGTTTTCAGATTTAGCTTGGAGAGATAGCACTGGCCAGGATGCAGTTTGTCATCCCATCACAAAAGTCCACCTTCCTACATTCTCACCTCCCCTGACATTTACCTCTGACATTTGCATCTGTTTGCTCCCTAAATGGATGTTTCAACAAAAGAGCAGAAAATCGGCTCAGCAAAGTGTGTTTTTATTAATTTGTTGGCTGGATTATGTGGCTGAACATGGCACATATCAAAGCCAGCAGAGAGGAAGCAGATGCAGAGAAGGATGTGAATGAGCAGGACTGCTCCTCCCGGCATCAGGAGCTGCTGGGATTCCCCCAGGGTTCACCTTGGAAGTTAAGGAGCAATTACAGAAGTGCTAACACAGTTCTGCTATGTGGTGACCACATTAACAGGAACACTATATCCAATAATTACCAAACATCAGTATCTTACCAGGATCACAGTTTCAGCACAGTTCCCATGGAGTAAGACTTTTCCTTAAAGGCCTTCAAGGGAACACCGGTACTCTGAGGACTGGGCTCATGGCCACATAGGCAGCAGCTCTGCTGGCCCCCAGACCCACACCACCCTGACAGCACCTCTCTCAGCAGGTACCTGCACTGGGGCAGGATTGGGTGATTTCAGAGGTAACCATGCTGCTGCCAAGCTCTCCAGGTACAGACAACATGGAATGGCTTTGCCAAACTCATCCTATTCCTGTCCTGATTCACCAGCTTGCAGAACAAAGAGAAAACGAAAGTTCTGGCAATTTGTTTGTTTAGGTTCCTCAAATGTGTAATAATTTTACATGTAGATTTAAGTGAAATTAAACCTAATGCATTTTACACTGAATGCCTGCCTTAAAATTGTCTCAAGGTTTACATTTCAAAAGTACCATTTCATATCGATTACACATTATACAAGTATAACTGCCATGCAGTATTAAAAAAAAATAAACTTAAAGATTGTTTGCTTTTGCATTTAGCCTTCTTGCAGTAGAAGCTTTCATTTAAGTAACTGAAATTCAATTTGAAATTAGAATTGTGCATACCATTCTGCAGACTAATATTCCAATTCAGAATCATTGGGAAAAACTTGTTTTCACATAAATCTTTGTGAATACTCCTAATATATTATAAGAAGTGTTGTAGTGTACCTTTCTCAGTGCTTATTCTTTGGAGAAGACATCTATATTTCATTCCGGTGTTGAGAAAGAGATATTCACTCTTTTCAGTACTGCCATTTATAACAAAACAGACAGGAGACACAGCTGAACTGCAAACACATAAATCCAGAAACTTCCTTTTGTGTTTCCTGATTTACTCAGTATATTTTAAAATAGAAATGGGTATGATATAGTCAGATATTCTCAGGCAGCCATCTAATTAGCAATCAAAAATTAATTTAGCAAGCAGAAATAATGAATTAACAAACAAACAAAAGAAAATAAAACCCCCAAACTAGAAAACAAACCACTCAACCAACCTAAAACAAAAAACATGCACTGTGACAATCCCAAAGACTTTGAAAGTGCTCTGAATAAAAGTCCAAGGTCATACGAGCTGGTCAGACAATTCAGCACAGAGTGCATCTTTCCGCATCTTTATCCTTGACACATCATCATCTCTACCCCTCGGTTCAAGACCTAATTTTTTTTATCCCAAAGCCAAAAAATAAAACTTAGTCTCATGGAAAGGTAAAATTTACTGAGTAAAGCTGATGGAACAGGAGCAAAATGACCTTTTCAAAACAGCTCTTTCCTATACTGAAATATCAGATTGATGGTCTGCATTTCTGCTCTTCAATGTTAGCACTGCCAAGCTCATGATCAAGATGTTTCGGTCAGAATCACAGATTATTTGTTGTCATCGGCAGACTGAAGGCTTTTATTTATTCACTAATTTGGATGTTATTAAGAAAAGCCAGCCAGAAAAGTGGAAATCTCATAACCAGGACCTGATCATATTTGGTTCTCCAATTGAGCTTCAGAAGTTTTCAATAAATCCAAAGCCAGGTTTCTCACTCTGAAAGCTTAAATAAATAAAGTTAAAGCCATACAAATCTTTGTAAATTATTTTTAAGAATTGTTTTTCTCTGCTGCCAGTTTATATACTCTTCTCAGAGTCAAGTTAGTCAGTGCCTAGAAAAGGTGGAAGGATTTCCATCTGCGACTGTTTCAAAGATAGCTATCCTGAAAAGAAGCCTCAACCTGTCCAAGACATATGTTTCACAATGTATTAGACCTGCAGTCTCTGCCAAGATGCAATTAAACACTCTATAATCTTTAAAAAGTCTGCAAGAAATAAGTTTTAAATACCACATTCAAGAATGACCCACACTGAATAGAGTCAAGCTTCACCACGACTTGTAACAGCCTAATCTGTTTACACCAAGGGAATTTCCTGACCCGAGGTTGCTGCAGTAAGCTTGGAAGAACTGATTCATTTGCACTACAAGCAAGCCACAAGGGCTCTTAAACTGCTTCTACAGCAGGGCATTGTGGCAAGGCAAATTTATATCACCGCCCTTGCAGTCCCTCCTCTCTCCTTGACCCCCAAGGCACCTGCTCCTTCTCTCTGTCTTTGTCTGCCCTATGCTTATTCCACCCTGCAGTGAGCTTTTGTGAGGAGAAAGACCAGGGGAACACTGACTTAAAACCAAACAAAACAACAAAATCAACAGTTTTCGGCTAGTTCACACCACTGAATCAGCTCACTCTGGGGCCAGCAGCAGGTGGGAGCACCAGCCAGGGAAGGAAGGACATCCCCAGAACAGGTAGAGCCAGGTCAGCTTAGGCTGTCCCTGAGCTGCTGTCAGATTCTCCTGCAGGGCAAACGCTCCAGCCAGTTCCTCCTGCACTGTCGTTTTGAGATTTTAACTACTCCCAGAACCAGGGCAGAAAGGATTAGACAGATAAATAAAAGGCCTTGTCCTGCTTGGACAGGCAGGTGGGTTATTTCTCCCAGAAGCTCACTCCTGTGAGATATTCCACCCGCACAACACTGCCATGGGCAGAGCCACATTGCAGCTGTTGGCTGGCAGCCGAGCGGCACTGGGCAAGCGGGACAAGCTTCCATGGCCTGGAGGAGGGACAGAGATTACGGGCAAATAAATGTATCCTAATCAGAAGTCACATCTAAAGCTGTCCTGGCAGGAAAAAGCATTAGTATGCCCAATGCAAGCCACACCAGGTGCTAAAAACATCCCAGCCAGGATCCCAGCAAAGCACAGCACTGAGGCAGCAGTGTTACTCACATTCATGCATGCTAGCATGACACGCTGCCAGCTTTGTCTGGCCATCTTTTTGTTTCCAAAACAACTAGGACACAAAATCTTTAATTGCTGCTATTATTCTTCATTGGATGGGAACAGATTTCTTATTTTAGAAAAATATCTGTCACATTGTCTTTTATCACAGCATGAGAAAAGAGGCAGCTGTGGTACATACTGTATATTCTGGTTTTTTTAATTTTCCTTTTTTGGGTCATGCATTGCCTATTCTTTTTCTCTGCTTTGGCATATGTTACTAACCCTGGACCCACACGAAACACTTATTATCAGGAAAAGACCACCAATAAAGAAAAGGTCAGGAAGGGAAGAAAGGCACCTGGATGCATGCTATTTTATTGAAATACAACACTCTGTCAAAAAGGATGAAATCTGTCTCCTAAGAAAGTCAAATCCACCAAGTTAAAGGTTTGCAAGGTGCAGACTGAATTTTGTGTATTTTCTTCCACAGTTAGCACAGACACTAAAGAAAAAAATAAGCAGAATGGGACAACACTTTAGGCTGATTCACAATTCTAAACTCACAAATGATGTCTGAAAAGACTCATATGGGTACAGTCAAGGTTGATATAATCAAAGCTTCTCCTGCACAAATGCCAAAGCATTGGAGTGCACTAATTGGGTTTCTCTGTTGTACAGATACAAGAGAAACAATTTTTTTTTCAACAGATGACAAACACTGACAGTTTTATTTATTTATTTAACTTTCAAAGCAGAGTCATTTTTAATGGATCTATAATTCAAAAGCTCTTTAATTAATTTTCCTCAGGCTTCCTAGAAAGACAAATTTGGCTTTCTGCATTGAAAAACAAGTCAGTCAAGTTCTAGGCAAAAAAGCCCAAATCAAACATTTCAAAGTCAAAGCTATAAATGAAACAAAAATGGGATGTTATTAGGAACATTTGTTATTAGGTTGCAATTTCACCACATAAGCTACTTCCAGCATTACACAATCTGTAAGTTGCTCTTATTTTTCCTTCCTGCCTTCAATCCATTTTTGTTTGCTGTAATAATAAAAAAACCAACATAGAAATTCTTCCCTTATATTGCTTTTTACCTCACCACATTATTGATTCTGCTTCCTGTGCTTTTTTTATTACTTTTCTTTCTTCTGACTCTGTTAACTGAGTGTTCCATATACAGGAAACAGCTACGGTGCCTACAAGTACAGGACTGAAATCTGAGTGGAAGCAACAGTGGAACTGGAAAAAGTCCCTGAAGAGCTGACAGGCTGACACTTTGTTCCTTCTGGACAGCAGTTTCACATCAAGCAGAAAACTCTAGGGATCCACTTATTTATTTATTTTGGACAACAACCCTGGTGCTTAAATATCACTCAGTGCTTCATAGAGAAAATGCCTTCCTTGTTTCTCCAGGGAGTTAATCTCAAGTGTCTGGATAACAGACAATACATAAAGTAACCTACCTATGTCTTAGTACCAGGCCACACAAGTTCTCCAGTCTCCATTTTTAACGAGAACACAATTACAGTGCACAGCGCTCCAGCAGAGCTTGCACTCCTCCACTGCATCACTGCACTCCTCAGGTCCCTGTCCAGCCAAGGCATGCGCAAACACTGCGCTGCCCTGCTGCTTCTGCCAGAGATTATTCTCCTCAGAGAATAAACAACAGCAGAATGAAATGTATGTCCTTAACCTAATGCATTGATTATGTGAGCTAAGCCACTGATGGAGATGTATTTGCACTTGAATGCCTGACTGCAAGGGAGAGGACTGAGGCATTGCTGTACAAGAGAGTGATCTCTGCCATGGGGATAGAGCAGAAAGCTGGAAGGAGAAACCACAAGAATTGTTAGCCTGCCAAGAATTCCCCCAAGCACAAGCCAGTTAGAGAGAAATGCTGGGACATCCAGGAGCTGGTGACATCACTGGAGAGGTGCAAGAGCATGGATCCAGAATTTCTGATGCAAGTACTGACCATCCTGTCTTTCACAGTTCAGCACAGATACTTCATTAAGGGACAGCTATATTTCCAAGCCACTGAACCTTCTTGAAACACCCTTTTTCTCTAGGATACTATCTGGGTTTTTTTTTTTTACCAGGCCTAAATTCAAGAATTGTTGAAAGAACAGTTGAAAGATTCCTTACTGGATGTATAAGTGACTAAAGCAGACATACAGTTTATATATCTAAAACTGGAGTAGTGTTTACAAAGATTTGCACATCATTCATTAGACTTCAGTAAACTGATTTCTTCTCTCACAATTAATACCATAACCAGAATTCAAAGAATGTGAACAAACAAGATTCCAAGATATTAGAAAGCACTTAGGTCTCAACAATCTCTAAAAACTACATAAGTGTACTACTGTACAAGTCATTTAAGAAGGGACCAGAGGTTTTCAAAAAATGAAAACGTAGTTCATGCTTTTAGGTTCATTCACAATGCAACATCAAGGAGTTTTCTTTAAAAAAAAGAAAGAAAAATGAGTGATATGACCACTGGTATAGCGTGTATGATTAAATTCTGTACAGTGACAACAAATAAATTGAAGAATTAAAAGAAAAGGAAACTTATTGTATCTGACTAAATAATATGCACATGTACAATTACTGCAATGAGCACTGCCTGCAAATTTCATGTTTTGAGTAAAATTTAATTAACTCAAACTAGTAAAAATCCCACAGGGTTATATTATTTGTAAGTAAGAAAATAGGAGTCATGCCTGCGTGACTGAGGATGGGAATTTGGCTAGCCTTGTTTAATTATGGTTCCTCTTGAAAGGCACATAAATATTTATGTGAATTTGTGCACTGACATTTGTTGCTGGACTTGAACATTCAAAGTCACTACAGATAACTTCTAAATGCACCTTCTTCATAGACACAGCTTTTCCTCTATGCATATCCTGTTTCTCTTACTTGGCTTGTGTTTCCCTGACAAGCTAACCTGTAGGGATAGGCAGGAAAGCACTATTCATTCCTAGGTGATTTATGAACCTCTGTGTGCTTCCTTCTGTAGCAGAAAGTTGACACATGCACACATGAAAAAATGTGTGTATGTCTGTGCCCTCATTGGAAGAAGCATCTGGGGGAAAAAACAAATTCAGTCCTCTATGCTGTCTGTCTTAAGTGCAAGTCCTGAGAATGTCACTGCTTGTCTCATTTCCAACACTAATCCATCCTGTTTTCAAGTGCTGCCAAGTGCCGGGACACAGATGACGAACAGGGCAGACTAAAACTCAGTAAACCAACGATCTCAGCATAATAGGCTTTATATGCACAACTTCTCTCTGATACTCTCTGTAAAAAAATTAGCTTCCTGCTAGGAAAAATTAAAAAGATTTAAAAAGTCAAAGTCACTTGGACATGGCCTGCATGGATGCGTGCACAAGTGTTACGGAAAGATTTTGCTGCCAGCCACCGTACACAACACAGAACACTGGTTGGGATCTATGTAGCAAGAAAGAGCCATTTAGCAGCTGTCTTACAGCAAGAGGAGAAAAACCCCAACAAACCAGGAGAGGGAACAGACACTTTATAATTTATTCTTACAGTGAGGCTATAACACCACTTCAGCTCAGTCAAAGAGTTGCAAATGTAAGGCAACCTTTTGGATTTAACTATCCATCTTAAACACTCTCTTATAGTCTAAAGACTTTGGTTGTACAAGCAGCTGAGACAATGCAAAGGAATTTGGAAGAAGAAGAGAAAAGCCCATCTCATTTCTTTTCAGTGGCAGCAAGCTTTTAGTTGTGCAACAGATTTATGAATCTATTTGACATTGCTCAGATTAAAAAAAAAACACCAATTAGAAAGATCCCTACAGTTGCAAGTATTTGCACAACAGAAGGTAAGACTTTGCATACTGAGCATACCCAGACTGTTGGAGCTGGTCTGGAACGATTAAAAGACAGACAATTTAAATGGTAGAAATGCAAGCTGTGTTCTGAGCTGGGGAAATTGCAAGTGTACTTTAATCTCATCTGATTGTCATCATCACAAGTGTAACAACTGCAGTGTTCCATCTTAATTGCATTCACAATTGACCAGTCATACAAAAAGTACCTCAAATAAAATTAATTCCTTAGGCTTTTTGTCACATTGACAACACACAAGATTCCCAGCAACTAAAATGGAAAAACTGATTAAAACTATATTCTGCTGCAATATCTGCATCAAACAAACAATAACCTTCCAAGGAGCTTTAGAAAGAGCCTACTTTTATTCTCCTTTGGCATGCTTGAAGACATGGTATAAATTAATCTCAAATGGGCTGCCTTCAATGGTACAGTTTTTCCAGGATTCAGGACAATATGCTAGCAATGCTTCAAGGGCACCTCTGCTCCAGAAGACAGTTTGTAGGGGTTAAAATAAGGATGGGAGTCCATGACCTAATGGCAGACATTGCGTCCCTTGAAGGGCCTACACCCACTCTGACCATCGGGAAAGGGAAGGAAACTCAGTGAAAGTACTGAGGAAAAAGAGGCAAACAGATTACATGAGTTGTGGTTTGACTGTAATGAGGAAAGAAATGTAGAACAAGTAAGATTTATACTTATAAGAAGAGTACTGCAATTCCAATAACCTTTTCCACTCTTGCATAAATTGAGCCCCTAGGCACTTGATAAAAGGCATGCACAGCACTTTTTTGGAGCAGCTGGAGAGCTCCTACTGCATACTGGTTTTTTTTAACAATTCTCCCACAAAGCTATCCAAAATTATAGCAGTGCTGTTTCCTGAAACTCACATCCCAGCTCAGTGTTAGAACAGCCTGTGGCTGCTCTATAAACAAAGCTGTTGTGTATCATTTAACAATTAATGGTCACTTTAAGGTGAGCCAGTTAAGATTTTTCATTCAGTGGATCCCTCCATGATCACTCCTACCAGATCTGCGTCAAGTGACTCAGACAAAGGAAGGCTGGTTACATAAACAGAAGGTAGGTGGCTTAACAACCTTGATCTTATCACAGACCTGTCAGTGGAGAGAACTGCATGTTACTGCAGAGCTAACTCACATGTCAATGCACTGGAAAGGAATCAGATGTTTTCCACATCCTCTGATTTGGGAATGCTTTGCAGCGTTATTTATTGAGCCAGTTCAGATTACATAGAATAGCTTCAGAGCCTGTGGTTTCCAGAGCTTCACCTGCCTTGCCTTGCCAAGGCCATGCTTGCTACTGAACAGTCAGGGGAGGAAAACTGAGAAGGAAGTCAGTTATAAACTTGGAATTCTTCAGGATCTCAGAGCCTATCCACTTTTGGAAAATAAAGGGGGGGGGGGTGGGGGGGGGAGAAAATAAAAAGATAAATCTCACCATTTCCTTCAACACCTGGCTGTAAGCAAAGTTATTTTATAAACCTGACATCACTACAGCCTAACACGCAGAGGTGCTTCATTTTGGCACTTGCTCCTTCTTCAGCCAGCAGCAAGCTTTCTAGCATGTTGCTCTAGCTTTCCAGGATACATATTAAAAAAATAAAATCTTAAGAAGCCACATTTAGTCTCTCAGATCACTGCCTCTGTAATTTACAGGAGTAACAGGTTAGACTGACCTAGCTATATAAATGAGAAAGATACATCACAGCTGGACACCCTAACCTGTCTGAAAGCCTTTGCCAAGCCTCCACAAGCTTTTGAAAAACAACCTATGATTTTAAACAGCTTCTCTACCTCTTTTTCTCCCAACAGGGAAAGAGAAACAACATGCCCACTCATTCTGCTACTATGCATTGGAGGGACACCCCTGCTTCCTTGCTCCAACCTGAGATGTCTTCTTTCCCGCAAAGCTATTTCCAGAGCTTATTTACCAGTTCATTCAAGTCTAGACTTTCTAATTTTGCAGCATAATCTGTAGCTCAGTCATCCATGAAACTGCTGAACAGCCTGCAATTGTGTGCAAATCCACACCGTGGCTTGTGCTGCCTGAGCTCAGGTACAGTAATTAGTGACAGCATACAGCCTTTTAAATGGGAAGCTCTTTAAACCTTCCAGGAACATTTGCCAGAAAAATACCTCTTCCCTTCCTCTCCTTCCCCTTAAATACTTTAATTAACACCAAAATCCTAGATTTGGCTCCAGAAAGTGACAAAAGCAGGGATCCTGACAGGGAAAGAGATACAGTATAGGGCATGAACAGCTGGAAGGGAAGGCTTGCTTCCCTTTATTCATTTAATGGCCCTGGCTGTGTGAGCCCACACTCCAACTCTATCCCCCAGGCTCAGGCAGCACAAGAGACACTGTGCCCAGCAGATCTCCCAAAGGAAGAGGGGTCAAGATCAGAGGGCACATCCCACTGACAACAGCACACTTGGTAGTCTCCAGAGAGAAGGTGGGTGGCTTGCCTGCCAGAGGGCCCTGGAAGACTGGCACCGGCCTGACTTGGGCAGCACAATGTGAGAGGAGAGGGGGTGAAGGGGAAACTCCTGCCCTCAGCCATGAGAGCTCTGGTGTCAGCTCATGGCAGCGAGCCCTAAGGAAGGGAGCTGTGCTGAGTCAGCCACAGCAACTGCCCTTTTCCACAAGCACCCAGGAAAAGGCTGCTCTGCAGTCAGGGCCAAGGCAATGACCCAGGGAGACGAAAATGACCCAGATGCAACACCCTCCCCACCCTCAAAGTCATCAGATTTGCTTTCTCCCGTGACTCCCATTTGCTGAGTGTACTTGGTCTCATGTGAGTTGTAACTAGCAAGCAGAGCTATCTGCAGTGAGACTGGCACACCACCCCTGCTGCAAATCCGCAGATACCAGCAGAGCCATTAGTCAGGCACCCGTGACCCTGCTCAGGGCTCCCACACCTCTTCCTCTCCCTCTCAGCCTGTCCAAAGGAGGATTCCTCTCAGGGCCATCTTAGGACTTCCCACCCCAATGGATAAACTCGAGCCTCCTGTCCCTTGGCTGGGCAGCAGGCTGTGGCATCATGCATCCATCCGTGCTGAGCCAGCAGGTGCAGAATGCCCATCCTTCCTCTCTGGATGTACATGCAGCAACAAATACCAAACAAAAGGCACCCTCAGAAATAAACAGCTTCTGCCCTGCCTTCTCTTAACCTGTCTTTCTCCAGTCCGCAGTCTACACTCTCATTTACATTTAGCTGCTGAGCAGGCCGTATATTCCCTTCCAACCACTGTGGCCAGAGTGCTCCTTAGCATCTCTTCACCATTGTTCTCTCCGGGAGGTTTCATAACTGGTCCCAGCACCCTCCTCCAACAAGGGGTGGCCCATTACTGCAGAAATCTGCTCAGCAAAGACAGTAGAGGACTCACCCAGCATGCCACAACAGGCAACTCCAGCTCTGTGCATCACATGACTGCTGAGTGTGGCATATTGGGAGCCACTGCACCCTCCTGGGAAGAACTTCCTGAAGATCTTGTTGGTCCCTCACCATACAAGACGTGCTAGCTGCTCAGGAGCACAGGAACCCCTTGAAGATTGGTGGGAAAACCTGTTTCCAGGCAGGAAAACACTTCTGGAAGACAGAGTAGAAGCTCTTGCTGTTCCACATCAGCATGAAAGAGAAGCCTTTCAAAGCTGCATGTGTTTGCTCAGTGGAACAGGATTTACTACCTTTCATTCTCCAAGATGATGCAAGGATCCACAGCAGCCAGGAGAGGAAAGCCCTGGGCTCATTGCTCCTCTGCTTCCCTGCCTCACAGCAAGAATCATCACCTGCACAAAGCCTGTCTCTTCCTGCAGCTTCACTAAAAATTTCACCTGAAACACCTCTTACAGAACTATGGCATCTGTGGGAAAAATTTTAACAAATTAACAAACAGTTTAACAAATCAGCATTCCAAGGTGGTTCCTTTAGATAAGTCCTGAGCAGCTCCAGGCAAGAGGCTGTACTTGGAAGCCACAAGAAGCGAGCTCACCACAGCACTGAGGAAAGCCCTCAGAGGGGCACAGGCAGCTCCATGCTGTCCCTCCACAGAAGGCAGGGCTCATCCCTGGGCTCACGCTGCACCTTGGGGCAGACACCTCGGAAAACAGAACAAGGCTACAAAGAAGAGTGTGGTGTGAATGGTGAAGGCAACTCAATCTTGGCAGCTCTGTGTTTTAAAGACAGCACTTTGGTGCTCTTCCCACTCCCAAAGCATCCTGAACTGTTATTTACAATTTCCCTCAGGCAGGCCATTAATCCAAGCACAACTAGCAAGCTCAACGCAGTGTAAAAGGATCCCAGAGGCACACTAATTACCTTTGCAGGCTATGCAAGCCTATGCAGTTTTCTTCTGCACAGTAGCTTTGGAAACTTTGGCTACTGGCTGCAACTAACAGGTCAAACTTTCCACTTTCCATTGTTCTGTTCAGGGCAGCCAGCCGGGAATTCAGGGGCAACAAACTTCCAGGGGAAGAAATCAAGGCCGTTAAGGGAAAAGGGAGAGGGACTACAAATCATAAGAATACTCCACTCTTCTGATTCCAGAAGAAAAGATAGTAAACAAAGACTGAGACGAAGTCTAACAGATTATGAGGACTAAAATCAAAACCGCCACCAAACAAAAAACCCCACTACTCCCATTCTCTTGAGACTTCGGGAATTACTTCTCTCTGTGTACTCTATACCAAGGTGACAACTTCCTTTTTGTTTAAATTGAAGTATTTAATACAGTAAAAACCCATTCCCCTCATCTCTTGAGACAGAAGGTCAAAAGCTTTAGCAGAGGCACAGGTGCTGCATCTTTCATGTTTTCTCACCTCCACAGAAGTGTGCTGATGTTCAGCCTGCAGCTAATTTCACACGAGTCTCTCCTAACACCTACTAGCTCTGTTTAGGCATCGTTGATCCAGACAGCAGTGGTTATAACAAACACTTGAATTTTAGAGGAGGTGGGGATAAAATATCAGACTCAAATCATTGCTCTGGGCCAAGTAGTGCACGAAGCAACCAGAATATGCCATTTTCTGAATGAAAGCCTGGGCTGACAAGCTATTGTCTGGTCTAAAGCAACACATACACTCTTTCACTCCAATCATGAAAAGCTCTATAATGAAACTTTTACTTAGTTGGCATTTCCCCATGAATCATCAGTTGCAATGATTCTCTTAAAAGTTAAAAAAAACCATCATCAACTAAGAAAAAGTAACATGCTGCACTGGGCTGTGAAAAATCCTGACCAGCCTGTTATCCTGCTGAACATCACATTGGTAATGGCTGAAGCCCCCTCCCATGGGAACTACACACAGGTTAAATTACTCCCCAATGGAAACGTAAAGTCTTCAGTGGTACTTTCATTTTTTGGTGAAAAGTTTTCATTACAGATTACATGAACAAAGGCAAGAGAATTAAAAAATTATGTATCTTGGGTACCATATCAGGTATAACAATGAACTGCAGTACAGAACAAACTCTTGTCTGTTGCAGTCAGGCTTCTTTCCCCTTGGGACAGACCAAAACTAAAACAAAAACTGTGGAACTTAATATTGTGAAATACTCTGTAAAAAGTAAGGATACTGTGCTAAATCTTGATGGGGTAGATACCATTGACGACAGGAAGTAAATAAAATTTTATGAAGATCTGTACAGCAACTCCAAGGATAAAAATCAGATAATACTTTTCTAGAGCCTTAATAAAAAGGAGGAAATTTTGCATTTTCTTTGTTTGGTGTGCTACTACCTGTTAATTACAAACAGCGAAGGAAGCAGAAGATAATCTCTGGAACATATCCAAGGGACACAGATTAGGCTGCTGGCATCATGAATGTACTCTCCAAAGCAAGGCCTCCAGAGGGGGTTTTGAATCGTTCTGGCTACAAGTTTACTAGTCACCCCAGATATGAGCATGTAAGTATTTCTTACAAGGTTTCCCTCAAGTTTTTCTCAGAGATCTTTCCTCCCTCGTGAAACAGATAAGAACAACAACAACAACATTCCCCCCGCCCCCCCCCCAAAAAAAAAGCTAAAAAACCAAACAAATCACAAAAACCAACCAAAGAATAAAAAGAGTTGATAAAAGGACTTCAGAGTCCTCTAACATACTTTTCCTGTAACTTTACAATCCTGAGGCAGGGACACAGGATGTTTCTGCAAGCAATAGAGGAAGTTCTGAAAAAGTGCCAGAGTACAAACTGCTGGAGACAGCCAAAGTGTTAAGTCTCCCACTGAGCTCAATATTGCAGGGTGAAATCTACTCCCATTACACTTTATGGCTATGACACAGGTTCCTTCTAGGTTTAAAAAACAATAGGTAAACCCAAACCAACTTACAACTTTGAAAATTATCTCTGAGACAGCTTCACAGACTGCTTTGTAGCAACCTGAAGAGACAGCTGCAAAATCCCTACCTCCTTACCAAAACTCAGGCTAAAGCTTTTGCAATCAATATATTTCTGGTTTGATCTGTTCGAACAAAAGCAGGAAGCCAGAAAACAGCAAACCACATACTCGATGAAAGCACATTTGTATGGGCAATGAAGGAATACTCACGCAGTGCGTACAGGGAGAGGACTATTCCAGCCAGGCAAAATCCCTCGAAAAACCTGAGTGTGCTGAACATGGTCACATTCACTGAGAGTGCCACAGTCAGTCCAAATATCAAAATGAATATGACAGAGAAGAGCAGTACAGGCCGTCGACCAACCCTAAAAATAAGGAAGTGTGGAGAAACAGTGTTAAAATCCAGCATAGACATAACGCTGGATCATTAAAAGTGGCAAAGAGGGGAACAAGCCAGGCAATCTCTTCCAAATATCGCAACCCATTTTTAATGCTTGTTCCATTCTTCTCTTTTCTTACTAAATCCCAGATTTCTCTGCCAGCTTTGCACTGACAGGTTTGTTTCAGAGGGCATTAAGCAGAGACAGCACATTGTGTTAGTGCTTGATTTAATCAGAATTTTCAAAGCAACAAAGATAAACAAGGAAGCATCTAGGTAGTATTGTAAGGCCACAAATAAGTCCCTTGGAGATTAAAAGCAACTTCTCAGAGCTTTCTGTAGTAGCACAGGAGGATATATGGTATTACATGCTGTATGGCATAATATATTATTAGCTCCAGAGGTCTCCTCTTCCCAGTAGACATGTGCTTTTCAGTCTCATCTACAAGAGCAGCCAGCTCAAAAGACTACTTTTCTTGGTCTCATTTGTTGAGGAGAAACCTAACAAATGTGGACTGAGCACAAAAGAGGGCTCATGTGTCTTCACTGAGCCTTAGAGAGCCGATAATAACACTCACAGGAAAATCGTGAACTCCAAGTCCCTCCACCTTGTGTCCCCATAGCTGTTGCAGAGACCCCCCAAACCAGCCTGTCTGGAGAGTAGGGTGAGGGAATAAACCACTTCAAAAATAATTAGAGGCAACAGGGGCAGAGGACTTGCAGCCCTCCTTTACAGCTTCAATGTGTAGTTGCATGTATTGGTACAGTGCTAACAAGGAGGAAGAGTTATGCTACCACTGAATGCTGGGGCAGCTACTGCAGACTTTGTCTCTTTCCTGTCCAAGGAAAATGAGATTTTGACATCTCTTATTCGTATGTTTAGTGTTTATAATTCCCTTTTCTCTCCCCTCTTGCTGTGCAAGGAAAATGATATGAAGCACCAGAGCACATGGCTATTTTTAAGCAAGAATTGGATCATTATGTGGAGATTTCCAAAATTTTTCAACTTGTCAACTCCCACAAGTTTTCCAGTGGAACTGAGGATCCCTTTTAGTCAGCTCCATATGCCATTTTCACAAAGAATACATGAACTTGCTTTTCGTAGGCAGCTTTCACAGACCCATTCAAAGCAGACTGTCAGCTGCAAGCCAGCCATCAGGTTGAATGTCAGCACAATAAAGAGCATTTAAACCTCACAACTTAGTCCAGTTTCACATGCTGTAGCATTTCTATTCAATTATTTAAGCAGATTGTCATCAGCAGTTATAAAATACATTACAGATATGCATTCACAATTAGAACTCTGGATTTAGAATTACTTAAAATAAGATAGGGAGTGAAGAGCAGAAAAGGAGACATCATTATAATTTTTTACATTTTTGGGAACTGAAAGATTGCACCATTTAGGCTTTTTCAAAGTCACCTAAGAAAGTGATGTCATGGCTCCTTGTATGAAAACAGGTTTATTATTATTTTCAGCTGTAGTATCACCCGTGGGGCACCTCAAAGATTTAACTTGCTGGCATTAGCCATTCAAAGCTTTTAAAACAGAACCAACGTGCAAGCTGAAGAAAGCAAGGTCAAAGCAGGCTGCTCTCCATGAGGGCATAAGCACAGTCCACTGGAAGATGAGCTGTTGTGGAGCTGAGGGTGGGAACGCAATATCATTGACTCTGTGATGCACAACATGCTGGGGATATGCTGGACACCGGGGCAGTGACTGCTCTGTGTGCTTCAGATTTTGTATTTACGGAACACAAAGCACTTGGGCAGGGAGGGGAAGTACCTCATGTAAAACCTTGAATATAGAAAAAAAAAAAGGCCTATGAACTTTGTGTTATCAGAGATCTGCACAGCCTTTTGCAGCCCCAATTTTGTTATGCCAAGCTGTAATTCATACCAATTAGTGTTTGTGGAAGTGTTTTGCAGATGAAAGGCATTATGCAAATACTCAGAATTAGGAACTTAATTCTCATCACAAGCCTGACCTGCCATTCCCTGATGTTGATTGAAAAAGACCTCATGCTTAGCATACTTCAGCTCCCTTCCTCCCACCCTCTGTACTCAAGGTTATCCACCATCAGGACACGGAATTTCTTTTACTATTATACAAGTTACACAAATGAATGGTTGCTGCTAATGAAAAAAAAAAAAAAAAGAAAAATAAAAATCAGAAAATCCAAGAGCCTCCTGGGCCTATGAAAGCCAATCGAGGCCAGATAAGCCCTCTGGTAAGAGGCATTTCCTCAGAAACACAAAACTAGTCATCTTCACAAAGCATGCAGCACACTTCTCAAAAAACAAAGCTCCAGGGCAGCTATCAGCCACATATTTGGTGATCCAGCAGTGTTTTGACAGGATGGTGTCTTAGAGCATAAAAAAAGCCTTTTATATGCAGACAGAATTATCTGTCTAACAGTACATGGAAATGCTTGTGAGAAATTAAACCATACACAATTTCACTGGTAAAACAGCCCCAGGATGCTATCTGCTGCCATCCAAACTGTTCCAGAGAGAGATTACTGTATCACGGAAGTCTCAGCCTACACTGCATGCTATTATCTAGATCAAATGCTAAATGCTGCCTGCACAGGTAAATAACCAGGGATACAAGCAACCCCAGGCTTTTGAAGACTCTGCAGCCCACACATTGTGATAAGCAAATGCATCAAAAAGATATTCCTAACGTCAGAGTTGCACCACAGGAGGAGAGTGAACGGGCTGAGGACAAGACCTGCTCTTCCCATAACCCTACGCATGTACCTTGCCACCCTGAGCTGATCAAATTGGTCTTCCCATGCCATTCTTCACAGGGTCTCTCTAACTGACTCAAAGGCTCGAAAAAGCATCAGAGCAGATGCAAAGCAGAGGCACTACAGGGCAATGAGAGGTACAGACCTCCTGTCTTGATGCTACGTGAACACCAAACCCACCTGCTCCAGGCGGAAGCCTTCCACACAAACCTCAACTGACTCTGTCCAGAGCAGGCAGAATCACCAGCAGCACTCTCTGCCTGTGGAACAAGTAACTTATTCAGGCATTGGACAACAGCCAAGCATGTTTGCAGACTTTCTTCCTATAGATTTTCCACACAGAGCTATCCCAACGTGCACACCTACTGTGTTTTGACCATAGAATACTCAGTTTGCTTAGCAAATTGCCTTAATACACTCTATGCCTTTGCCTCGTTCAGCTTTAAAAGCTTCTTTTTTAAAAGGAAAAGCAAAACCCCTAATGGTACAAAAACCCCCAAGCATCTTCTAGTTACATACCACTCTCCAGTTTAGATAAGTGAAATGAAAACAGATTTTGGAATTTTCTAACACTTATTGTACATTAGTCTGTTTAATCTCCCCTGCTTTTGCTTGGGACTGACATCTTTTTCACTTTATTTTCTCTTTCTACCAGGTACAATCCATACAACCCTTTTATATCCATCTCTTTTCTCAACCCCACACCTTAGCAGAAATTAAAGCTGTGATTAAACAGCAAAGTAAATTCCATGTAGGTCTTCTTTTACCAGCCGTAAATGCTACAGCTAAATGGCAATAATACCCTACTGAACACAGGAGCCCTGCTGCGTCAGGTGCAGCAGATGGCAATGGGAACCAAACAGGAATATGAGGACCAACTTTGGTGACAGCAAACCATGTCCATTCTAGTCATCCACCAAAGGGTCACTGTTCCCTCCAGCCACCAAGTCACCCTTTTTCTCCTTTGCACCACAGCTGGAAACCAATTCTCCAAAATTCACTAGACATTTCTAAACATTTGAAAATCAGGATAATTTTATGCTTCATTATCTCAGCTAAGCAGCTTGCAGAGGGGTCCAGCAAACTCATGTGGCAGCACAAAGTACACATTGGGGACAGAAATGGATTGAAGAGCAGAATACTCCTTTTGGTGGCAGAGACCTACTAAATCCACTTATTGCAATTCTCTCTGAAAGCCAGTGCCTTAGGCAACAT
Source organism: Dasyornis broadbenti (assembly GCA_013397935.1). Taxonomy (NCBI): domain Eukaryota; kingdom Metazoa; phylum Chordata; class Aves; order Passeriformes; family Dasyornithidae; genus Dasyornis; species Dasyornis broadbenti. The sequence goes on from VZRN01002333.1 coordinate 133,825, forward strand.
GTTGTTCACTTATTTGTGGCTTATTTGTCAATTATAGCAGCACTTTCCTAACTTGGTAGTAAGTCTGCTTTCTCCATACTGATTCCTTTTTAGGAAAGCCAAGCAAGATCCCTCATCATTTCCCCTCTATATTTTCTATGAGTCCTTAGAACCCTGTTTTACTGTGGTATTTTAATCAAATTCAACTGTATTACATGCATGTTCCCTACTTCACTGAAAAGTCATGATTCCTCGCTTGCCCAAAAATTTTCAGTGACTATTTAGGAACAAAGATGCAATTTTGCTAGGAATGCTTGATCCAAATTACTGCAGTGCTGCAGGGGGCCTTTTCTCTCCCAACTGACTGGTGAGTTGCTGAGGTTTTGTAGGACTTCCCTAATAGGCAACTCTTCTTCTTTTCCTGTTTTAATAAATGGCAAAAGCTTTAACTAGGGGCCATTAAAAGCACCAACGCTGGCAACTGTGCTGGAAGCAACTGAAGTGACTGGGACAGCATTGTAGAGCTATTGTTTCAGAAGTTTCAAGTTTCCACTGAAATCACTTGAGTCATCTGTTTAATTTTTTTGTTTTTAATTTAAAATTTTTTTGTGCCCTCTTCTGCACTACAAGACCATCTTTTTAAAATAAAAGCTGAACCCTCAGCATCACTGGGGTATCCAATAATGTTTTAACTGCCTCAATCTAAGGAATTGCAATCTACTCTTTAATACCCCAATACTAGCAGCACATAAGTCAGCAAATCCTTAACACTAAATCACAATGTTTGCCTAACAAGAACTTTAAAAAAAGAACAATGGAAATGTTTGCAAAAAACAGCCTTCAACTCACCAGAAGTTACTGTGTAAGCAAGAGGTTGACATTACATTAGTCATGTATTCAGTGAAATCAATGCCACTTCCAATTTCTTTTTGTCCTCTCTCAGTTAAGAAAACAAAAATCAACCCTAAACTAAAGGCTTCACTTGTGTAATTAGAAAATACTTAATTTTATACTAGCTTTATGGCTGCAATAAATTGTGTCAGTGGGAAATAAGTTAAACAAATATCAAATAGCTTGTGCTACTTAGCTTGATATAAATTACTCAGGTCCAATTAACACACCTTGAAACTCTTTGTCCATCATGGTTCTTTCAGAATGTTAAAAATCATTATACAAAGGTTCTTAATGACTATAAAGTAGAAGGCAATCAAAACAATATTTAAAACTGTTATTTATTTATAGTTACATTGCATTAAAAGATTTTTCACTTACCAGTCGGCTATACATCCTGTTATCAAGTGGCCGAAGATTAATCCTACAAGCAGGGAGAACTTAGCAATGTGGACTTTCCAGGCAGAATCACAAACAAGATCCCACTGGAAGAAAAAAAGTTACAGATAAACTGAAATAAATTAATTTATCAGATTTTTTTAAACATAAACTACTACAGTGTACAGTTTCTTCCAAATGTCAATCCTAGCACAAGTGCAATGAAATGGCAGAGGAAAGCTTTCCCCCTTAAGCCAAACCCCAGACCCCAAGAAGCCAATTAAAGACTCATTTACCTCAGTGAGTTTTATCAGATCCTTAATCATAAGATGGCAATATCCAACACTTAAGTGTTCCCCTCTCCAGGCCACAGGAGTTTAGCCTAAGGGGATATCTCCATCAGGCACTAGCAGTACCACTGCGGCTGCTGGAGCGTGTCACCATCACAGCCCCAGACACCTGCTACCAGAGCCCTGTGAAGCCCACCAGCAGCAAGCCCGACAATTTAAGAGCAAGCGCTCCAATTAATTTCCTCAGGGCTACTTGGAAACATGGGGAAGAGCAGCTGCTTTGCCACAGACCCCTAATGGTCGTTATAGCTGCAAGCTGTTACTCTGTCAAGTTGCTTTTGCTTTCAGAAAAGCATCTTGACTTCCCTAGGTGGTGGAAAGGGGATGAAGACTTAATAAAGGCACACCTTGTGAGGACAAGCCCTGGCATGGAGCTGGACAGAGCAGCTGAAATCCCAGTGCAGCCATGCAACTTCTTGGGACAGCAGCCCCAAAGCGACTTTTCACAACTCAGGCACCACACAGGATCTGAACCTCCACAATAAAGCTATGCTGATACTGAAATTTACCTTTCTGTACAAAGAAAGGGGAAATGGACCATTTCAGGTAACCTGTCAGTAAGGCACTGCCTCATTCCCACGAGAAAGATAGGAAGAACAAACTTTCTAGTTTCTAAACTCCAAGCTGTTTTCCTCTAAGGCAGAGGAAACCAGAAGAACCAGACTGCATTCCTGGCTTTAGCCCAACATCCTTATTGCCCTCAGACATGTAACTTAATTCTTCTTATGTGTAAAGTGTGGATCGTTAACTATTATACCCTTGAATAAATGTAAGAAGATATGGTTTGTGCCCATGGTTTGTGAAGTGTTCAAATATGGATGGCAATGGCAGCCACACACATTTCATGACAAACAAGTACAGCTAACTTTGGACAGCCAGATACTCCAGAATTGAAACTTTTGGGAATGAATGGATGTTTGTGTGCAATGCAATAGTAGCAGCCCTTCTGACACCAGTAACTGAAGTTTCATAACCAAAAATACAAAGAAAAATACGCCATTTATTTTTAAAAGTCAGCTGCAACTTCAAAAAAACTTCCCTCAAAAAAGTTCAATTAGGTGCACTGCACTTTTAAGCATTTCCATGATGCACAGCCCTTCCACAAACAAGGCAAGACTCAGCCCTCTGGTCCAACACTACAGATGTTCTCGCTACAATATACCATCTCACCCAGAGGTACAACAATTTCATGGCCAAAAGAAACGTGCCAGCATTTGGGCTCAGGTTTTTCCTTTCAGTTAATTGTATTTTGAGTTCCCCACTGCACTGACTTGTAGAATTTGGGACATATACGTCTCCTCTTCCACCCTACAGACTGGAGGCACTAAAGAACCATAAGCAAGTAGTATGAGCAAGGATTTTTTTCCACCAAATAGCTATGAATAATTTGCAGCAAACAACTCAGCAAGGCAGAAAGAATTGCTCTCCAAATATCTTGACTTTTCATAAGCAAGTTGGGGAAATGCAGTTACTAATACTAGCAATTCTAGAACCAATCTCCAGCTAGCAAACAAAAATATCTAGCTAGACAAGCCACAAACAAAACAAAATTTGGAAGATATATCTGAGGCAGAGGCAGACTTTAAAATTCTCCAGGTTCATTTTCACAATCCAGAAGTTGTATATGCTGCTTAAAACTGAGAAATCATTTTTGTTTGTAGAGAAAAATTGAGTTTATTAAAAAGAGGCAGATTTATACAACAATAGATTTTTACATGCAATCATTAATTTTTATATTAATTGGTGTCAGAGGAGCAGTAGTGTCCTCCAAGAGCAAAAAGAAAAAGGAGATATCTTGGAGCTTTTCCATTTTCACAACTTAAAATTGCTAGCCAAAATTAGCCGGCCCTCATATAAGCCCCTGGCAGAGAACGTGCAGTACCAGATTACACGTAGGCAAAGGCTCACGGTTGGGAGAGCCAAAATCTCATGAAGGACTGTTGTGAAACTTCAGGCCAGGACAACAGATGTCAAACCCCTCTGGCACACTGACACAGAGAGAAAGAGTTTAAAAGTAGGAGAAAAGTCAGCCTATCAGTTGTCTCCAGTGGTGCCCAAACACACCCACTCCTTTCGATAACTTATCTGCAAGTCATCCTTTGTTTGTTTGTTTTGGAGGTTATTGTCCAACTCCCCAGATGCTCTGAAAATGAAAACACGTATTTCCTTGCAAACGCTGCATCTGGCCCTTTCCTGCCCCTCTGGGAAGCACTCACTCTGCAGGCCAGCAGAAAACAGAGCTGATCCCCCAAGCCCACACGGGCAGACTCACGTGGGTGTTGACAGACCAGGCAGCCCCTGACCTTCCCGAAACATCTCCCTCTGCAAAACCCTCCAGATTTGTAAACAGACAAATAGTGAAATATCAATAGTCGCTCTAACGCACAATTCCAGAGAATCTGTCATGACCCCAAATTACTTGCTCAGTACTGAGAGCGCAATTACATCCTGGTTTCTCTTCTGGCAGCTGTCACAAACCAGACAGAGGTCACCATGAAGCAGTTACCCAAAAGAAATTCAGCAGGACAGTGGTAGGTGCCACCAGGAGACAAGAATAAGGAGAGAGAAATAAAATGGATGCTGCAGTCAAAAGCAGCCTCAGGTAAAGATGACATTAATAGGACAAAATACATATTTAATAGCGAGCATATCAACCCCACCCATCTCAACACAGCAGCAGAGCAAACCAGCAAGGCTTTGTCATGCTGAAAGCACAGAAATTTTGCTAGAGACCTGAGATCCTCCTTCCCTTCCCCACGGAAAAGCCTCAGCTTTGTAAAGGTAGAAATAAAGCAGGAAGCATTAGACATCATCAGTGCTGCCTCTCCTCTTACATACACCTGGGCTCAGCAGAGCAGAACAGAGCTGACGTGTGCCCACGCGGCACAGCCGTGCCCAGAGCTGGGGCAGGTCCTGCTCCGAGTGCCAGCAGATTCATCACACAAGGATGACACTCATTTTTGCTCTGCAGAGAAAGGAGTGACAGGTTTCCATAGCCCTGCAGAACAAAACACTGGGGTGGGCAGAGACAATGACAGTTCAAGTGGCACTCCAAGTAAATCTGCCCTGGGAGATTGTTTTGGCTGAAGATTGGCTAGTAATCCTCTGCCACCTCTTGCAAAGGGTAGATTAATCTGTTGCAAGCAGGGAGACCATTAAATCCCATAATTGCTCTGGCTGAATCCCCTGGTATCCCACTTGGGAGTTGACAGTGCCAAGCCTGAAGAAAGGATGCTTCTTAAGTTTTCCTGGGATTTCTCTGTGTGCCCTTGGGTTTTGCATGTGTTTCTGTCCTCCATTCATCCTCCCAGTACAAGAGATCAGATAAAGTGACTTGCTAAACAAAAAGAACTGTATTGTTATGCCAAACCAGAAATAACTATTTATAAAATAGGTAGGTGGAAAAGGAACATTTGAAAAAACAAAAGCTTCTTTCTCATTAATGTAGTGAATTTGCCACCTGTGCAGATGTGCAGTGTATTGCAAGTGTTTTTTTCATGTTGTGACAGCACTTTTTTGGTCAAAGCTGGTCACACCTTCAGGAACCTAATGTTTAACTGGTATCAGTGAGTCACCACTCATGCTGTGACTCACTATAATTCATGTCAAGATGGAGGCCTATTTAAAATATGGGATGCTTGGGAAGACACCTGGCAAAAGGTAACACACCCAAATAGTAGCCATCATGTGACTGCTTTACAAGGGATGAAAATCTGGACAGGGCTCGTGTGGTGCATCAGTATTTGCATTGCTGTAAGTTATAAAAGTAAAGTCTGCTGCGTGTTTGCATCTACAAACACAAGCTGTCTGAATTAAGGGCTCTTGTCTCAAAAGTCCCTGTCCTCCAGAGGCCATAATGCTGTCTGTGGTACCTATGCATACTGAATACCCACTGCTAAAAGGGAAGATGCCTACTGAGGATTATGCCTACTGAGGATTTGGATGGTTCTACCTTCACCACTGTCTCATGAGATATGCAAGGCAGAACCTTCTGTCCTGAAAATGAGCCATGAGACAGCAGGAGAGATGCTCTGGTACAATGCTAACCCAGTGAGACTTTAAACTTATGATGCCTTCATATTGTCTTTAAGTGTTTTTGCTTTTTTTTAAAAATCCCAACCACCTGAACCAAAGTAACTTAAAAAAAGAAAAAATACAATTATGTTTCCCATACAACATATGGAAAAAAAGGCAGAACTGTCTCCAGGTACTTATTCCTGGAGGAAAAACTCCAAGTCAAGAGACAAAGAATTATTTAACATCACCTGGCCCACCCTCCCNGAAAAGCAAAGCAGTAGTTCTAACATAACATACCAACCACTAATACCTCTTCACAGAACTGAATAACCTGAGTAGTACTCATAGCTACAGCCACAGGACACCACTGTACCAAGATTTCCCTCTAGACTGCTAAAGGACATCATTTCTCTCCTCCCTGTCTCAGCCCCCAGCCAAAGATGACACTCTGGCTGCATTTCATCTTAAAGAAAGTGCATGAGTTCCACAAAGTGGTATGATGCTGATGTCTACAGAAAATAAGTGTGCAGTAAAACCACACAAGAGACGTTGCAGAAGAAGCTTCCCAGAGGGATGCTCCAGCCCAGCTACAACACCTAAAGCTGGCATGGTTTTACTGCCACAGGCATCTCCTTCTCAGCCATGGCAACATGAGAGCTTTTCAGCTATTTAACCTTCAGGGTTCAGAGTAAGGATGCCTCTCCTTTGAGATCCCAGCTGGGCAAAACACTCCCAATCTGTATTTTAAGTGTCAATAAAGTGTTCTAGAGAACACATGCCATTATTGTGACCATCAGTACCATCAGCTAGGTGGAAATATCAAGGTCACATTGATATTTCTTATTGAAAAAAAAGAACACCAAGTAGAGTAAAAACTAATAGAAATAATCCTGGAAGACATGAGAAGAAGGTATAAAATTTAATAATTTTCTCTTTCATTTACAAGCCACATTCAGAACCAAACAACTCAAAACTACATTTTTCCTTACTTTCTTAATCAGACACAAGTGGACTGGAAACCAGAAGAGTCATTAAAAACAACACACAGGAAAAACAAAACAGCCATTGAGAGGTTTTGTTGTTTGTTTTCTTTGAACAGCCACTCAAATAAGCCTACACCACCTACGCTGGAATGCTTCAACTCAACACATAGACAACACCTGACTTTCAAGCTACTTCCTGTCTGTATGATGCTAGACCTCTAAAAGCCAAGTACATCTAACATTGTTCAACTTTATCATAAGTGGATGCTTTTGCTGAAAGTGTTTAACCAGTGCCTAAGTGCTTAGAACCTCAATACTACAAAATAAATTTTTTACTGAGCAAGTACACACTGGTATTTTGAGAGGTTTATAATCATCCAGATTTGCAAGAAGTTTTACTCAGGTGTCAAGAAAAATGTTGTTGGTACCATAGTATGATCTTTAGCTCAACATCTGCCTTCTTCCCCTTCCTAATAAACCCAGGGTCCCTATTCCCATACACTGGAGCTTGCTAACTCAACAGATGCAAGGGTTTGTTTGGTTCAGCTTCTTATCCAATTTGTTTTTCTTACAGTGGAAACAACAGTTTCTGTACTTTTCATTCTCAGAAACCAGCAATCCTTTTCTGACCACGGCAGACATCTGACAAGAAAAGACTGCAGCCCAGAAAAATGACTTGTGAACAGTGAACACAAGGTCATGTACACAAAAATTGTCAGGTTGCTTTGACTACAGATGTGACTGACCACCTAGGCAATGCACCATTTGAAAAGTAAAACAGAGAGACTACTTCTGATACTACCACAAAGACAAAGGTTTTGGGGACACAGGGAGGGAGAGGAGTGGGGAGAGAAAGAAGGGGTGGCACGTGAGCCAGGGGACATGTGCTTAGCTGTCTTCCAAGAAAGATATAATTAGACTGTGCAGCATAATATGAACCTATGAAAACAGTTTCCATCCCCACAATATAGTACAGGATGGCATAACCATGGACTTCACAAGTTTCCTTAATGGTTTCTGAAGTTGAACATAGTTTAAGTTGCTGAAATACATCTTTCAAAATCACATTTTCCAATATGCACGACTTAGCTGTGTAATTTCCACATTAATATTTGAAGTGCGTATTTTTTAAGTCTGGTATTTCAGCCTTAAAAATAAAGCACAAAGGCTCAGTGCCACACATTACTGTATGAACACTGATACAGAGCACAGCCTTTCCTCCTCAAAGTGTGCAAACTTTGACTCCATCATCATCGTAATGGGAAACATAAGGCACAAGTTGCCTCAAGTTGCTTGAAACTGGAGAGGCAGAGTTGCCTCTCAACATTAATTACCTCGGGGTAAGCAGGCTGTGCCCACTGTGCCCCGCAGAGAGAGGCTGTCCTGCTCACATGCAGTATGTGCATGGCTCCATTCCCCTTTCAAAAGCCTTTCAGTCATGGCTCACCTTAAACAGCCTTATCTCCAGCGTGAAGAGATGGCTCAAGCAACATTGCAATCACAAAACAAGATCAAAATTTCAAACACGCAAAAGGACACAAATTGACTCAGTTTCAATGCCAGCAAATTAACTTGCAAAAGAACTTAGTTCTGCACTAAATTATTCCTTAGTCTATACCATAAGCAAAAAAGACCTTCCAAGCTCTCCACTGGGTTCATGAACAGAATCCCAAGACAATGCCACCTGACACAATGCAGAAACGGAAAATTTCGTCTGTGCTTCAACTTCACACCTTAATCAGGAACAATCAGCTCTTCTATTCCCAAACTTGCTCTCATCACAGATCTGTTTCTTTTTCCCCACTGGGAGAGGGAAGAAGGAAATTTACTAAGTAAATAATAATTGTTATTATGCTAACAATTAAAATATGATTTGTTAATCATATGACAATCTTCTGAATACTCAACATTATTAAATCAACTTTAGTGGAATCCGTGTACCACCCACTTCTCCATCACTACTTCTTTTATTTTCAGTAGGAGTTTCCTTTATTCTGAGACATTTAGATCTTTTCCAGCCTTCGCCCTCCACAGATTAGTCAACTTGTTTCTCAGCTGATGTGATCTGCTTAGTTCTTCCCAACTCCATAATGTCATTTAACATCAAAGAGTTGGGAGATACAAAATTTTGCTTGTAGCTTTCCTGCACAGTATTCATAACACTATAATAATAATAACAATTTTCCACAGAACAGCATCAGGATACCTCAATACCTCTCTTACATCTCTGTGCTGCAATTAAGTAACTTTTCTACACGTATTGTGTCATGATTACAAGACTCTGCCACAAAACTGACTTTAATTTTAAACCTAGTCTTTGCTGTAAGACCTTGTTGCTGTTTGCCTCCCTCTGGCTGCATGAAAAGACCATGAGCAACCATGCCCATCCCTAAGACTGAAACACACACACTGAAAAGTTGCATTTGAGTACCATTCCTCAGTTTTCAGCTGACAACCACCTTTATTCTGGATGAGGCATGTGCTGCTGGGACTAACTTTACAACCAAACTGAAAAAGTTAAACTAGCTATCAAATTTGTATTTAGAACTGGTCTAAGCATTGTAAACAGAAGCCACTGGGGAAAAAAAAAAATAAAAAAAAATCCCTGCAACATTATAGTTAAATATTAACTCTCACTATCATCTCATTATCAAAAATAAGTTAATGCTTTGTGGACTTGTATTTTTCAGGCTGCCAAAACATGTGTGCACAGAACATGCTGCAGGCTTGAGAGGGCTGACATGGCAAAACCTAGTTTACTATCTTGTTGGGCTTTTTTAAATCAAGGGGAAAAAAAAAAACCCAAACAAAATGGCAAGTATAGCATAAAATTCTGAAATGGAGAAGGGTAAAGGATAGACAAGAGGAGAAAGTCATTCCTCTTGAGAAATACTTGCCACCTTAGATAAAAAGATCAGACACCTAAAATGCAATTATTGCTGCCGTGACCTTGCCCTCTCCTAATTTGCAAACTACAGCTATTGCAACTCAAGCAAGAAGAAAAGGAGATGGAAGAAACCCCAGAGTCTGCTATTAATTCAGACCTAAATAAATATTAAATGTAGGGAAGAAGGGAGAAAAATATTCAATTTGTTTTACAAATCAGAAGGTGAAACTGGTCTGTCAAGCTTGTATTGTTCAAGCAAAGTTTTACACAGCCCAGAAAGACACAGCAGGGAAAAGGTCTTACCGTTTAATTTACAGACCCTATCCTTAATAATATTTGTAGGGTGGACATTGCAACACTGTCTGCACGTTCATGGACTTTGGCCTGAAGGCCAGGAGGAAAGCAGGCAGATCCAGAGTGCTGCAGAGTAGCAGAGAGACAGCACTTGGGCCAAAATGAATTCCTCCACCACTGTCTGGAGGCAAAGAACCTTTTTTAGGGAACCAGACCACCCTGCTCTGAAAACAACACACAAGAGTAACTATAAATCACTTGCTGCTGGAGAAGGCGGAACATATGGCTTCCCTGCATCTCACAAGCAGCATTCCTGATTCTCACAGCTTTGCTCCTCAGGGATCTAGATAGCCATCCCAGAAAGGAGTATCAGGATACATTCACTTACCTAATCTTTTGTTCTTGTGTTTCAGTATAACAGCTGGCAATTGGGGCTCTCATATTGTAAGAAAAAATTAAAAATGTTAACAAAGCCTTGTACTACACACTGAATTTTCCTACCCAGCCCATCACACCCATTTATCCTCTCCTCATCAGCTCACAGGACAGGCAGGAGTTTCCACCCCAAGCATGCAAGTAACACCAAGCACAGCACTGATCCTTCTTCGTGGGAATGTCTACAAAGCTATTGCATGTTCCCAGCAGGTATGACAAAGCCCTGATCAGCAGGAACAACTCAACACACACATTAATCCCTGCCGGTTTTTACAGGCTAGTGTGGGGTTAGGCTCCCCAGCACCAACACTGGGTGTGGATCAATACAGCTCCATTAGTGCTGAGCTGTTATCAGGCACTGAAACGGGGTTTGCCTGGAAACCTCTGCAATACACTCTGATGACATGGATTGAAAGGGTGTTGAAACTCCTTTCTCCCTCCTTCAGGTTCCTTCCTTTCCCTTTGACTTTAAATGGGAATTCGGAATGCACACAAAGTCATCTGATGTTAAAAGTCAGCTGATAAAAATTATAAAAATAAATCACATTATAAGAGCTAAGCACACATTTGAGTTGAGGTGACCAAAACCTGAGAGAAGCTGTTTTGATGGAATTCAGTGCAAGAACTGAACACTCAGCACTGCATCAAAGCTGCAGCATATTCTTACAACAGGCTACTCTGATCTTCTACACATTGTCTGCAGCAAATCCCAGTCCTTTGTTCTGTAGTAAGATCTCAGCCTAATTAATTCCACAGTTATTTGTGGGTAAGCCAGCGCCAGCCTGGCTGTGCTGAAGAAGAGTGGGAAGAGGAAGGAGTATGAGAGGGAGAGAGTGAGAGTAACTGTCCCTGCCAGGTAGGCAGGAACAAATAGACTGACAGAGAAAACAAAAGATGAGGTACACAAAAGCACTGTATCTCTTCAGCATTTTCTAAATTTAGCAGCTCTCTAGAATTGATTCTGAAAGATTTAATTTTAAGACTTTTCACCAATAGCATGGCTAAAGTTTTGAAGTTCAAGAAAACCATAAATCTCATGCTATTCCAGATGTTGCTTCATTAAGAAATGAAACCTTAAGTTTGACTGTCCTGTAATCCTCATCTCAATATTACCATCAGAACCAGCTCCAAATTACATACTTCCCTAAGTGTCAGTTCCTCTCTTTGACAAATGCTTTAAAAAACCACAAGGTCACCTTTTATAACTTCAGTCTTGTAGCCAGGGTAAGAAGAGGTAAAACTGTTAGTGCACTTCAGAAATTTAGGGTTAGACTGCCTGCACAGCTGGTAAATATTCACCACAGCCAGTAACTTCTGTCACAACATGGGCAGGGTTGGTATATTTAAATTACGTGACAGAGATACGGGATGTATTAGGGAGTGGAAACAAACAAACAGAACCCCAAGCATTTCAAACATCACGTCCATCCAGGAGGCTAAAAAAAAGAAAAAAAAAGGCAGTTGTTTGACATATACACAAAAAACGACTGATGTGGAAGGCTCAATAGTAAGCCTTGGAAAGCTGAGAACATCTTTAAGAGATTTCAAAATTACCTTCCTGGAGGTTCATTGTTAGTTCTAGCAATGCTGCAAACTATTTATGGTAGGCTGAAATCAGATTCCTGTAACTGAGATGCTTTATCTTAAGGGTGATAATAAACATGAATGTTATGTACATTTCCTGTAGTGAGATGGAATCCATGCCAGACAAAAACCCCTAAAACTACCTGAGTTCCAATGTCAGTATCAATCTTAATCCAGTCTCTATTTTCTAGACCAATTGCTTCAAAAGATTTTGGCCAGAACATATCACCCCCAAATAAGTAAAACCAGTATCTAGGCTCACTAAACAAGAAGCCTGGTGATATCATACTTGGTTATTTCAAACATCAGAAAATTTACTGTTTGCAGACAGAGGACAGTCCTTCACCGGGAAGTTGCAGGTGCTGTTCCAGAAATAGCCACCCACTTCCTTCATGCCGCTCAGCCTGAAACTCACCCCATCCTTTCAGGGTGTTGCTCACCAGCACCCTGATAATCAGGAGACTCCATCGCCACACTCAGTGTGTGCAAGCAGGCCCCGGGACAAGTCAACAGCTCCCCTTTGCTTCCCCTTTAACAAAAAGATTTTTCAAGTCTGTGAAGGCTCGGAGCAGTAACCACTGACTCTTTATCAGCTAACTTGCAGAGGGAAGAAGGAAAAAAAATAGTTTGGGATCTCTCCCATAGCTGAGGAAGCCATGAAATAAAACAGCAGTAGACGTTTGCTCTGGTCTGCCAGTATTTCTGGATACCTCTGACCACAGGGACTTGTTGACCCCTTCAGCACCCATTAGGAGCTGAGAGCCATTTCAAAGCCTTGGCTGAAAGGAAGTTAGAGTAGACTTTCTGCCCACTGTGAGTATCTGTGTTGCAGGTCCCTACACCCCCTTCAATCTGTTCAGTGGAAGCGAAGTGATGTAGTAGCCTCAATATTGCCACTTCTGACCCAACTACCGCAGTGGGTACAATAACTCAAGGTTTTTCATTGATTTGGGACTAGGTAGAAGCCAGTCAGCCAGGAACTAACACTGACAAGACAAATCCTGTCAGTTGCAGGGGAAAAAAAAGAAGCATCAGCATTTCTGAAGTCTCTTTGCAGAGACTAGCCAACTGGAGAATATGCAGAAACAAATGAGATTACAGGCACAAATGTGAGGAGATAAGGGTGGCACAGTTCTTATTTTGGGAAGGACCTTGTCAGAGTGATCCCTTCAAAATAATTAATAATGATATTCTGAAAGTCTATTTAAAATGTACACCTATCCTCTACCCCAAGAAATATCATTCTGCAAGCTGTGCCAAATTTATCATCACTATTATCACAAAGAAATTTGTTTGTATTATAATTTCTGGCTACTTGCAGATACCTGCAATAATCCCACAAGACAACACCACAGACTAAAGCATGTTACTGCACAGAGCAATTTAACTGCATTAACCCTGTAGAACACCCAGAAAAAAGACAAAATGATTTCTTTTAAGAGGAAGTTTTCTATCAGGCTAACAAGCTGAATCAGATGAAGGTGTGTCCAGAAAAGTGCCCGAACTGCAATAAAAGCAAGGAGAAGGAAGACCAGTAGGGCACAGACATCTCCCCTTGCAGGAGCAAAGAGCACCAGTCACAGCGTAAACCAATCCGAGTTCACACCAAGACATCATTGCCCCTGGACCATTTGGCTCTTCTGACTTGAGCTCTGGTTTTTTTTTCCTTTTTGCAGGGACAATTTGCTAGAGGCTCAGCCAAATTGGCATGAGAGTGTTAGAACCAGTGGCAAATAGGTAAAATGATTGCCATATTACTTGGGAAAGAAGATGACTCAACCCAAACCAAGTGGGAAGTTGAGAGCCCAGTGAACAGCACTGCAGGAAAACAAGGCATCTGCAACATAAAAGCAGCCACAACAGGAATTCCCTTGTGACTAGACATGAAATATTATTACATAATTGGTCCGAGTGATTAAAATGCAACCTTCAACTAACCACTTCCCTCTTATGCCAACCCCAAGAGGTGGAATGATCTGGAATGTTGCAAGTGCACACAGAAGGATGCTATGCCATCAACATCTACAATTTAATCAAGTCCAGTCCTTGCCCATCACCAGCTTTTGGTATCCATTATACAAATTAGCATGCAGAACAACAAACAACCCCACCACTTAATGCAATCAGACACACAGGACAGGTCATCCTAGTAACAGAGGGGAAAAAACCAACAATCATCAATCCTGTCACTAAGAGCTTCCATGAAAACGTTGTCCCAAGATAACAGGTGGCTTTGCAGATGATCAGAAGATGGAGGCACTAAAGATGTTAGTGAGAGAGTTAGAAAAGTCACTGCTGAGCACACACTCCAACTTCCTGCTAAGCTTCATACGTTTAGTCGTCATTATGTTGCTCATTGTGTTAATGCTAGTAACCTACCTGAAGCACCACTTTGCCAACGGCTAAAAGGAGATCTCAGGTTTTTATACGGAAAAAAAAAAGACTGTTTATCAGCATCCTTCCTTTGGACACTGGTGAGATACATGGACGAGATATATGGACTATTAAAAAGCCCTTTTTTTATACCAGCCTTTTGCCTAAAAGTGGGTTTAGGATGTACCTCTCAAGAAATACATGTGCACTCTGTTTATAGCAGTATGGTGATGTTGATGTTGTGATAAAGAATACATGAAAATCTTCAAAGGATCATTTAGCAGTGAAAAAGCCTTGCAAGTGAATTGTGCTAAGGGAAAATATTTATGTACAAACCAAGCTAAATTCCAAGATTTATGTGCCCAGTCAGGACATTAGCTCAGAAGGGTGATTTAACATGGCCACTGGAATCCCTGTGGTTAAATTATGCATCTGACCTCTTCACTACACGCATTTCAGCACTGTTAAATAATAAGCACTATGTCCTTTATTACCATTTCCAGTTCTAATGACTGACAGCACTATAAAAAGCACCATTCCCAGTGACTCAGTCAAGGAGGTCAGGATAATGACAGCATCTAACACGGCAATGCCAGTCTTCAAGGAAGGGACAAGGCCACCCCTGGCTCCAGCAAAGGCTCAGAGAGAAGTGGGGCTAAACAGAGCACTGAGCAGGGCTAGAAACAGAAAGACCTCCACTCCATCAATTCCAATCATGACATAGGCTGGGAGAAAATGGGCACGAGGGAAGGGAGAGCTGAGAAAGCCTGGAGAGGCATGTACAGCATCTAATGAAGGGTGTACCATTAGAAGAGAGGCTATGGAGACAGTGGAACTTAACACAGTTTAAGCACAGCTATCCTATTCCGGAAGAATGGGGGAAACAGTGATGTCTCGTGCACGTACATCAAATATGCTTTGTGCTAAATAACCAGAATTGTTTCATTGTTTCTGAAGACAAAGCAATGATGGAGCATCCAGCAGCTATTAGCTCAGCCTGCTGAAGATAAGTACAAGAGGATTTACTTGCCAAACAAAAGCACATTTTTTATTAATATACTTTTGGCTCTCCTTATGATATTTCAATATAACCCCTGGCTACTACACAGATGAGCATATATTAGACTAAGATTTAATAAAACTCTATTTAGAAAGATGAGAACATTGCATAATACATTACAGAAACAAATGTATTTTTGAGGGGAGTAAAGGGTGATCTGAACATCCAGTCTCTTGAATTCATCCAGAACAGCTCTTTCTCACAAAGGACAGTAAGATGCATGTAAGAGGAGTCAGCAGTTACAAGAATTGCTCCCATAGTATCACAACTCCTGGCGATTGATAAGAAATGAAGTCCAAATCACGCTGTGCTGAGGTTCTGTCTGGGTTTTTCCTCTCTTTCTTCATTAGAAAAAAAACAGACAGCACACCCACCCAGAAAACCCCCAAAACAAAACCAAAGCACAAACTAAGGAGGAATCCTGACCCTGAGAAAACACCCTAATTATAATTGCATGGGATTACAAATCAAAGCAAAAAAGCTGCCAGGTTTTTGGAAGTGATCGTACAACCAAAATAAAAACTCCACACTGGAAAAACCCATAGTCTCAAAAGATGATTATTATTCTTTCTAATAGAAAACAAGACAGCAGGGGCCACAGATGTTTGTTTATCCCTTAAAATTGATCTGCCCTTTACCGCAAGTTCTTCCAAAGAACACTTTTTTTATTATCTCTAAAGAAGCATGCAAGACAGCAAACAAACTCTCCCTTGACCTTTTGTGGCCAACTTGACGATGACCTTCAAAAGATTCAAACATTTCCAAAAAAAAAAATTAAAGTTTAGACTAAAAAGAAATATTTCAAGATAATTTTTTTCATGCTAAAACATATGAATGTTAAACCTCCAAAGGTATGAATAGCTCAGTCTCTGAATACAAACAGAAGAAAATCAGACCTTAAATGTCTAGTTTTCTTTTACATTTCTGTATCACAAACCATTCATATCCACCATATGCCTGTGTCTCTCTCATGAAAGGACTAGAGCTTGGTTACCTTTCTTTTTAATCCATTCTGGGTTCAAGGTTTTGAGGGATTTGCTTTTTCCCTGTTGCACACTCTTTCAAGGGACACAAAGAGAAACCAAAATTATTTTCAGTGATTCAATATAAGTACGTGCTGGCTGACCAAAGCACAATTATGCTATTATTCTGATTGTTGTCGTGTTTCTTTAGCCCAACTAGATAAACACAATTAAGCCAAAACACTGTTCCCAGGCATGAAGTAATTTTTGCTGATCTTAGGAGGGGGTCTTGAGATTAAGGGAGCTACTTCCCTGGTGTAACCATTTTATTTTACATTTTCAGGAGCCCCAGCTCCCTGTTAGTGTCAATGAGGCCCATGCACAGCCAGCAGGGCTTTTGCAGGGCTGATAGTTTAAACAAGCAAAAGCTTTCGGGTGAAAAGGCAAGGTGATTTTTTCTATGCACTACTCAGCAAATATCAAGTAAGAACAGAAAGCGGCACAGTCTCTTCACTAGAAATTTTCCACTTTAGCCATTACATGAGGAAACTCAAAACAGAGCAGCATGCACTTTCTGCCTCTGGAGTGCAACAACTTGCGAGAAATGTTTCTTTATTTGCTCTGCCAAAACAGTTTTCAAGAGAATAAGTACAAAACCGGAAGAATTCAGGAGAATCTTGTCTGATTTTACTCACAACAGTCACCGTCTCTTCAGCTTCCCCAAAAATCAACCTGTTTTTTGATGTGTAGGGCTGCTTTAGTACACTTGCACTAAGATCAACTGGAGCCCTCTCTGCAACCCTTCACCCTTATCAGCTGGGGACACATGCCTAGAGCATCTTTCCCACAGACACCCAGAGACAGCAGGACAGTACCAGGAACACAAAGACACACACGGGATCCCGTTTCAGGACATAACTTTGCGGCTTAGTGCCACAACCAGTGTGCGGGTACAAGTCCACAGGCTGGACACCTGGTGTGACACCCAGGGAGGGAAAGGACTGCGGGGTTGTGGGATTTACTTTCTCCTGGTCGGAGGGTAACCCACGCGGACTTGACTAACCAGGCGGCAACACGCAAGGACACATCCGTATCGCGTCCAGCTGCTCCCACTGCCTTGGAAAGAGCGTGTGCCAAGAGGGTCATTGAGGGCTGGACAGGGAGGGGGACCGAGGGAAGTCGCATTTCTCACCTTGCTCACGACGTTTTGGACGAGGCCGGCTCGGATGCGGTAGTGCCACTCGCGGCAGCTGCACTCGCTGGCGTTGCCCCCCGCGGGAGTGGGCAGCCCGGGCAGGGGGAAGATGCTCCCATTGCCGCTGTGGTTGGCGTGGATCGGCGCCAGGGTCCCGCTCCAGTTACCCTGCCCGTCCGCCTCCCGGCACCAGAAGTCGGGCTGGTCCAGGAGGAAGGAGTCCGAGAACTTGCTGAAGCCGATGACGAGCGCCGGGACCCAAGTGAGCAGCACCAGGGTCCGCTGGTAGCGACCGCCGAGTCCCCCAAGGAAGGGCAGCACCGAGCCGTCGTAGTCGAGGAGCAGCGGGCTGCAGGCGGCGGCGGGCGGCGGCACCGGCACCGCCTGGAT
>VZRN01002333.1:152783-165557 GCA_013397935.1 Dasyornis broadbenti
GCTCCGCGCCGCCCCGCGGCCGCGCTGCGCTCCGGCGGGCCGGGGCAGGTAGGGCGCCGGGGCGGGCAGGACGAGGGCCGGGGCGGGAGGAGGAGGCGCTCCCGCTCTGCAGCGCGCTAAGCTCCCTATCAATTATTTACACGGTGTGTGTGCCTTTAATAACGCAGCGCGGCTGCAGCGGGCTGGGCGGGAGCGCACCGCATCGCCGAGCCGCAGGAGCACCCTGTGTGGCTGAAGAAAGGACGGGACTTGGAGCGAAGAACCGAAAGGTGAAGGAGGCATTTCTGAGACCTAAAGGGCTGCGAGGAGACGTGCCTGCATCGCTTCAGTCAGCCTGTCACATTTTCTTCACTTTGAAGAAAATTATATCCTGTTAGCACCTGACGTTAATTGTAAAACAGGCATTTCAAATTGGTGAAGGTTATTTTTATGTTAAGCTAAATTTACTTCAGTGTGTAAGTGCCTCAGACTATTTTCATCGTGGAGCACAGCCCGTGCATTACTGAACTGTGCAGTTATTTTTTCCTTTGTAAGAAGGGAAGGAGAGAAAACAGATCAATATACGCTTGTACACACGAACACAGCTAGTAAGCAGAAAATGCTTGTGTGCATTAGAAGAGGACCGGTGTCATTGCCAAATATAAATGGAAGAGCAAGCTGTTGATGGAATTTCATTTACTTGATCTGGTCTCTGAGAGCAAATCATTGGTACACCATTAATGCCTTAGATCTTCCTCCCTTTAGGTCCTTGTCTTACCGAGGACACCAGAAAGGTTTCACATCTACACCACTTCAGTGTGGCTCTGTGTCCCTTTTGTGGGGCTCCCCTCAGTTCTGCTCTGAGGAACAGAGGCCCTACAGCCTCTCCAGGTTTATCCTCCCTGCCAAGGGAAGTCTCCTCTTTCTGTGTTGCAGTGTCCTTTTACATCTGATGGCTGCTATCATGTCCCTGTGCCATGTTTTCGTTATAATGACCCGCTGCAATTTGTCCACTTCTCCTGCAGTCTCTTTGGCCCCTGACTGCCCACAAGCTCTCCTCCAGTCTCTCCTCAGCTGGTGCCTGCAACCTGTGCTGAGCAGTGCCCCAGGCTCTGTGCGGGCACAGGGGTAACCCTGCCTGCAAACGCAATTCCTCTCATTGCTTTTCAGTCACTTTCTTTGCTTCCCAAACAACTTCTTAGGGTTATTTTGATAACCCAATGTGTCTGCAGTCGCTCCCCAGTTAATGCAAGCTCTGAAGGTTGCTGATGGAACATCCCAGGACAGACCCTTTTAGAATTACATTTATAATCCACCCTCTTGCTAGTAAACCACTGACAACTGCTAGTTTCCAAAGTTTCATACCCCCTGCCCAAATTTTTCAAATAAACTGAACTCCTTTACTCATGAACATATGCGTAGAGCCTAACCAAGGCAGAGATGAGTGAAGTCTACGCTTCCTTCTTCCGTAACAAGGTCTGCTCCTCATAGACAAAGGAAATTTGGCCAGATTGTCCCAGTTTCTAGTTGACAAGTTCATGTTAATAGTTGCTTATCCTATTTCTTCCTTCTATCTGTTTACAAATAGCATGTCTATTTGTACTAGATGTTTTCTGGGGCGAAAATCTGGCTTATTTATTTATTTTCAAATGCCAGTTTTAAAGATAGGCATGAGTTTGCTTATTTCTTGGCCTTCTTCCCTGGGTTCTCAGAGATAAATACTGGTGTTTCCAATGCTGTTTGTGCCCCTTCCTTCACTGCCCTAGCAGGAAGTGCAGCCAGACTGTAGGTTTGAATGCCCCTATGTTATCTAAGTACTTTTGTAACTGGTTCTGCTCCAGCCTGGGCTGAAGCCTTCTTCCCTTGTCATTAATGTGTATGATGTCAGTCACCTGATCACAAGTGACCTCTTTTAACCAAGACAGGTGCAAAGAAGGCCTGAGGCAGTTTGAGCCTTCTGTGGCATCAGTCAATAGCTTTCTCTCTCTGATGAGTAATCCACTTGCTTTTCACTTCCTCTTACCGCTACTGTACTTACCCAATGATTTCTCGTTACTTGGAATGCTCTTGCTAGTTAAGTTTTATTTGTTTTATTGGCGTTTTTTGTGTTTGTCATTATCTGTTCTTGCCAAGCAGCACTTCTGCACTCACCCCATGGGAACCTGATCTGCTTTCTCTGTGCTTACTTTCTGTGAGCTCATGATTAGCCCGGTTGTCTGCTTCCTGGATTTCTTCTGCAACGGGATCATTTGGGACAGGTCTTCCAAGAATTCCCAGCTACCACTCACTGTCTTTTCCCACAAAGGGGGAAAGGCCTCATCATGGCTTGGGTTTGGCAGAGAGAAATGTTGAGTGAAAGAGAACTTTAGGAATAGATATCTCAAGTTTTAGTTCTGAGGAAAGAGAAATTTGACAGAAGAAAGCAAAAAATTGAGAACTGGGAAGAGACGGGAAGGAAAAGGAGAGCCCTTAGAAAAACAAGAAGGTGTAGTAGATCTGTAGAAACAGAGTAAAGTCATATAGTACAATGAAAAGCCTGTAATGAGAGGTTACGACCCTTACTCAAGCTGATCAAACATTTTCATCCCAAACACCTCTTCTGGGCTGCTTCTACATCCTCAGTTTTTATTTGGAACTGAAAAATTTCAAAGGTAGCGTATTCCTGAGGGTTACATGTTTTTACATAGTAGGAGTTCTGCCCTTGACACAGTGATCCTCAAGAGTCTGTTTCTGAGTAGAAGAAGGTCGCAGACAGAAGACAGAAAACACATTTCTAGGAGCTAAGAAATAAATTTTTGATGAAATAAGTACTGCTGAAGCAAAACTTCATGGAAAAGCATCTTTCAAAGAAGAGAAATGCCTTTACATATTCCTGTGAAAACTATTTTTGGTTTAAATGAGGGTATGAAAAATGATTGAAAGGAATATTCCAGCTGTGTGGTGGAGCTTACACATGAACAAAAGCTGAAGGTAAGCATGAAGACTCTCCTGAGCAAGGCTTCATGAAGAGCTATGTTTTGGGAACAAGCAAGATTTCACCAACAGTGCCTCTTTGACCTCAGAGAAAAGACACAGGATCTTTGGAGCAATCCTTTGCAGAAGTACAGAAAGATACAGTTTAAAAGATAAGTCACATTCAAGAAGGGAATGAGTGAAGGTATTTTGGCTTATTTTATCCACTCTTGTTGATTTATGTTAGAAAAATTGTGTACCATTATGACCCGGGTCATCAACAGTTTGGGGCAGAGGAGAAGAGAAGGTGACTGTGGCCTACTCTGACAGGAGCAGTTTGATTACCCTATTGCAGAACAAGCCTCCTGTTGCAGAACAAGCATCCTGTCTTCTGGCACCCACTGCAGCTCAAAGGGTTTCAAGCCAGGACTCAGAGAAATATTATCATGTTTACACAAAGGAAGAGAAAAAAAAAATCAAGCTCCCTTAGCTTTGGCATTAATATTTTCACATTCTTGGAAGGCCAGCCACAGTACTTTGAAGAACTCCTGGCATAAATTCCTGCTTTATGTGGAATTTGCAGCAACTTCATTCCATAGCAACAACCCTAGCTATATTTTATTGTTTTATGGGATGCATGCTTCATTGCCTTTTTTGTCTAAAGGAATACTGTACTGTAGAGGTGGAATTATGACAGTGTAATAAACCAAAGCTACTTGGTACAAAGTTTGATTAATATACTTACCTATTGGAATGAAGACTATTTCTATACTGGAGAAAAGCATGGTGTCTTCATAGCATTGTATGATAATTCCAGTTGAAAGGGATCAGGAGGTCTCTAGTCTCACCTCCCCTTGGAGCAGGGTTGGCTATGGGGTTGGACCTGGATGTACAGTGCTTTATCAGAATGTTCTATGGGATTTTTCAGCTCAGGAGGGTCAGGTGAGTACTGAGAAAGCTGGATGAGAGGCAAGCTAAACCAAAAGACAGAAGAATGAGTTGAAAGTGGCAAAAGTGGCTAAACCACCTGGGGAACAGGCCGAAAAGCCTGTGCTTATTTCAGTGTGCTCTCTTGCTATCCTGATTGAACCAAAGACACCTGACTTTCATCACTGCCCTGATGTCAGCAAACATTGGTGAAACTCACTGGCAAAATGTTCTGTCCCTCCTGATGCTGATTCAAAGAAGATGACGACCTATTATTTGTGTCATTTGCTCTGCTGGCAGAGCTATGTACCCTGTATAGGGAGGGGTGCAGCAGGAGAAGGGTTCCCATCCCCTGTCTCCTAAGGATGTGAGCATGCTGAAGAATGTGGATGGATTTGTATATTATCCTAAAACCAGAGAAAATTATTTGTACACTAATTATCGGAAAAAATCATATGTGTTGCAAAGTCAAGCAATCTGACATCGGTAAACGCTGTAACAAGATTGCTTGGGCAATGTCAATTTGTGCCCTAGATCTAGTGCACATGCATTCTGATGCAAACTTTAATGAATAGTGAATTATGCTACCACCTATAATTACATTATTGCTGACAATTTTCCTTGCAAATCTGGTTTTTTCAGTTAAAAATAAAAATAAATTTAAAAATAATAGATGCTCACTTAAGAAGCTTGATTCTCAGCATTTGAAATACCTTTGAGAATCTGTGTCTTAATGAGAAGCAATTCAACATTTTTTTTTCTTTCTTCAGCATGGAGCCCCATGACTTATTTAATGCACTATCTTCCAATCTGCTCTCAAAAACTAATGATTAATGTCCTCACAAGACTTCTTATAATTCTCCCTTTTGAAGTATCCAAGTGTTTCACAAACATTAATGCATTCATTTTCATGGTGCCTCTGTAAGGGGAAAGTTTATTACCTTCTTTTCATATTGGTAATCTCAGAGACAGATAGGTTAAGGTAAAAACCTTGATGTTTTGGGTACCTGTAGCTCGCAGCAGTTTAGCATTCTAGAGTATGGTGCAGCATTTTACATTTTTGAAGCACAGCTCCTGTTGGCAACTGCGATTGTGCAATGCTTTTGTAAATCAAATTCCAGAGTCTGAAGGCATGCATTCACAAAATTAGACAAATGCAACTGGAATAACATCATACTGTGCTTTGAGGAAGAGAGAGAAGCCTGAAATCACTCCTGGGCAAAGTGTTGGAGCAGCTGATGTAGCACTGGATTAAAAAGGAATTAAAACTAGTAAGATAATTAGAGTCAGTTAACCTGGATTTAAGGAAAATAAACTTTGTTATACTACTTTTTTTTTTTTTTTTTTTAAATAAGTTTATGAATTTGGCTAATGAAGACAATGGTACTGATGTGGACTCTCAAGGACTGTACAGCAAGAAAGACAGACAGATGTCCACAACCTGGACCAAGATGTGTTCACTGGTGCCACCAGAAGAATTTACCTCCACCAGCTACCCTGACCATTTCCTAGCTAGAAATTAGCTCCCCCTCCAACCTGCCTTCAGGGCAGTTCCTGCATGGATCCGCTTCTTTACAGTAGTGTAAATCAGCGAGGTTCACCCAGAACAGCAACTTGACTTGCATAATTTTGTCCTAATAATTTTCCTTGAGGGGAGTTCAGGAGCTCTCTCAGATACCACTGTAACTGTCAGCAGCCAGCCAGTTGACTTTCTAAGTTATGAATTTAATTCTCTGGAGAAGCAGTGACTCTTGAGCCAGGCTTCCACCTCACTTGTGATTCACCTGCCTCTACAATTAATGAGGCAGTGCCGTATAGGGAACTGCTGCCTTCTCAGTAAGGTGACCCACATGTAAAACAAGTCTCTCCTGTTCACTCAGTAAAGAAAACATTCCATGGACAAAAAAGTAGTCATGTAATTAAAGGCTTCTCTTACTGTACATACACAAGTATTATACACTTTACATATATATGTGTATGACCCGCAGACATTATGTGAACATGCAGAGAAGCCGAATTAGACTTACACAAGCTATTTTACCTGTGTAATTTCTGTCTTTCAAGTGCCTAATTTTGCATTCTTCATGGCATTTAAATGTACGGCTTTTTGTCTGTGTTATACATTAAAACAATGCAAAAAACTAATGAGTGCTTACACAAGTTCTACAGTGTACATAATTTTTAGGCACAGCTTGTTTGAATGCCTCAATGGAATGCAGTGAAATCAAGTAGGAATTAAGTCAGTCCAGTGGCTTTTTTATTTTAAGCAGACTTCAAATACTAGAATTAAATAAATGAAATTAAATGAACAATTAAATTAAACAGGCTTTGAGCTGGATTTCTGCTTCAAAAGACCAAAGTCTCTAACAACATCAATTTTACATTCCCTTGGTCATAAGATGGTAGCTGAACATCTGATGTTGAAAAACCACTTAGTGCAAATATATGTGTATATTTTCTGCATCCTCCTGTAAGGCTGCTGACAGATTCCTACAGAAATATTGAGGCTGAAATAGTAATACTTATTTCAGGAGCAAGATGGGTGCATTTTAATCCTTAATGGGAGTCACAATCAGCTACATACAGATGTCTACCATCACTTTCACTGTATAACTCAGTTTCTACAGGGAAAACAAAAACCAAACAGCACCTAGGATATTCCTTAAGGATTATTAAAGGAATCAGGACACCCTGAGGGAACTCAGTGACTCAGAGTGCAGTTGTCAGACAGATATATTACACTTTGCATGCAGATGGACATGTGAGGTGCAAGCACATGTATGTGCTACAGAAAGTAACAAAACAAATATAACGATGGCAACTCAAAGACTAATTGTCTAAAATGAATGAATCACCAAGTTTTCCAATCTTGCAGGACCTAACTGGAGTATTTAATAAAAATGGAACCTATAATCAAGAACCTTATTTGCACATCAAATGTTTGCCTTTGATTTTGCCACGCTCCCCTCCCCTCCGCCTTTATACCCAGTTAAGAGGCATTCTTGATAGGGAGTTCTTCTTTCATTGCTTGCTCTTATATTGTATATGCAAGCTCAGACTCACCTGGCATCCAAATGATTTTGCCCTGAGTCCATGCTTACATGGGCTGGTAGCTAGCTCCAAGGTAAAGCAGCAAGACTTGAGCCTCTTTTTCCATCCTTCAACACAACCCCAAACTGGATGCTACATGTGGAGAGGCTGAGAAGTTGCAAAGTCTCAATTAAACCGTGTTGTGGAGCCACATGATGCTGACTTATGTACACCTGTCTGTTTATATGTTACCTGGCACTCACTGCATCTCACACCCTGCAAGACCTGATTGCAGTTAGACTAGCTGGCCATTGTAGGTCCCTTCCATCTCTCCTCTCCTCTCCTCTCCTCTCCTCTCCTCTTCCAGAAATTACTGGGTTCCTTGCACAGACCTTGCTAAATTTGATCTGAACATGTGCAGCCCTTGATGCTCTCCCACTGCCCATCCACAGTGGACGCCTTCACCTGTGGCTCACAGATCAGCTCATGATTCTCCTGAATAAATCCTCTCCAAAATGTCCAGGAGAAGAGCATATTCTCTCTTGTCTATGTACAAACCAAGTAAGACTGCACACATGAGGCTCAAGAGGGAAATAAGGGCATTAATTAGTTCAAGTTGTGGAAAGAGCATGTTGATTTTGCTCAAGAAACTTGTTATGAAACAAAATAACAGTCTTAAGAACAAAAGAGAAAGAAAGAGGTTGGGGGAAAAAATCACAACAATATTTAATATTTTTGTTGTATTTTCTATCAACATTTAAAGATTTGAGAGATAAGAGGCTTGCACTACTAGATTTAAATAGTTTGTTGTTACCTGGAACCCAAGCCAGCTTGTGCAAATACAACTCTACAGTGTGGTCAGTCTGGCAGACTTTGTCTCTTCAGGCATAACCAGTGATTTATACCTTACCCCATAAAGGTCAAAACCCACTTTCCAACATGCTAGCAATGTTGTCTTGAGCTGTTAACCACTACGCTGGAAATGCCAACCACTTCTATCATAACAGAGTTTTAAAATTTGAATTTATGCAGCTTGAAAACAAGGAGTCTGCGAACTTCTGAAACTAAAAAAAAAAAAAAAGAAAAAAAAAGGGAATGGGGTAGCCCCCTTTGTTCATCCAAAGAGCTCTATATTTTACACTACTAGAGCCCCAGGACCTGGTGCATGTGAAGTGAAGGGTGAAATTCCAACTAATTTTGTTCTGGACCAATAGGGTCTGGCTGACACATGTAGCCCAGGATGTTTGCTCAGCACACACCCAGCTACCTGAGAAAAGGTAAGAGGCAGTAGTCACACCACGAACAATGCAACAAATAACTCACTGCAGACTTGTCCCACCCTTTTTTCCTTCTGCTGCCCAGTGAGGATGCTGGGTCTGAGGAGTCTGAAAATACAGGAGACAGTCTGAGAAAGTTCCTTTACAGCTGCAGACATCTAGTTAGAAATGTTTTGCTAGGATGGAAAAGCTGCCAGCAGCAAGCAGAGAATGAGAGGTTACACCTGGACTGAGAAGAAATGCTGTAAGGGAGAAGTCAGCTGGAAATAAATGCCTGGCTTGGAGAGGTTTGGCTTAAGAAAATGAACAAATAGCAACACAAAACCCCCAGCCTTCAAAAATCCAAAGAAAACAGCAGATTGTAAAGAATACTGTGAAGAAACAAACCTGGTATAGGATGATGGTGGAAAAAGAAATTAGATTTTCATCCATACAAGATTTCTGTTTGTGATTAAGAGATAACAGAGGATTCATGAGCAGTTTTTGCTGTGGCCCTTCCTTGCTTCCCCTTACCCACTCAGATGGTCAATGGACGGTCAGCCAGCAGAACAGAAATACTGATGGCCTCAATCAGCAAGGAGGAGGCTGAGTCTTGCTGGCAAACCTGTGCTTGGTGTCAAGAAAACACTCTTTTCTGTCGTGCCAGGGGTTCAGTCATCTTCCTCAGGAAGACATCAGCTGGGCAATGACTTTAAAGCAGCTAGCGTTTACAATGTAAAGAAGCCTGTCCTGGTGATTGCAGATGTTGCAAATTGTTCCCACTTGTAGCGGCATCATAGGAGAAGATCAAAGGCTTCCATCAGTTTCGTGGCTGTTTGGAATGAGATAGGCAGTGAGCCCAAGCCTACCTTGGCAAAAACCTCCTGTGTCGCACAGCTTAGCTGTCCTGCCAGCTATCTTGAGCAGGATATTTCTTATCTCCTGTTCCTTTCCATAAGGATCACGTGCTCCTTGTCATTTGGCGTTTGACAAAAGGCTCTGTATGTTTGGTTATTAGCTGTAATACTATTCCTGGGCTTTAGGCAGGAGGGAGATTGTTAGACTAGTTTCACAGTAGTGTTGACCTACTCATGATCACTTTATTCAGCGTCAGACTGTTATCCTGACTAGGCACCTCACGGGCTCCTGCTTATTTTCATAAGCCTACCTGCAGCAGATGACTAACTGGTGCCTGTTCAGCTTCTCCTCTGCAACACACTTTGGTAATTAAGAACCCGCTGGTAAAAGATGAAGATATATTCGTGTAATTATGCAGGAATTCTCTGTTAACCTCCCTCAATTATTTTTAAAAGCATGTTGCTATGGGAAAATGTTTCTTGACTCAGTTATTTTAAAGCTTTCTTCTTAGATACTTAAACCCATCCTTTCACTATTTCCAGATTTGAGGACAAACTTCTATCTGGCTGGTGAATGTAAATGTAAAGTATGTTGTTCACTCTTATGGGAATGAAGCATCATACCCACAGCTCCAAGAGCTCAAAGCAAACCAGTGCAGTGCTTAATGAGTATTGGCCTCTATTAGAAAATGAAGAAAATTACACATAGTAAGTTTTAAAATTTAGGACAAAATTTCTTTTCCACACCATCTGAAAAATGGACAAAGTAGGAATGGTACCAAGCTAGTAATTATTTCTTTTAAAAACACAAAAAGGGGAATGGAGTCCAAGTTGGACAAAGCTCAGGGCCTGCAGTTTTCTTTAAATGAATTTATCTAAAACTCCTGTGAACTTTAGATCAGACTTTTCATTGCATAAGACATAGGCTCCTGAGTTGTGATTGATACTAGGCATCTCTATTCCTTCCATTTTAAGGGCTGGCTGCTACTATAATGGAAAACATTAATGTCAGCTTCACCTTTTTGCAAAACAGTCAGCATTTGGTTTGGCTGAAGAAAATATATTTTGGAATGGACCTCAGTGACCTTCTGCAAATTGATAGCTGGCCTGAAACAGGCCAAGCTGAGTCACCAGCTGCACGGGGTTGAAATCCAACCCATACATCTGTAGCACATCTTGCACTGCCAGTATAAGTGATGTTGTGACGTTCTCAGGCTTTAAAACAACTTTGAGAGCCTCTGATCGGATTTTGATTGGATACTGTCTGTTACACGTAATCTCTGGGAGGAGACAAAGTTAGACGTACACTCTGTAAAGTCTGGGTATTTGGGAGTCTCCTGTTCCGCATGCATTTTCCTGAGAAATTTCTGGTTCCTCAGAGGGAAGGAAATTCTGGGATTCCCGCTGTTCTGGTGGGAATCTGTCCATCAGATCATCGATGCAAACAAGTGAATTCACTCTCTTTTATTAGTGTGTCCATTACTTGCAGGGTATCTGACATGGTTTTGATGAAGTCCATGGTACTTGCAACCCCCTTTTTAAACCCACTCCAGTATTCCGGGGAAATTTAAGTTCTTCCTGGATGGGAGTGTAAAGACTCTATCACTGATTTATCTGTAAGTACTCACCGAACTTCTGAACCTCCTTCAACCTCCCACAACAAGCAGAGTGCAACAAAGTTTTCAGAACGGGAATGGCTTTGTTGCTGGCAGGATGTGGTATTGTGTAGAGAGGACCAAACTGTGTAACATTTTAGATTTCATGTCCCAATTTGTAGCCTCTCCTCGAAACATTTAATTCAGTTCTGTTTTCAGATTTGTTAACATTTTCAAAAGTATCCCCTGGGTCAATACTTTCTGCAACAGTTTCCTTGTGTGCCAAATTCCCAGCTTACAGCCTTCCATGACAGCCTGACAGCAAAGTCGGCTGTGGGTTGCCATGTCAGAAGTTTTCTTGCAATATTATTCTCAGTAATTTGGTAAGTCTTAGCATTTGCAGAAATAATCCAGACCCTGAAAACACCTTCTATAACCCAATGAATGATCTGGGAGCATTCATGCTGTTATCCTCATGTAGCAGGCACAGAACGTTCAAGCAGGCACTTGTATTTTCTTATTAAGTGCTACAATTTTGCCCACCACAGTTTAGTCCCTTTTTTTTTTTTTTTTTTGGGAAACGTCTCTTGTGGTTTTAAGAGCCATAGTTTTCATTATCTCATGGTAAAAAAAATGAGGCTGAGTATCTGTTGCAACTCTCTGAAACACCAGAGTCACAATCTGCTTGCACACAAGGCGACTGAAAATGGTTTCAAGTCTACATCTCCACTTCAGGATGTATTTTCATCTTGTTCAGCATATAATGGCAGTGCCAG
Organism: Dasyornis broadbenti; assembly: GCA_013397935.1. Lineage (NCBI taxonomy): Eukaryota > Metazoa > Chordata > Aves > Passeriformes > Dasyornithidae > Dasyornis > Dasyornis broadbenti. Next base: position 164,156 of record VZRN01002333.1, read on the forward strand.
TAATTTATTTTTTTTCCAAGATAAAGTGCATCATATTTCAATCAGGATATTGCCATTTTCCTTTTCCTTTCTGGAATTCAGAAAATTTCATGTATCATTGATTTTCTTTGCTCACTTTGAAGGATCTCACCTATTTTGCAGGGATATACAAAAGCCCAACAACTTCCGAATTCGCCTCAAGCAATATTTCCCAACCCCGCCACTCCCCCCTCAAAAAAAAAAAAAAAAAAAAAAAAAAAAAAAAAAAAAAAAAAAAAAAAAAAAGAAACGGAAACAGTGTAAAAGTTTTTCCTGGGCACTTAGTTACAAGTAATTTGCACCTGAAATTTGCAGTTAGAAAAACTAAGTCTGTTGTCACCAGGTTTCTGTCACCAGGTTTTTTTTTCTGCTGGGAAAAAAAACCCCAAACCAAACCAAACCAAACCAAACCAAACCAAACCAAACCAAACCAAACCAAACCAAACCAAACCAAACCAAACCAAACTAAAAAACCCCAGGGCAAACAGAGAAAAAAAATGTGTTTTCCAGAACTACAGATGAAGTAAAGCATAAATTATGGTTGATGAAGTATGATCAAAGTACCATGAAGCACCTCAAAATCCCAAATAGGCATTTGGCATTTGGCTGTAATTGCTGGTCGTGGGGGAAGTTTTGAGCACTGTCCAATCTCCCTTGCCTTTCCAACATCTAGTTTAAATCCAATACTGATGCCTGAAGCTACAAGCCTAACATACTTCTACAGCTGAAGGTAAGAGTTGGATGCCTCCAGAGAGCTACACCGAGTGCACAGAGCCACCTTGCATCAGTTGTTACACGTCTATCCACCCTAATTCTGTCAGTCAGCCATGTTAGCACAGCTCATGTTAAAGCATGTGCTTTTTGTCTGTATTCTTTAAACAGTAAAAATAGTGTAGGATTTCAGGATCTTAAGGAAAATGCATTTCCTAAAAAATCTTGAGTATCCAGCCAATTTGAATTATTTTGTTGGCTTTGTACACACACACACACACACACATGTACACACACTGTATATTTTGTCAAGGTCCAGGACGTGGTGAGGTAGAAAAATCACTTTCCTTAGCTATGGATTGTACTGGAAAGGTGACTTCGGAAAGTTCTTTACAAAGTGAATCCCCCAAATACCTAGAGGGCAGAGTGAGGTGACATCCTTCATCCCATGTGTCTTGGCACAGTGAGTCTTGGGTGATGATCTGCCAAACTGAGCCCCAGGGTAGCAGGGCTCTCATCACACCTTCCTCCTCCACTCTCCCTGGTGAGATGAGGGCTCCCACCAAGCTGCAAGAGAGCTGAGAAGATTCAGAGTCGTTTCACCTTGCCTTGGATCTGTGGGGATAAAAGTGGCCACCTCTCCTCCCTCAGGGATTTGGTGCGGGGGGGGGGG
>VZRN01002333.1:165577-244115 GCA_013397935.1 Dasyornis broadbenti
GGTGGCGGGGGCGTAGGAGAAGATGCAGCAAGGAAAGAATAGCCTTTTTGAGAGCTAATGTGGCAACCTCTTCCAGCTTTTAACTTTTTACTCCTCTTCACTTCTTCATATTTCAGGGAGGGGTGGGTGAGAGGAATCAGAATACATCCCAGGATCCTCAGCTTGGATTGTGCTACTAACACTTGGCTGATACCCTGGGGAGGGATGATCTGTCTGAAATTCCTCTGAGGTTATTAGGAGACTGTGCTCCTTCGGGCCTGAAGAGGACAAGTTTTATAAGTCTCTGGAGAGAGTGTGAAAAATAACATTTAACTATTAACCATATTGTCCTCCCTGAGAGTAGTGGAAGAGGACATGTCTATGGTTCTGCTCACAGGAACCTTCTGGCAGTGAATTTTCAGTTCCTATTGGAGAATAAAGAGTGAAAGGCCTTGACTTTCCACCAGAGTCCACATACAAAACCCACCTCGTTCTTTCTTCCAGATAACACATAGGTGGTAATTAATAGGATCAGTCTGTACAATCCTGCTTGGGACTCGATCTGAAAATGATTCAATAATACCATGTATTCTACTGCGTGTACATGGAATGCAGATATTCAACACATTGGTTGTTTCCAGGTGTTTGTGATAATTTATTAATTTTTTTTTTCCTGAGAGGGCAAAAAAGAGTCTATCTACTAAATTCTGTCATAATGTTTAGTCCCCAAGGCCAGAGCAATTATTTTCCATTTTCCATTGATATCCAGTGCCCTCCAGCTGCACTGTAGATTAGCAGACACAGGTGCTAAATTTAGTAGAATTCAAGTGCGAAAGTACTAATTTAACTGGTCACAACTGCCACTGCCTTCAGCAGTGATGCCTTCCAGGCATCCTTGGGGTAAAAAAGCATGAATTTACAGGTTTTCCAAGGAGCTGTGCTGGGCACGGAGGCCTGCTGAGTGTAACCCCCAATTTAGCTCCATGAGGTGGAGAGGCACGTTCCGTGCTATCTCGTCCATGAGGTTCAGTAGAGGACCAGCATGTTCGTAGCCTGGTGCACTCAGGTGTCCCGAGGGGAGAGTAGTGTGGCACTTTGTGCTGCCAGGGGTTTGTGCTACCTGGATAGAAGTTCAGTGTGCCCTGGATCTGGTCCTCCTCTGTTTTTGGAGCTCACATCTGAAAGAATCATTGTACTCTGCAGCAGAAATAGCAGCAGAATGGTGTAACCCAGCAAAGTAAAAGATAATTTCTCTAACTGCCACTGCTAAAGATGCACTCTGGGGTCACTGCACTCAAGTGAGGATTTTCTTGGTTTTTTTTTTCCCCCCACTCCTCATGAAGATTGTAAAAATGAAATTTCTCTGAGCAATTTCCACCCTCATTTATGCAAGAGCAACGACATTTATTTTAATGATGCCTTCGTTTTAGTGACACCATGGAAACCTCAGGATTTTTGAAGGATTTGAACAGCATAATTCACTGGGAATTCGAGAACAATTCTCCTGGTACACTAGGGAAAAGAATTCAGCTTGTTCTCATTGAAAGCAAAAGTAAAGGCCTTAAAACAATCTAAATCCAACAAACAAAATCTTGAGTTTGGAGCTGTACTCACTTGAAGTGAAATTCATGACTAGTAATGATCTACCACAAAATGTACCAATAAAATGTACCTAGTTGAGTTCTCAAAATAGGTGTTCAAGATGCATATGTTTTGTGCCAATACTCTCTAGAGAAGTGAATTGCACTCCAAATTCTATTTGCTGAAACTAAGAGAAAGCCAGCAATGCTTCCTGTGGATCCCAAGCTTACTCTTCCACAGCTCACTCAAACTGCTGGCATTTTGTGGCATACTCAAGGAATGGGTACAAATACATTTCGGAGTTTTAGTCTGAATGCATTACCAATATTTAAACGTACTGTGTTGCTGTGTGTTGCAGTTGTATGGCTACATCAAACTTCTCCAGCAGGTGCAACATGCAAAGAAAACAGGCACATCCCTTTTTAGACAACTTCCACTGAGCTGTCAGCAAGAGCAGAAATGGACTGATAAGTAGCTGGTGTCACCAGCTGTCTGCAAACGCTGAGGATACCATCGACACAGATGAGATGAAAACAATATGAGCAGACACAGCAGGAGTGTCCCCACAGGCCAAGTGGTATTTCATGCAATTGTATGAGTGAGCTCGTATTGTTTCCTTGAAACCTAAGAACTTATCTTAAAAAATAAGTGCAGCTTATCAGTTCAACAGGTAAATTGATAAGGTGAGCTCAGTAGATTAGACTTCGAATATTGCTGTCATCTTCAATTTGCATACTGGGGAGATGGAGAAAAGCTCTTGAAACGAGATGGTAAATAAGACTCATGTAACATTTTGAATTTGCAGTCAAGTGAATGTTAATATAACATGGTAGATCCAGTGGTGGTCTGGCCCTAAGTTCTGTTATACAAGACAAGTATTTTTATGAAATAATTTTTTTTCTGAATGGAACATTAAATTATTTTTTCTAAGTTAGAGCAGGAAAACCGTATATATCTCTGTACCCCTGAATTCTGTTGTTTGCTCTTTAAGGTAAGCAGTTGGCACCAGTATGTTACACAATACATAAGAATTTAAATCCTCAGTAGCTGAATGCTAGTCCTTTGTAAACAAGTCTTGGCTGTTTTATCCCTTGAAGCAGAGCCCATTGTGGCACACCCCTGGACTTCTGTCTCAGCTCACTTTTTTTACTATCTCCACATATGACTGGGCTTTAGTTTCACCAGAGCTGTATTCTGAGCTAATTAGCACACAGCAGTGAGCTGGGGAATAGTTGGATGACATCCATTGTCTGACACAGATAGCAGCTAAAGGTGTGAAATTTCAACAACGAGGTTAAGCGCATGGATAAATTACCACAAGGCAAAACACATGCTAATAAAAACTTTCTCTTTTAGACCACACACGACTACAAAGGAAGTCTCACGACACCACTCTACTTACTATTACATGCTACATGGACTGCAAGTTTCATTCAAAGATCATAAACATGCATTCAAAGGCAAATCTTTGCAGCTTGCCATGTCATATATTCCCCATGGACATTGCACAGAGTGAGTAATGGGGAAGGCACAGCAAGAGATGATCTGCACAGGTCCCACACCATGATGGTGCCTGTCTGTCATGAGGATCCAGAGATTCTGATTGTCAACACCAGGGGCGTAATGCACAACAGACAAGTCTCTCCTCACCCATCCGTTTTCTCTCACTCCATTTCCCCTCTGAAAGTCAAGAACTGTCAGACCCAATAATTGTGTTTGAGCAAAGCCTTCTCCCAGGCCCCTTTAACACCCAGGCACCACTCATGAAGGCTCTGTAATTGGTGTGGTGGCTGTGGAACTACGGTGGAGCTACAGTAAAATATACTGAGAATACAGACTGTGCTGCACTGTCCATTCTTGTAAGCATAATAATAAGTCCCCAAGAGACAGCCAATAAAGCCCAATTATTCCATCCAAATGGTCCAGCTCTCAGAGGCTGGCAGGTTTGATCACTAATTGTATGCTGCTGGAAACAACAAAAAATGATGTAGGATCCTGAAGTGTTACTATGAAAATGTCAACTTTGATAAAGCTTTTGATGTTATTTATTCTGCAAATCTTCTAGTTCCCTGCTGGAGGTCTGACAAGCAATCCTTTCCTCCTGCACCACAGCACACAGAGAGAAAGTGCTTGGTCATGGCTGGGCAAAAAAAACATTGGACAGCAATTACTTTTCAGGATATATGCACTCCTTCTTAAATTGACTGTAGCGATCATTTAGGAACAACATGATTTACTTCCTCCCCGACAGACATTGTGCTGCCTGTGCCGTATTTTCCGCAGGGCCAAGTCCCATTCCACTCACTTAGGTCAAGTAGCTCATTTGAAGTGACCTCTGGGGTCATGAACTGACATCCCTGAGGGGGTAAGATCAGGGACTTAGGGTGGGAATGGAAGCCTGTATCAGTCCTTCCATAAGCCAACAAGGGTCTCAACCCATTAAGCCACTGAGCAGCTTTGAACTTGAGATTTAAGCTACACCAGTGGTTTTAATAGCCTCTGCCAAAGAAGAAGGTATCTTAGACCACAGCAAATGCACTCCAGGGCAATTGTGCCTGTTCTTTTATTAATTGCAACAGTATGATATTTCACCTCAGCCAGGTGCATCCTCTGAGGTTGCCTTTCCTTTTCCTTCTGTCACACACAGTTGGGACCTGCCATTTGCATGGACAGTGGCAGATGTTCCCGTTTTTCTCATGTCTCAGTGGAGAACTTGTTCTCAGAACGCAAATAGCTTCATCATAACTGTTATTTACAGACATCTGGGAGATTATTCTAACAGAATGACCTTTTTCTTTTGATAAATAATGTTTAAATTATTTTAAATTATTTTAATTCCAGCTAACTTAGATAAACTGCCACAAATTAGAGCAATAATACTGAGAAATAATTCTGTAATGACTAGTGATAAGTGCATGATGGACAAACACACAGAGCTTCTTCATCTGTATATGCTGGAAAGTCACAAAAATCCAGAAGCCACCACACCACAGAGAAAGTACCTCGCTGATATTTAAAGAATCATCAATATCATTGAATTCAAAGAGATAGAATTTCTAACTTCCCTTGACAGCATACAACCTAAGTGTAGTTAAAAATACAGCCAGTGGCTTTTCAAGTGCAGGGTAATGCAGTGCTAGCAATTTAAGGTTTGTGCTCTTACGCAAAAAAGTTGCACACTTGGCAATTTTAGGTTTCAGTCCTAGAGGTAGAACTGTGAGATTTATAGGGGATGACAAAAATGATTTTGACCCTCTGTCCTTTTCTGCAACTGGTATCTTTGCCCTTCATGCCATTGCTCTTGATTAACACTTGCGACACGGAGCCTGGGAACAGCATAGATGCTGCACTGGCACCACCCTCACCAGAGCTCAGAGCAGCTCACTTTCAAATATTGAAAGTTTTTCAAATATTGAAATTCAAATATTTCTGACTTGAAAACTAAGTCAGAAAGCTGGTGAGCCTTCCCCAAGGCTCTACAATAATATTAGTAAGGAGTCATTCCCCAAATTCCTGTAGCCAGGAAGTTCTGTTGGCAATTGCATGCACAAGTAGGGCTGCAGATCGTGCTGTGTTTCCCTCTTGTCCATCGAGTGACGTGGCTGCACCGTCACTCTGCTTCCAAAGCATACCCTGAATGCTCCACTTGCGTATAGAATTTAGTGCTGGTCACATCCTGACAATACAATATTTAATTTTTATATGCCCTCTGGCATGTAAGCCTGTTTTCTATAGTAGCTGCACAGATGGAGGAATTACAGGCACCTATTTTTTACTGATTCTCTGCTGTAAAGGATCAGTCCATTAGCTTGTGCCTCAGTGAGAATGTTAACATAATCTTTCCTGCTGAACTACCATCTACTTCCTGAAAACTTACAGAAATTTAGTATCATTGATATGTCAAGAACATTTATTGAGCTAGAATGAAATTTGTCAACAAATTCAAGAATAATTGAATAGGAAGACATACAGACAACATGACTGTTCAAGCTTTGCTTATCTTAAGAAACCAGGCTACAAAATCCACAAATTAATACAACAAAGAGAGCAGAGGCAAGCTCCGTCTCCCCCAGGTCTGTAAGCAACAACATCCTTCCTTTTGATAAAGAAAAGCAGTGTTTGTCCCAAAGGAGAGGAAGAAAACACAATGTGAAAAGCAGCCTGCTTATAAAGTATTCTTAGCAGGCAAAAAAAACCATTAAAAATTCATGGAAATTCCAAGTTCTTTCTCTCATTCCTTAAAAAGCCCTTCTCCTCCCAGGAATAATTCACACTACTGAATGAAAGCCCTCAGCCAGGTGTGCTCATACAGTGCTGGATGCTATTTGACACCGTCAAGAGGCAGCTTTGCCCTCAAAGCTTTGTGGTCAAAATGGACTTGCTGGTTTGAGGGCTTTGAAGACAAAAGCCCTTTGACCATTACAAGGACAAATATAATCCATTCAGGAGAAGGAATTTCAGCATGGGCCTCTTTTGGCCATTCAGTGCCAGTGACTTGCGACTGAGGGGGAGAAGGTATAGCCAACCGGCAGAGTAAAATCCTGTTGGAAGCAGACAGCTTATACAGGAGCCCGTGGCCAAGCTGGGATTCTATAATGGGACAATGAAGATACTGCAGGAAGTGACAACTATTTTGTAAGTTAAGCTCTCCCTTGTTAGCAATTTTGATAACAGCTGTAAAAATAATTCTTTATGCGAAACTCATATGTACCACAGAAGAAGATAGGAAACTAAAAGTAAAAGCAACTGGTAGATGAATGCAGTAATGGGGTTTTCTTATTTCTGATTTGCATAATAATTACTTAGCTTGCTATAATAATTTATCCTGCTATAACTTTCTTGTTTACATTCCTAGACCAGACATGGCACTAATTTCCACATTACAGCCGTTGGTGCCATCTCAGCATTTGTGTCTGCTTTGCTCTGCCCTGCTGCTTCCTAAACAGTCAGATCCTGTCTTACCCAAACACACAGTTGAGCTCTGGAGTGAGCATTTCTGAAATACAGGACTCCAGCTGTGGCCAGTACCTCCAGCAGAGACAGTCAGAATAAAGCATATGGTTTGTGTAACAGCTATCAGTTTGAGATATTGGTGTTCTGGGGGACAAGACTGAAAGAGAATTGGGCTTTTCCAGACTTTTGTTATGTTTGAATACTGTACCCATCCAACATTGACTTTGAGCTATGTGAAGGTGAAAATAGCTGAGAGCTGGAGGCTGCATTTTGAGCAGGCTGTTCAAATAAATCACTGCAACTGTAAATGGGATCCATAATGGAGATAGATGGGCCAAAAGGTCATGGAAGGAGTTGATAAAACCCAGGGAAATCTCTTTTTATTGGTTCCCTTCCCTGGTGAACTTACTCATGTTCCTGTAAGCACTGGTGACACCAGCAGCAAAAAATGTGTGTGTTCTCCTGTTGTCAAACACATACAGGTACTGGCCATGTCCCTTACCCTGGGAAACTGGGATTTTGAGCAGGGAGATCACATGCCAACCATTATTTCATTAAAGCAATTACTCTGGGATGAGTGTTTCTCTACAGATAAGAGACCACTCCACAATTTCACTGATTTCAGCAATCTTAAATGCAGTCCTGGGCGAGGCAGTAGCTCAAACTTACAGACTCCTGGTCTCTGAAAGGTTCTGAAATATCTTAAAATCATTCTGTAATCAACTTTCCACTCTTTTTACAGGCTGAGCTTTGCTTTTTCTCTCCCATTTCTGACATACTCTATTTGTACTTGGAAGGAGAGAAAAAAAAAGCGGCAACAGGAAAAAAATTTGTTGTGCAGAGATGAACCTCAGCAATGTAATCTTTCTATGTCAGTGAAAACTTACCCTCCTCTTTTGTTACTTGGATAATAAACTCTTCAGAAGGCTTACGCTACCTGGCAACCACCAACGAAAACAGAGTTTCTGCTGGCTCTGGTCAATGCTCTGTTTTGTGCCAGTCTGCAGAACAGTATGAGCCCAGCATCCTAATCTGGTTTAGGTGAGGTTCTCCATCACCCCTTCCTTTCACTTGCCTTATTAATTCCTACATCAGGCATAGCTCTTGTGAACCAAGCCTCACTGTGCAAAACTCAGGCAGGCTATCAAGCTTGTCGTGCATGTAATTTCTCACCTGTGCTGGATCCTGAATACTGCATGAGCCTTCCTCTGTTTTCAGGTGGATTTTAGCCTGTGAGTGCAGCACAGTAAACTGAGACTCTATTGAGGAGCAGTATTGCTTTCGCATTTCTGCTTCATCCCATGGTTAATAAACATTAAACTTACTGACAGTATAAAACAGCATCCAGGGGATGTTTGATACACTGTAAGCATTTGTATAAGCACAAAGTTTAATCACAAGTCCTGTTATCCAAATGCATGTCTATGCAAAAGCCTGGAAGTAATTATCCACTAGATCTTAATGAAATGGAATGTTAATAATGCTGTGATGTTAAATGTCTTCAAGATTCTGCATCTTATATGTTTGGCCACAGCTTGACACAAACTCTGCTATTTCCTTATCTGTTGCAGTATTGCCAAGTCACAGAAATAACAGTCTGGGGGGGAAAATGCTATGAGAAGAGAAAACAAGATTGACATTTCTGTTTATCTTAGCCTTTTATGTTGATATGGATTTTATTCCAAATAAAAACCTATAGACCTTTCAATGTTCTATGTCTGCTCCTAATTATCTCAAGCACGCACCTCAGTTAGATCAAAACAACACATCTGTGGGTCAAGTCCTTAAACTTTGCATGGAACAGCAAAAACCGCCATGTTGGCAGGGGAGAAATAAATCCTGTTTCTTTCCTCTACCCAGGTTTTTCTTTTTTAATCCTTAACTTATGGATAAATTAGGGGAAATTAGAAAATTAGGGGAGAACGTTTTTAACATCTATACAATTCAGTGAAGTTCTATGCTCAATGTCCAACTCCAGTCAAAAGGAAACAAGAATAAACAATGAGATGACGATTATAATCCAAAAACGGTCATATTGTTATAAGAGGAATGAATGAGTGCATGAATGGTCTAGCCTCTTGCAACAGCATGATCAGTGTTGCTTGTCCTAAAAAATAATGGCTGTTTAATAACCAAATGCTTTTCAAAAAGGAAAAACAGGGGCAGTCAAAGACCTAGAAGGGGGCAAGTTAGGTGATTAAACTCCTGGAGTTTCTTGTTCTAAGCAGGAGCTAGAAATGGGAGATGGAAAAGTATAATAAATTATGAACGATTCAAGGTGTAGAAATTCTGTTTTCTCTAACTTGAGACACAATGGCTCAAAGGAGACAGCTGATAGCTCTAAAAGGTGATGCCTACAAAACCGAGAGGGCAAGCATTTCACAAAGTGCAAGAACTTCTGTGCCCCAGGGTGTCAGTGATCACAGCAGACAGATCACATAGAGAGACTAGACTGTTTGTGTGGCTACTGGGAACAAAGCTACTAATAATTACATAAACTAAAGAAGAGAGATTAAATGTTATGCTTCAGATCTTAAGCCACCCTGCAGTTATTAGAGAATAGGGTGGGACTGAGTAGGGAAGGGTCTCTTGTACATCCTTCCATGCGTCACCCTTGGGGAGAGGATGCTGGAATGTGTGTGTGCTTTCTGTTTCAGGTGAGAGGTTTTGTAATGACAAGGCCTCTGCAGTTCTCATGCACACTAATGTGACTCTGAGGGCTTGCTTTGGAGACTGGGCTATTCACAAAGATACCTGGCCTACAAATTCTTGGTTGCTATTAATATTTGGGTGAAAATATCCTGGGTGTAATTCAATACCTTTGCCATTTCCTTCCTGCCTCTTTTGTGAACATTTACTTCACTTATGGGGTTTTGCTTTTGCATGTATGCTAGTGTTTTGGGATTCACTCCTTGCTCACCAACAGTGCAGCAGTTGCAGATGGCTGATTGTGCTTCAAGTTGCCTTGGTGGCACCCCAAGCAGGGGTCAGCTTTGCCCTGCCCTGCTGACAGAGTTGGAGTTCTGTTCCCAGAGGAGCACTAATCCACTCCTGAAGATGGTTCTGCAAGAGGCCTAGCTAGTATCATGCTGCAGAGAGATTTTAGTATTGTTAACCAGTAAGTTTTGGAGTACAAGGTCAAAGAAATCCATGGGCCCTCCAAAGTATCATTAATTTCATTGTTTGAACTAAAAAACAGTTCCAATATATTTAGCAAGAAACCTTGACATTAATTGCATTATATTCCAAATATGATTACTTCACAGTGCTTCACAATGAAAGAGGGACCATTAACCGAATACCTACTGAGGATGATGGTTATAATCAGGAAGAAGCTGATTAAAGTCAGCACATATTGAAAGACTGTAGGATCTCTGTTTATTTTTCAGAGAAGCAACACTACAGACAGTGACAAATTATTGTAATTACAGTGTCTCAAGCATTAGATACAATGTGTTCGGTTAAAAAATATTTAAAATATGGATTTTTCCATCTCTAATTGGGCAGGGTGCTCTGCAGTGCAAGCATCAACAGCATCTGTAAAGATCTTCCAGGCATGACCTTGTGTCCTTGGCTGCAGCTGAGCCAAGGCATTGGGAAGAAATGTGTCTGCACTGGAGTAAGTGAGGGCAGAAATCGACTGAAACGAGAATTTAATCTCTTGCTTTGCCACTGCTCTATTAGTGGGTTTTTTGTGATTGAAGAAAGGAATTCCCAAGCATGTACGGAAAGACGATCCCATTCATTTTAAGCATCTCTCATCTGACTAAGTCACTCTGTAATCTAAAATTAGGGAGTCCCAAGGGAACATAATCACTTTCTCTCTTCTTTTTTGCTGATCTAATATCATTTGATCATAAGAAGGTACATGAAAGAATCAAGCCCACTGAATCGAGTTGTGGGAATAGTCTCACTTGTTATTGTCTGCCTCCTCCTTAGTCAGCTGTGAGATCAGCTCAAAGTGTCAACAGCCTCAGGTGTTGCATCATTTGTCTAAGATGGACAGCAAGAAGGAATGTGACGTTTTACTGGAGGTTGCATCATCCTTTCAGGTTTTTCCTGAAGAGTCTGAAAAAATGGTAGCTATGTTTAGACAGGAGACCATCATTACTATACTTTCTTGTCATATATGTATGCCAGCTGCATCCCCATGGCAACCTATACCTTGCACCCTGTCCCTTGCACAATCTATTTTATTTGGGGATTCACAGCATTTCTCACATCCTGGGCAGTGCCTGACATTTTATGTGATCCCGGCTTAAGGCCTGCAAAATAAAGATTTAGGAATGTTTGGAGACAAGTTGCTGAAATGAAGAACAAAGCACTCCAGGCTCTCCCCAGAAAGATGTACATTAATAGAAACACTGTTAGAAGACTCATATTTATTCCTGAACTTTAATCACTAAAAAAGTGATTAAAATAAATAGAACAGTCTTATCTTGTAGGAGATGCTGATAGCCCCATCTTCTAGCATGTAGTTATACCATGCATAACAATTCTTAGATGATTGACAGAAGCCCTACATTTGTTCCTGAAGCTCAGAGAAAATCTGGGAGTCAGAGCATGACTTAGGTTTTCTGATTGCCACAGTTGTTACAGTAAGAGATTTTAAATCTTCCTACAATTTCTGCCTCACAGTCTCAAGCCATTTCTGCAACTAAATAGAGAGTGATGGGATATCGTAGACAAAACTGCATGTAAGATGCTCAAACCTCTCACAAAAAAAGCACAACAGTTGGGCCATTTCTGCAGGATGGGTGTATGAGAAGTTGTTAATTTTTTAAATTTATGGCCAAGATGATCCAGTTGGGCAGCCCAAGACAGCGACAGAAGGTACCAAGGACTTGTCAGGGAAAACAAGCACAGGACAAAGACTGGAACAAAAATAGTCTACGCCTTCTTCAGTACATCCCCTCCTGAAACTGTGATAATGTCAGGCTACCCAAATCCCATTTTTCCCCTGCTACGCAACAACATTTATCCAACTGCTGCCAAAGGGATCCACTAGCTGGCAAATTCCAAATTTACAGAGCTGATTTTTTTGCTGTAGTTTGGGTTGTCTTTATTTCATAGTTTAAGGCAGATTCTTGCGCGTAGCATAGGAATGTTTTACATTCCTCACAGAAGGGCAAGGCAAGTCACCCACTTCAATACTCATGGAATAGGAGACTGTATTATTATACAGTCTTCAGTAAAATTCTCCATACTACTTTCCCCCTGGCCTTCCTGCTTCACTCAACACAATGAATGAAAGGTTGTAACTCAATCAGCAGTCATTCAATATTTTGTTTTCTTGTCACATAAAGAAAGCCCTTGGCTTTCTCTATGGTGTGCTGTTCAGTTCCCACTGTGGGGACAAAATCCATTATTTCCTTATGGCCTCATCCTCACCACACATCCCTACAGCATCCAAGTGCTTTGAAGTATTAACAAACCTACTGACATAATTCAACTGAAAATGGTGCATTACCCTCATTTTCCAAAAAGGCAGCTGATGCACAGAAGGATGCAGCTTTCTGGACAGGTCAATATCATATATTCAGAGTGCATGTTCTGCTATTTCAGTTTAAACATTCAGGGTTTAATCTTTCACATGAGGCTGCAGGTGGGCACACACAGAATGCCAACTGGAAACAATGGAGAACTGCAAAATTTCTGCAGTGCCTTGCAAGATGGGTGGGGATGTCTTTCTCTAGGACCATATTCAGCTGCCAAAGGCTCCTTTCCACTTCTACCAACACCTGCCCCATTTGTCATGTATCTTCTAACTTCAGTTCTTAGCAGAAAAGAGGTAGAGAACAAGGATTAAGAGTGAATGGGATGGGAATATGCGGAAGGAACATGAAAGCCATCTAGTCCACTCGCTTCCCGTGATGAAGAATGAGGTAGCCCTGCCTTACCTCATGCTCCAAACCCAGCAATTCTCAATCTTTCTAAGCAATTCTACATCAGCATTTTGCTGCTTGCAGAACTGTTTGCATTTTCTTCATGAAGCCTAACCTACATCCCCTTGCCATGGGTCAAACCTTTTGCACTACCCACTGTGGGCACAGTGAGAGCACATACATTCCCCTTTGGAGGGACTGGCTTTTCCCACAACTCCAGCTTCTCACCAGAGCCACACTCTGCATTCATGGTCCTGCGAGGAACGCAGCATGTGATCACATGAGAGCTGTGCCCACGATACATGGTGGTGGGATGACAGGAGGAGCAACTCAAGATTTGACAGGCATCCTTGATGATTGCATTGCCTAGCTAGGTCTTTGCTGCCCATCACGATGATGCTCTTTTAAGTTCTCATAAGTGTATTTATGTACATGCATATTGTTCTTTATAATCTATTTATGTACATGTGTATTTTAGTAAGTGCTACACAAATTCAGAAACTGATGCAATAAGGTATCACTGCAGCAGCCAAACAGCATAGATCTGGTGACAGCCCTTCCCAAAAACATAACCAGAGTAATGTTTGAAGTTCTGACTTGCTCTTTGCTTCTTCAAGCACATACTTGCTCTAACGCTCTTAAACAAACATCCAATTAAATTTATCAGCCACTGGCATGCACATGTTTGATGTTGATTAACAACTCTGCATTAAATTAAAATTTATGTCCAAGCTTTTCTACCATGTGACTGGCTTCAAACCAACTGCCCAGAAGCAATTGTGCTCTTTTAATCCCACCCCATTTTCTCAGTACAGAGCTGAAGGCAGTGGGAGGCTCTCTCTGGGGAGAGCCCTTACTGCTCATATTAGCAAAGTTCCCAGGAAAGGAGTAGAGCAGATCCTTATAACTGACAGGAAAAAAACCCCCAAACTCTACTCACTGGATCTCAGTGCATCTGGTACCATCTGGCATAGCTCCAGAGACGGTCTGAACACGTCCAGCCAGCAGGATGCTCTTCTGGTAAGAGTTTAAGAGTTCAGTAGGAAAACCAGTTATTCAAGATGAACTTTATGAATGCTGGATAGTAAGGAACAGCTTAAAAAAAAAAAATCAGTCTTTAGATCAGCTGCCCCAAGGCTCCCTGCCACTACTGTATGTTTCTTCAGCTGCAGAGTGAAATAGCAACAAGTTTCCCTCTGTGAGTCTCTGCTCAGTGGAGATCTTGATGTTGATTGCTTCATCCAGCCCAGGATGAGGCTCACTGCGAGGGCTGGACTTCTGCCTGGAGAGCCACACTTATTTGTGAGAGGTGTACTTTCAGCTTGCTGAAGGCACCTATGAGGCAGGAGTGTATATATGTTAAGGATGAGCAGGGATAATAGTTTAAAATGCTTAAGAGTATAGAAAGAAATAATTTATGTCATTCACTATGCTCAAATGAAGTTGCGTGTGGCTTAAAAAAAAAAAAAAGAATCTCCTAGAGCTTGTGTGTACACTATATTCAGTCTTTGTAGGTATTTCTGTTCTGTGATACAGCTTCAAAAACTTGCAGTAGTAACTTCATTGCCCCAGAGTTGTACCAAACACTTAACTCATCAGCGCATACTTCAATAAGAACCTTTCCACTTCTGCATCATCATCCCACAGAGGCAAACCACAAATGCAAAATAGCTGATATTCCAGATTTACTCAGTTAGAAGAGTGGACAATATTCAAATTTTATCAGTACAGATTAATTTTGTTAATAATAAAGAGTCAGAGGGTACAAACCATAAAGAAGGGGGAAAATAATATGCCTTTAAAGAATGTATATTGTAAATTTTTCAAATTATCTGAAACAATCCATTTCATTGCCGCTTATAAAAAAATTCTTCAGTAATTCACATCCAGGGGTGTTTACAACAGAAACTAGACAAGAAGTTTTGACAGTTCAAATGCTTAGAAGCTAGGAAAAGGAGCACCTGTCCTTCCCTGCTCCTATCTTTGCTATTGATGCCCATTGGCTGTCCTGTAAATGCTCCAAGAAGAGGCAGAGGGAATCAAAAAGGAAAATTTAAGCTCCATACTGAAAAAATTCACAGTGAAACTCTATATAGAGTGATGTCTCTGAACAGCTAGTAGCAGTCCAACCAGCTAGGTCATTAAGGAGTGGATTGGCCAAAACACCAAAGCACACAAACCCCTATGGTCTCAGTCTTTTACAGGCAAGACAAAATGAACCTACTCAAAAAATTTTTTGCTCTTTATCTGTTATTCCTGGGACAATGGGAACAGAAAACTGTCAGTTGTAAAGGTGCAGGGACTTTTGTGAATGTGCCCCAACACTGAAACTAGTCTATGGTTTTTCCAGAAAAAAACATGTTTCCTGTTTTTACAACAGGAAACCAGGGTCTCAGCGTGATATTCCGCCAGGAATAATGTCAGTTTTCTCCCCCGCTAGCTTGTCCTGTGATCTTGTCATTCAGCTGCCAGGGCCATGAGACAGGCACAGGTAATCACCGAAGCAACCCCAAAACTATCAGCTTTCCACAGTCACTGATTGTAAAACACAGCTAAAGTTATGTGGGTTTGGAGCTTTGCTCAGAGTGATTGTAGAGCTCAGCCTTTCAAGCCCAATGGCCATTTTTATGCTCCCACGTGCAGTGTTCTGCCCAGCTCTCCCCTCACTGAGGCAAGACCAAAACTCCCTCCATATAGTTTGTCACTGCTGCCAATACCATGTCTCCATTTTAAATGTCAAGGCCAACACTTTGTGGACATCCTGTGTTTCTAAAAGAAACCTTTTTTTCCAGTTTTTTCTCCTCACAGCTAAACTTGAGAGCAGTTGCTCTGACATAACAAGGGAAGGCTCCTGGACTGTAGGACATAGTACTGGGTACAAACAAGAAATAAAGAATTTCTTTTCATCCCACTGTACAAAGTTGATAGTGGGGATTCTATTCCTCCGGTGTTGTTCAAAAACTTTTGCCCATTCATTCTGCTTCAGTGACCTGTGGTTTAAGTGTTAGCTCTCAGTAATATAGGATTAGTGAACAGACATGAAAACCAACTGTATTTTAAAACTCCATTTCAAATACTCTTTCTTTGAATTTCTTCCCTTTGATGTTGATATTTCTGCTGTCTCCACTGTTACCTACAGAATCCACTGGCAGTAGAGGGCTGAAAGTCAGCTCAACAGATGCTGGAAATGCCACTGCTCCCACTGAGCTCATCTGAGAGACTGGTGGCTCTGATGAAGTGCACTGAGACTGGAGCACTGCAGAAGGAAATTATGCTTCATTCTGGAATTAGTATAGAGAGACATACTGCTCGCTCAAGCTTTCTCCAAGCGGTGATTAATGTACAGAGACAAAACCCACTAGTCTTTGGCAGACAACAGCCTCTCCACAAGAACATGCCAGTCTGAATTTCTGCTTCCCATGGGAAAGGCCACTTCACAGTCCTCTTATTAGAGAGTAGAACAAATATCTTCATGCTTTCTCAGTGGGTTGCCTCCCATAACTAGGCCCAACTCTATACAGCCTGCAGGGATCCATCTCATCCACTTCCTCTGTCTCCTCTGCCATGTAGACTATGTAGCACTTGGACAACTGAGTTTATGTGCCTCAAGGTCTCTGCTTCCAGGGCTGACAATTCTTGTTACCCTTGTATCTTTGTGTTTCCTTTAGACCATTTTGTCATGGGTTTTGTTCATTTCACTTGGAAGTTTTTTGGGTCATGGATCATTTCTTCTGAGGCTGAACAGCTTCTTCAGCTCCTGCTGGTTCCAGCACTTGAAACCATAAGCCACGTCAATGTCTGTGATGGTTATGGCACTGACACTGGACAGCTTGGATTCTGACTAAAATATCATCCTGACCTCCCAAATCTAATTCCAGACCTCCAGTCACAGAGTTCTGACTTTAGATTTTGCTCTAGACCGTTTTTTATTCTCTTTTGAGAGACCCTCGAACAACTATCAGAAAGACTAGACTTGCGATTCAGAAATTAAAAGGCTTGGCAATCACTCTGGCCCCTTTTTAAATAACATCTTAATCTACTCCTAAAAAGTACTTTTAAAACTCATGGAAATACATTCTTCCACACATCCTTAGTGAAATAACTAAATAAAGCACTAGGCATTAATTTCAAAGAAAATAGTTAGAAATGTCACTTCAGTTTAAAACATCATTGGTCATTTTCATACAGCAACTGCTGTTCATGCAGTACCATTTAATTTCAGCCATGTATTTATCGTTGTTAAAGGTTTTTCCCAATGTATAATTTTCTTCGTCATCAAAATATCATTGCAAGCAACACCTCATGGGAAACATGGTAAAGACAGCAAACCTGCTTGATTAGAATTGCAGGCCGTGAGGTAAGCAACACTGGGCAAAATTATAGATCACATATGATCCCACAGCCTTAACCCTGTGCCTGCAATTAATGCTCACACAAGTTGGTTTTAAAAAGGCTGCCATTTTCATTGCTCCAGCACATCATGCACAAAGGATCTGACCCCTCCAAATCAGAACTGGATGTGGAGAATGACCGCATCAAAGTGGTTGCCCAGAAATTGCACCGAAGAGTCCTCAAGGATGAAATACTAACAGAGCAAAAAGCAGGAATGGGAGAAAAAGAAAGTCGGTGGAAGGAAGGAAAGGGAAGGGGAAATGTCTTTTGACAGTAGACAGAGGATGATGTTTTTTTGGCACAGCCAAAATGCCAAAGGAACGAGAACAATGGACAGTCACTGGAGGCCTGTGGGCAGATCACAACCTCTATTAAATGCAAAACACTCAGTCCCACTTTGATTATATTCTTTATGTTTACTGTGTAATGGGGAGAAAGGGAGTTGACTGGTAAGTGTTAAAGAGAAAACATGAAAAATTACAGACTTTCTTGGCAGTTGAGAAATGAAAATGCTTTCAAGATGGAAGCCCAATTGCTGATGGACAGCTGGTGGCTTTGCTGGATTGAATGGATCTCTGTGTGCCTTCACCTCTGATATATGGGCTTCTGTGAAGCACAAAAATATTCAAGCCTGAGAGCTCTTGTTCAACTCTCAAGTTTATTCACTCAAAAATTTTCGTAAATTAAAAACACGTTGGCACACTCAGGTCATACACTATGAAAAAAGCTTTCTTGAAACCTAGGCAAAATTCCACTTTTCTAAAAAAGAATTTGTCTAGAAGTCCTAAACACGATAAAGTATGAAGGAGTAAGCTGAGGGGTTATGAACAGGAAAAATACTTGTTTGACCATATGAATAGATATCTACGATTTCATTCTCATGAGATCTCATTTTATTTCTTTTTTAAATTGCTAATGTGCAGAACTGAAATTTTGGGCTTTCTATTTCAGACTGTTAGGCATACTGGGTTCTGAGAGCAGTTAAACATGACGAATACATTTGTGCTCTTCTTCCTTTGCTCGTCTGTATTGTTAAGATTTATTTTTTCCAATTTCCCTGTTTTCCAAGGTGATTCTTTAATTCCTCCTCGGGTGTGCCTTGCATTTGCTTTTGTTCCCATATTCCCCGGAGCATATGGATAAGGAGCCTAGCTCTGCGTGCTGAGGTTTAAAGAGATTAAAAGAGGCTGGAGAGAGCCTGGCTCTGTTGTACTTGTCAGTAGTTCACCCCAGATGGTAAAAGCTGGTGGAAAACTTTTTCCAGTTTCTTCTTGGACTGCAAGACTTCCTTTAGCAAACTTCATTACTTGGCTCTGGTATAACAATTTTTCAAACTGGGTCTGTGAATATCTAAACCTAAATAAACAGGAAACAATTATAGTCTTGGACAATTTAGGGACTATCAACTGCTGTGAACTCAGACAGTGGAAGCAGAAGTATTGGGTGTTTGAGAAAGGAGGAAAGTTTTCTCATTTTTCCTTGTGCTAGACTGACAAATGAAGACTATTCATCTGCTGGAGTGGGTGGGGATTCTCCCAACATCTGGATTTTTGCCAGTGGCTCTCACATAAATTGAATATTCCTGCTTAAGTGCATCCTGAAATCCAAATGCAAGACTACAGCAGGACTGGAAAATAAACCCCTAAATTCAGAAGTGTAGCTGATCATATATTTGAGTCAGTCTGGAGCCTTTGTCAGGTAATGGGATTCCACAAACAATGAATCACTCCACCTTGACTTAAAAACATCTAGTGCAGACTATTTAATTGTGACACTCCAAGACAGATGATGTTTTGTATGATCCCATCTCCCGCTGAGCCTCTCCCTGCACCCCCTTGCACTGTGTGTGCATTCAACAGCATTTGCTAGAACAAGACTACTGGGAATAGAATTTGGAAGACATCCAGATATTTCAAGCTCGCAGGCTCTTTTGCATCATGTCCTCTGCAGAACAGGCTTCCTTTATGGGGATGGAATAGGCAGCCCATTGATGTCTGCGTTAACAGGACAGAAGCCCACCAAGCAGCAGGCTTCACAACAGCAGCGAGTCCCGACAACTGCAGCAATTTATGGGAGATTCTACAGACCTCTGAAGCACATTTCTCTGCTGGGAACATGGGCAGCCATCCCTGTTTCTTCCTTGCTCGCTCCAGACTACGTGTGGTCTCAGTGTCAGCACGCTGAAGGGTGCAGCACCCAGACTCACATTCCACCACTGCTCCCTGCTCCTGTGCAGTCTGGTGAAATGAAGTGCTCCACAAAGGGAGCACAGTACAACCACTGATGGAAAAACAGCCTTTTTTGTGGACAGCAATGCCAGAGGCAGCACTTTACAACCTACAGAGCAAGCAGAAAGAGTAGAAAACTCTTGTCATAGCTCACAGGTGACTGAAGACCATGAATTATGAACATGATGGCTCTGGAGAGGGGCTCTGAGTAGCTGCGTGTTTGCATGGAGAGTACCAGAATGCACCTAATATATAGAGCTGATGCGAAATATGCTGTAAGATGTGATGCAGACATTTAAGTTACCTGGCTAAAAAATCAGGGCCTGCATTCACAGGTGAACATTGATGGCAGCAGCTGGATTTTCAGGCACTGCAAGGACTGCACAGAACTCCTTAAATAGTGATCTTCCCAAAAAGCTAGGGCACATAAAACCAACCTCCAAAGCACAGAGTTTGAGGCACAGCATTTTAGATACCGTTGTTCTGAGAGGCAAAAAAGCAACTCTTGAGAGTTCAGCTATAAAACCTGTTATAAATAATAACCACCCATGCGTACAAATTTGAACAAGCTACTAATACAACATTGGCCCCGTAATAGCATTTGGGCTTTGCCTTGCACAGTGTCAGAATTATAGTCAACGAGGTTAATCACAGGCACAATTATTTCTAATTGTTTTCCATCCACAAGAAGGGCTGGAAGGAGGATCTGGGGTACTAGAGGCCTGACAGCCTGACCTCAGTGCCCAAACTTGCAGATGTAAATGTTTATTTATTAACAAAAAAATTAGAGCAAAACAATGGAGAAATTCTGGTTTTATATTGATTTCCTAAAGCTTAAACAATTTTTAAAAGCTTCTTGAAATAAGCAATTAAGCATTAAAATATATTCTAAATATAAGTGTTTCAAGATCTTTTGAAACTATTGACTGACTTTGACCCAGGATACCAAATAACTGTGTTCTAAATTTTTCAATTAGTCTGCTGCTCATCAGGAACGCCCTGCTCCTTTTCAATTTGGAGTTTGTCTGGCAAGAATAACAGGTTGTGATTGAAACTAGACTGCACTTAATCATACTGTGTATCTGAACTTGAGTTCTCTTTAGATGTTGAAGCTAAATTTAAAAAGTCTCTCAGGCATAATTTCTAGATAATCAATCTTCTAGAGGAGGAGCATGCATTCACACTGAGCTAGAAAGAAAATTGTGCAGAACTAAAGACAGATCAGTTAGAGGGCACTAAGCAAATTATCAGCATTATATTTTCCCCAAGCAAGGGGTGTATATTCTCACATTATCTATCTCCTTTTCAACCTCTAGTAATTAGGGACTCCTTCAGATAATTTCAACTTGCTTATTGCATTTATACCATCAGAGGAAGGATCCAAACAAGTGGAGATGCCCTAAGTAGACCCACATGAATGTCCTGACCATATAGAATGGTGCCATACAGGCTCCTGTCTTAGTAGATGATGGAGAACCATCAAAGGAAAGACAAACCTCAGAGATGCCAAGCTGAGAATACAAAACCTTCAGAAGGTAGGTACTATCAGTTCCTCAGTCCACAGCATGTAATTCTAGTTTATTTCACCACTTGCCAAAGATCACTAGAAGGCCAAAAAATGAACACACAGTCATGTATGTGCAGATGAAGGATGTCTCTGTCCCTTTTTTTAGGAGTTTCACACTGTTTACACTTACTCAATGTAAGATCTGCACAGGGGGTGGGTAGGGGAACTTGAAGCACAGCTCACCAAATAAATTCCAGCAGCATTTCTGGCTCAGACAGTTGCTGTCCTCACCTCCTGCCTGTGCAGGGAGCCACCACCAATGAGTCCCTGTACTGTGCAGGGGAGGTGGCAGTGCTAGGCTGGGGGCACTGCCCAAATCAGCTGCAGCAATACTGGCACAAGGTCAGGCCAAAGTATGGCCCAGGTCCTCTTCTGCAGGTGAGTGTTCAACAGGCTCGCATGGCTCAAGGTGCATGAATACAATGCAAGTACCGTGAATGTCAATTATTTTTCTCCTAATCTGTCCCCACTTATTTTACTTACAGATAGTGAGGAACAGTTTTTAGACCTCCCTGCCCTACCCCACGCCCCACATCCCATCGCTCTTCTGGTTTCCTACAGCAGAACTGGGCAAGTTCCAGAGGGCAGGAGATGACCCAAAGGAACACATGTTCTCATCATTCTTTGTAGCTAAGCAAATTTGCTCAACACTCACGTGTATTATTCAGGTAGCTGCATTAGACATGGAGCACCAGATTCAGGAGGCACCACAAACAGAACATTTGTACCCTACTCCTCACTAAAATGAAGCTGAAGGAAGAAGGTAAAGTTGCTGAAAAATAGTCTAGCTAGATGCAAACAATTGCCAGTTACAGTTAAAAAAACAACAAACAAATAAAAAAAGCAAAACAAACATAAAAATTACCAATAAATATTCTGTTTGGAAAACATTTTGAACGCAATTGGAGAAGGCTGCAACAATTACAATGGGCCATGGGGAGCAGCATAAATGCAGTGTTTAATTCTGTGTCTCCTGAGCAGTCCCAGGCTCCCAAAGAGCAGTGTATCTTCAGCACTGTGACTTGACACCAGGCACCGCAAGTCCTGATAACAGTCCACGATGAAGATATCATGACCTTACTGGAAATATTCCTCAAGCTCCTTGCCAAGGAAAATGGTCGTGCACAAGCTATTAAGCTGCAATTGCTACCTACCCACTTTATTAGTGTGCACTGAATTTGTTTCATTTAAATGACCCTCAGGGGAACAAAGAGCGGAAACGGGCATTACACTTGTTGCATATTTACCGCTGAACTCATTCAGCTCCATTACAAGCAGGGGAAGATTTCAAAGCCTTTGCTCACAAGTTGGAATGCTTACCAAGAAGACTATTCATAGATACAAGCTAGGTCAGCATTTTCTAGCTTTTTTTTAAGTGGAAGAATTTAAGGATCTTAAACCATATAAAAGTTAGGTTGACTTTAGTCTTCATTTATTGCTTTTATTCCACACTAACCCCTCAATTAAATTTGTTTGCTCACATGACTAATGATACATGTGAAAGTCTGGTCTTGATTTTTACCTCCTCTTGATTTGGATATTAATCTGCTAATATTTCACAAACCAAGAGTGAAGGACCACATTAAAACACAACTGTATCGGATCAGCTTAGCTCCACAGAATAAAACAAAACTTAGCATCTACAAAGCTCAGTGTGCATTTCCCACACAGTATCAATGAATTGCTAAAACAAGCATCTGGAAGGTCTGAACTTTTGCATTTTGCCATTAACTCCTTATTGCTACTGAAAATCCCGGATCTGAGTGATACAAGTCCAACACCTGCTTACCCCATCTTCTGGACCTTCAGGATAGTCAAACTCATCCAGCCTGCAAAACAACCTCAGCTTGGACCTATCAGGTTCAAATGCAGCAATGCTTTTAAAACCTTACAAGGTGAAGAGGTTGAGAGTTTCTTTGCCAGAAAATTAAGAGTCAAGCTTCTGCAATATCACACCGGAGTCAGTTTATGAGCAAAACAGATGTAACTTAAAAGCCTGATAGTCTAAAAATACTGATGCTCTCTAATTTAAAGACAGTTTAATCCTCTTGGCACCTTGCTCTTGGATATGACACTGAAGTTACAGGGTCAACCTCTTGGCTCCTATTCAGAAGGAATTTAGCTGTACTCTAGTAACCCTAAGTAGAGGACCAGCCCTGGGAGGCATCAGTGACTGCATTGCTTGCATTAATTTTTGTCCCACTGGGAGGAATATCACACCTTCAGACATGTATCACGCCTACAGACATCAGTGTAGTTCAGATAATTAAACAGGGACATTATGAACAAATATTTAAATTTTAAATAAAGAAGGGAAACAGAACACTTGAAAAAGTAGCAGCTAATTTCAATGAGAACAACTACTAATTCCCGTGTTTCTTTTATGGCCTGAGCCTGTTCTAAATGCTGATAGTCAGACCTTTTAAAAAGCAACCCTAGGCACTTAAAAATGAGGGGAAGGGTAAATACGTGTAGGGACAAGGAAGAAGTAAATAAGATCTTTGTTAAATAAAGTCTTATCCATCGGTAAACAATAGCAGATTAACTATGCAGAGCACTTCATTCTAATTTTTATGTCATCAGAAAAGCCAAATCCAGGAACAAAACCCCAAGCAAATATGAAAGCATGTGTTCATGTTTCCAGATTTACTGTTGCTGGACTTTCCCCTTTCTTACTGAGAGTAAACAAAGCCTCTGAGAGACTGAGCACATGGGGTGACTAATAACTATAACATGAGTGTCCCTGGGGCTGCCTGAACTTCTTTCAGAAAATAAAGGAAGAGATTCCTAGCACTTCTGCCAAACTGTCCCTTTCTTTTTCCGTGACATTTTCAAGCTAAGAGACTGGAAGACTTTCAAATATTGTTTACAATTTTGGAGAAGTCGTATTATTAGCAAATACGATAGAGAGAGGAAAAAAGAGTACATTTGATTTTGTTGTTTTTTGAAAACGTCATCCTTCCCCTAAGCCATAGCTCCTCCTTTTCACTTCAGAAATTGCATTTCTACTGCTCTGTGTTTTACCCAAAGAGAAAAAGTAACAATCCTCAGTGGTGTGGCATGCGTACAGTGCTGCAGCAGGTATTTGTACCTTTGTGCACAGGCAGCAGCCATCATGGTTGGCCTCATCTCCTCCTCAGAGAAGCCCTGAGAGGCACTGATAAGATTTTTTCTCTTCCAGCAGCAACTATCAGCATCCATAAGGCAAAAGAACAACCACAGATGTCGCAAAAGCTATCTGGAACACAGAGCTAGAGGGGTTCATTTCTCTTCCCCTCCCCCATTCCCAAATAGGATAAAAAGAAGCACCTGACTTGATGGAACAAAGCCAGGTTTTCTGGTCTGATTATTTTCTACTGCTGAACAATGACCATTTATACTGAGATAAAAAGCAAACTCTGCAGTGAAACACATGAGACTGGGGAGGAACAGCACGGGCAGACTTGGAAGGAGTCCATGGAGGAAAGTCCCCCAAAAATGCCTTGGATCAAGCCTACAGTTGGGCTTTGGAGACAACTGCTTGCTGGACATGTAGTCTAGTTCCCTCCAGAAAGCTGAAGTAAATATAAATAGTAAATATAAAAAGTAAATATAAATATTTCAAGCAGAAATAAATATAAAGGACAGAAAATAAGTACAAAACTATAAAAACCCCAATCACGTTTAACATAAACAAAACCAGCTTTTTACTCAGAAGCGGGATTCCCCAGTTACTGTTAAAAGGCAATGTTTTGGGTAACTGGGAAAACCAGATTAAAGCAAAATTATTATTTGGAAAGATTAAAAAGGTAAAGCAAGCCAAAGCACTCTTCATTCCCTCTGATTCAGTTTAAGGGGCAAGGTACACCACAGCACATGTTACATGCTGAATCAGCACTTTCACTGCGGGTTAAAGGTGAGCAGGACTATTTAAGGTAGAGGGAAGCCACATGTGGTAGGATACTGCTCAGAAAAGCATGGTGATGAAAGCAATACTTTGTAACGGAGGAGCTGGAATCCCCAGCCTTTAATACCTTTCATACCACCAGCACCTTGCAGAGAAACTTCCTTCTTCTCACTAGTAGCTCTGGACATTTGCTAAATACTTGCTTGAAGATATTTACTAGAAGCCCTATCAGTGTGAGCCAGGTATCCATGAGCAGCCCGCTTCCTTCTCTAGGGCACAGCAGCCTGTCCCACCAAGGCCATGGTTGGCCACCTTCTCCACAGGAAAGTTGAGTAGTAATTAGAGACAGACATTTTGAAGTGTAAATCCAGCATAAAAGAGAGAGACTAGAAAGCAGGTTCTTTACTCCCTACACCTTTTAACTAGTTTTGTCTTGAATAGAAGACACTGAAGTCTAATTTTCCACAGCAAGGGGGAAGAAAGTAGGTCTGTGATACTCTTAAATCTGGTGAAAATTTACTAAGAAATTTCAGACAGAGTAAGTAGGAAAGACACATCTTTACAATCAAATGAAAGCCTCTAGATGGTCTGAGGAAGCCGGTATTTCCAACACTAAAGGTTTAATTCCAGGTCAAACATTTACCTTCCTCATTCATGCTATAACTTAATAGAGAAAGAAGCCAATTTTCTCAGGCAATCCTTCCCCAAACTGTGTACCCCATTTCCCCTTCACTGAAGATGACTTTGCAGTATCAAAACTACCTGCCCAGCAGTGCAGGTCAGAGGTTGCCAGGAAGGATCTGCAGAAAATACCTATTTGCCCCAGGCCCTTCGATGTCATCCTTTACACCTTGTCCCACAGAAATTCTTTCCAACCCCTCACCCTTCTGCCATAGTGCTGAATCCCCCTGCACTCCTGTAGTACTGCTGCACTGCACAGCATCTACCCCAGCTGGCTTGATCCCCCTCAGCTGCTGGGCACATGCCAGAGTGCCAAAAAAAGGGAGCAGCTGCTGTCAAAGCCACTGGCCAGAGATGAACTGAGACCTCCCCAGGCCCGTGAAAAGTAACAGGAAAGGTGACACACACAGAACCATGAACAGGTAATACTTGTGTCATTGGATCATTGTGCTGGATTTTGGGAATTTGTCCTGCTGAGATTACCCAATGGCACACATGCACAACTTAGGACTGCTCTCTTCCCCCATTTTTCAGCTTTCCTTAGCCGTCCTGGTTTTTAAGCAAAGCAGAGCTGTGTCCCAGCCTAAGAGCAGGAGCCATGTCAGAACTGCAGGGGGAACAACCCTCCCCAAGTCAGGTCCCCCTCATGCATCTGGTCACTAATCCTAAAGCCAGGAACAGAGTGTTAATTCTCTTCCCCACTGCCCCCCTCTGCTTCTGTTACTTTATTATCCTTACAAAGCTATACAGAGGGAAAAACAATCTGTCCAGAATCATTTGGGAGTGAAGGATTAAAAAAAAAAGAAAGAAAATAGTGACACTGTTGCCGACATGTACACAGAGAAGCCTTTGTGTACCGGAGCAAGGGAGCCAGCAGAGATATCTCCATCAGTTTACAGCAACAGAGCGAGCTAGGGTGGAATTAGCAACAAACTCATTAGGATGCAACTTAAACATGCTGCCCAAAGGCAGGCCCAATAAATAATCTTGCTGATGTACTTTCAAACATCCTTGGGCGTTATTTGATCACTTTACTTGAGGCAGGATAGCTGTTTCTACCTCACTGTTATGCTATGGGGTATCCCCAACAGTTTGGAATCAGACAGGTAAGGATTAAAATCCCTTCCCTACTAATTTGCCTAGCACAGCAGATGCAGATAGAGGGCAGCCGGTTTACTGCAACTATTGCTGGGTTGTACCCTTGATAGTTTCACCACAGGCTGGTTCCTCTTCTTCCTCTCCACACGTTTTCCAACCCCTCCTATCCGGTATGAACTTTGAGATAAGTCCTCAGGACTGAAGAGCAAAACACAGACAGAGGAACCAGCCAGCACCCCTCCCACACACACTGCAAGCCCAGGGGTCATCAGATGGGTGAGGCAAATGAAGTCCCACTAAGGTCAAGCCCTGCCTGGCTAAAATGGGAAGCAGAGTGGGTCCTTGACTACCTCTTGTGGGATGGTCAGATGTTTTTAACCAGGCCATTGTAGCTCAATCAACTCCTGTGCCTCCTACAAATGAGGTTATAAATATCTATTTTGTCAGCTGTGCTACAGCTTCAAGTTCCTCAGTTAGTGGAGAGAAAAATCCAACACTGTGTGAACAAGTCACTGAACTGTAAGCAGTCTTTTGGTGTTGTCTATCTTTCACAGGCAGGTGCTCAGCAAGGAAGAACTTGGCTTCCCCCAGGGCAAGAAAGGCGTATTACAGAGCCATGTTGCCAAACTAAGACTGCCTGGCCTCATTTTGCTGGAAAAATGGCAGCATTAGCATTTGACCCGTGTGTGCCAGTACCCTACACCAGACGTCAACACTTATTTATTATAGTCTTGTACAACAATGGTTATCAGAAGCCAAATATAGAAAGGTTTCCTAAGGCTAGCTCTACACTTACCTGAGATTTATTACACTAATGACCCTGTTCTCATATTAGTCAGTGTAATCTGTGAAGCATTCAAAATAAAGCCTTCAAGTGCCCTGGAAACCAAGATATATGATTAAGGCCAGATAAGGGCAGAAGCTTTTCAGTGATCTCTTGCCACTGTTGTGTTCAGAGTTCAGCCAGACTATCAGGTTACTCTAGTTAAAACATTTCTGCTGTCTTTCTTAGCAAAGTTTTTTCATTTGAAATTGTGAATAAAGGCTTTAAGGAAGCACTTTGAAAGCTCTACAAAAGCTAGTGGAAAGGGGAGATTGCGATTCTTGCTAGTCAGACTCTTCATTAGAAATGGGAGCAACCAGCTAGAAAATGAAACAGACCGTGATGTAAGACGTCAAGGTACACTCTGTGGAAAAACATTCTTCACTGAGACACCTCAGGACTTGCTGGAAGTTTCTTGTTATTGCCAGGGAAGCAAGAGCAAAGTGCTCAGCAAAGGGAGCAACGAGCCCTCAGCACAATTCCCCATGCTGTGGGAATTGCCACCAGCAGAATTCGGGTGTTTCATCCATTATTCAGCTGCCGGTGCCAGCTCTCATTCATATGCATCACCTTGGGCATGAGTAAGTAAAGCACCATACCTACGAACCAGTGAGAGAGGAGAGCATCAAAAGCTAGTAAGCAAGCAGGCTTCTGGCATTTGCTTGTACTACAGTCTGACATTGACCATTTCAATAGCAACTCTTATGCTGAGGTCCAGATCTTGGACCATTTTTATTCAGTTACACTCCAGAGAAGCTTTTTCCCCTTCTTTTTCAGTGACAATTATCTTCTTTTTACGTGGAAAAATGTTGCACTCCAACATATTCCAATAAATAATTTTGGAATCCTCAAATAGGCATATAATAATTTCCATTAAAAGTGTTTGCATGTAGTATGGCATGTTCCAGCCTCTTACTACTGCTTGCAAGGATCCTTATAGTTTAACTCAGCTGTAGCATTACTTCTTTTCTCAGGACCAGCCTAACAAAAAATAATCACATTTTTCAGTGTTGTTACACATTCAAGGGAGATTTCTGCACTCCCAGGCTCTCTGCGCAGCCTTGACTTCAAGCTAGGCTAAGTCCTGAAGTAGTAGATGCTGCTCGAGAGCCTGCCTCATTAACCAAGGCAATAACCATAGGTAGAATTCACGATCCTCATTCCTGACCTGCTTCCAGGATCACTGCACTGTGCTGGGCAGGTTAGACCTTTCTGCATTCTCTCACATTGCCAGCCAACCCTGGGGAAGGCTTCTGGATGCTACCTTATTCTGGAGAAAATTACTGCAGAATGTTAACACATGTAATCTGGTACATTGCAAAGTTCATGGTTTCTTTCTTACTCTTCTCAGAGTCAGTAGCTCTCAGGGTCCTGCTGCAAAGCTGTTGAACCAGTGTAGCCAAGCCACAGCCAAGATAGCCAGAGGTCTTGTATTAAATACAAAACCCAAACACAAACAAAACAACAGAGGTTTAATTATATACAGCCACTTTCAAGTAGCGCCATAACTGATCAAATTAGAAACTAAACCTGAAGGGAAAAAACCAAACAAAAATGCTTTTCTTTCCACCAGGAGTCAAGGTTGTCATTTGGCCACACAGTATTATAAAGAAAAGAAAAAGAAGAATTGGTCAGAAGGACTCAAACCAACTGTCCTTCCTTATCAGCAAATAGTGTAAGTACTTGCAAAAGAAGTCATATAACAAGGGATTTTGGGAAAGAATTCT
This sequence comes from Dasyornis broadbenti, assembly GCA_013397935.1. Classification (NCBI taxonomy): domain Eukaryota; kingdom Metazoa; phylum Chordata; class Aves; order Passeriformes; family Dasyornithidae; genus Dasyornis; species Dasyornis broadbenti. The sequence continues at coordinate 194,378 of VZRN01002333.1, forward strand.
AGAAAAAAAAGTAAATTATAACAGATATTGGTTGGCCTTTGGACCTCTCAAAACTTAATGATGTATTTTGGTTTATTCATGCAAAGAGTAGCATATTTAAGATTTACTTAGAGATTAATTTCTCATAGATCCTAATGGATTATTAGATATTCAATCATTCTTATAATGCTGATGACACTGTCAAGCACAAAAACTTTTTTACCACCTTCTCTGCCTGTATCTCCTTAAGGTACCCGGGAAAGTTAAAGCATCTTTGAGTTTCACATAGGAGCAAGAGGTTTCTAAGGCAGCATAATAAAATGAAGATATTTCAGAACTTACTAGTTCAGCAAAACTGATCCAGGTTCTTAATAGTTCATTAAAGCATAGGGAAGTCAGGAAGAGCCTTTGCTCAAACTGTAAAGTCAGATTCACTTATCTAATTTTCAGCTTATTGTAAGGAAATAGAGATTTTATGAAGCAGATTATAGCTAGACTCTACACATAGACACATTTGTATCGAGGAAAAGTAATTTCAAACTTGGCAGCATGTGCAAGTATTTCTGAGGACCACTACTTCACTGTAATGCTAACAATCTGGATAATGCATTCTTCAAAACCAGCAGTAGACTTAAAATGTTTCCCTTTTGGAAACAGGGCGTGTTTCTGGATGTTTACCCTAGCTGCTTTCCATCAACATTTTCCTCCTAAACCAAGAGATTCCTTTCAATTTGTTGGATTAAAGGTGTGTTTGCTATTACACAATCAAAATAGCACCTGCATTAACTTCAGCCATGTTTTATAGAAGATGACATTATTTCTGAGACTTCTGCTTGTCTCTGAGTATTTTGAACACACTGATTTAGCAGAGGAGTCCGGACTCAGAAATTTGCTGTTCATCCTACAAGAGAGGAAGATCTCTTAATCAAATCTAATAAAAGTTTACCTGCAGGTCAGTAGAGCCCTAGAGAGGGCAGAGCTTAGGTCTGCCCAGTGCCTGCCTCAGCTTCTCTCCATCCCTCAGGCTCTAACACAGCAGGAAGTTCAGTCCACTGGCCAACTCGAAACTCTTTCCAAACACAAAGTCTAAAGGCAGGCACCACAAGCATGGCATCCAGCAGCAGGGGCTTTTCTCCCCAGCTGAGGGATCTGCCTGATCATGAACAACCACAATCAGCTGTCCAGCAAAGACTTAGCTGGTAAGGGAGAACCAGGCACCAGTTTTTCCCTCAGGATCTCTTCTAACCTGGTTTCACCTGACTGCTCCTTCAGCCTCTCTTCATCTCCTGCAGCCAGCACGTTCACCTCCTCCTCAGAGCTCTTCCAGGAGTGAATGGTCCTTTCTCATTCCTGCCTTACACCTTCTCTCAGGAGAAAAGCCCCATGCTTGAGTGTCCTGACTCTTCTCTCAGCAGCTTCCTTCTGAGCTTTGCAAGACTCATAGACTCCTGCCAAGGCTTTTAATAACTATTCTCTTTTCTACCCCATAGATTTTTCTTCAGCCTATTCACAGACTGCTAGAGGTCACTACTTGCATTGTACCCAAAAAAACCCCAAAACAACCAAAATCCAACAAACCCAACCAAAAAAAAAAAAAAAACCCAACAACAAATATATCCAGCCAAACTGGCTGTTGTTTTTTCTCTGGAAACCCTTTATATTAAGTTGGAGTGTTTTGTCTTCTTTATGTTAAATCAAAAAGAAATAAATCATAATTAAAATGATACGTACTCCCCAGAAGAAAGGACAAGACATGTCAGGGTGCACAAAGGCGTCTCAGCTGCCAAGGATCAGTGTCTCAGTAATGCCTACTCACCAGTGAAATGCAACAATTCACTGCGCAGGCAGATGCGTGTCAAGGTCTGCTGAGAGATAATAAAACCAGGCTGGAAATTAGTTCATCCTAAATGTCTGTGTATACACTGCAGAGCTTTCATTCATCCTGGGGGAAAGTCTGCAGGCCCGTTTCTCATTCCGAAAGAATTAGCCATCCTGCTCTTGCAATGAGTCAGTTCACCTCGCCAGGGCACAACCTGGGTAGGAAAGGGCATCGATCTACTCTAGCCACACAAACTTCTCTGAAGCAGCTTCTATGTGGCTTGACAGACTCATTTCCCAGGAACATCCGCTAGGTATCTGCTTACCCTGGCACAGGGACAGAGAAACAGCAACATAAAGTGTCAAATAAAGCTTGTCAGAGCTTGTCAACTTGGGAAGAGTTTCACTGTTTCTCTTGGGCACAAATGCTCTGCACCTCACAGAGGCTAATTTTAATGGTGTGAGCATCACTCGGGAGGAGGGGAGACAAGACATTTGTCATTGTTATTGCTTTAAGAAAACTCTTCTAACAGTTTTACAGCTTGGCTGTGGGGAAAATGTCAGCTTTCTTAACTTGACAGAAGTCAAAAAGAAAAGATGTTTTAAGAGTGAACCCACACAGAAAGGTTGAGAGACACATGCCTGGTTTACATCGCCTTTCCAGGGGTTGCTTGGCTCTCTAAAGTGATCAGTGTCACCTCATGGCGGTTTAGTCTCCATTTGGTTCTGGTTGGGTAAGTTTCCATAACGTCAAATGGCAGATGGCACTAATTGGCACCTTGGCTGGTCAGAAAAGTGAGTAAAGATGTGAAGAGGCAGGACAGGCTTCCCCTGGGAAGTCCAGTCCACTGGATTTAACTTGACTCTCTATCATAGACAATATTTGACAAAAAATGCAGAGACTGGATTTTAGTACTGCTTCTGCTGAGATCATACTAAATCTTAGCTTTTAGAGTATCAGAGAGAAACACTACTGATATATCCACAAGGGATACATTCACTTTGTCAAGTGTAAGGAAGGTAGTTAATTAGAAAATGAAAATTAAATCCACTATGGTTTTAGTTTTGGTTTTGTTTTTTTTTTTTGATATTACCAAAACAACAGCAGCTACATAGCCAAAGCAAGCTACTTGTTTTGAATATAGCCTTCAGTTTTGCTTTTCTAAGATGTTATTATATGAAGACTAAAGAGACTTGAAAATAAGGGTTCAAAGTAGACCACTCACTCTCTGTTATGGCCAGTCAAGACAAGGTACAGCTACACCACAGAAAATCAGAAAGGAGGATGTATTTTAAGAAGTTATCCTGATGTTTAGGAATGTCAAGTAGGAGCCAGGGCTCCATCAAACACAGGCCTCTTGTCTGAAACATGGTCTCTGCATATTGTCAATATAGATCTCTTTCTCAGCGTTCAGACCACATCCTGTACCACTTATTGCTAATTAATCCCTGAGGGGTTTAGATATTTAATATTGCAACATGAGAAGACATCTTAGAAGCAAAAAAAACCTAAATCAAAGGCACCTAGGCTTTAACCAAAGAATTAATCACAAAGGGCCAGACTGCCTCTGGAAGCAGAGCTCTGCTCCGTGCAGGAACAAGTGGGAATCACCTCCAGATACATTGGAAATCTCAAGCCCAAGCCTGGAAAGAGCAGAAGCAGCACAGGAAATGCTCTCATTTATGACATTAGCCTGAACTCCTGCAAGGAGACTGTGGGCAGAGGATCAACCAAGCTTCAAGCATTCACTAAATCATAGCAGGAAGTCAAGTGGGAAATGGGTCCAGGATTTTGCTAGAAGTATTTTCCAGGTTAGAAGATTTCCAACCAGTCACTTGTAACTGAAAACTAATCCGTGGTCTCCATGACCTTTATGTTTGATAGAGGTATAAATGTATTGGCAAGTGCTTGTAGAAAAGATGCCACGACAGAATGATTGTACTGAACTTCGCTCGGTTCTGCTGGTGAAATATGCCAAACTGACAGCCAGAGACAACACCAAGGACTTTTGCCCATTTTAAAACATCATTAAAAAGAAAAACAATGAGTAATTTTACTCATCTCTGCAAGGTGTTGTTGCCCTGGTAATAATCTTCCATGTCTTGTGCTTTTAAACAGCACAAGTGGGCAACACATTAGTGGCTACCCAAGGTTTGCCTCTGTGGAGGAAGGCACGATGTTGCCTTTGCAGCACCTGAACTGCCCCATGAGCTCTGCTTGAGCTTCTTGAGCAGGGCTTGAGAGGATGCAAAGATATCGCCCTTGTGCTCTGTGTGAGGATGCAGTCCCCCTGCCTGGAGCACTGACATGACAAAAAGGAACTCCCACATTCAGGGCAGCTACAGCTTTTGCATTCATAGGCCCAGATTCATAGTCAGGGTACAGATGGCATCATTATCTACTTCTCTTTAGCTTCCTAATGAAGTACACATTTAAACATGAGAATGAGGGTTTGTCATCCCATGGTTTGTCTGAAATTGTCATTATCTCTAAAGCACATGTCACAATGTGAAGACTGAAATAAATGTATCAGCACTTTACCCAGCTGATAAAATATGGCACCATCTAAGGCGGTTGACAAAAAGTAGGTAAGACTGAAAAGTGTTCCAGGATGAAGTAGGGGAAACGTAATAACAGCACACAAAACTCTGGGAATGCTAGGTTTGCCTTGTGTTCCCATTCCTGTGGGATGATGTGGAACAGCTTATATGCAAGGTAAAGGGAGTCCACGTGTCTTGCTGCTGCTACTTGGAGGTACTTAACTCCACAAGGTGCATCAGGCTATCTTTGACTACAGTCACTGATAATTATAGAGAGTGAGCATGTTTCTCCTAAGCCCTACAGTGGGCTCTATCTCAGATCAGTTTCCATCAGTCAAGCCAAGGTCAGATGACATTCTAGATTTACAGCAGAGATCACCATTTGCCTTGCCAGCTCTAAGAGCCTAATTACAAACTCTGAAGTTGGAAACTATCTTAATAGGAGCACACAAGCACAGGAAGTAGTAAAATTTTCCGAAATATCCAGTGGGGCAGAGCTCTCTCCTTCCTGTGGATGCTAGCAAATAACAGTGACCACATTTCAGTTAATAATTACCAGGTACACCAGGTGACCAGATCATACTGCCCAGGAAAAAGATACAGGCTATTGCCACAATGTCAGGCAGCTGCTCCATCTGCTGGATTATGCCTACAGCTAAAGCAGCTTAGCTCTACCCATGTCTAGTGAATGTGGTCCTCTGTGTCAGTCAGGCTGTGAATGGTAACTACAAATAATTTCTGAGCCCTCAGAGAGGTCATGAGTACTATGGAGGTCCTAGTGGTGTGGGTGAGTTGAGTCATTGGAGTAAAGAATAAAAATGGTAAGGCCACGGGCATGTTGGCTGGTCTCCAGTTATTCTCTGATCAGACAGGCACTTGAAAGCTAATTTGTGAAGTAATGTGACTGAAGTCAAACCATAAATGAAGTTTCTTAAAATATATAAACAAATAAGCATTGATACTGCTGTTTCTGGGTTTCTGGGGTACACAGAATGTCAAGTGACTGATGATGCATAGAGACAGCTTTGCAACAAAGGAGATCAGTATTTGCTGAAACAGAGCACATTATGGAGCTTCACTTTTGACAGAGCTGAATGCCAGCATGTTCAGTCTTCCACACTGATAGACCCAGTCAGCTCAGAGAAAAAAAATCTGAGTCACTCCACACCTTGTATGGTCATTTTTGTCAGGGTGAAACAGGAGGATTTGCACAGCTTTGCACAGCTTTAAATGGCTACTCAGGGATGTAGATCAAAGTATGTTAGCCTTAACAGCAATTAAAAATGGAAAAAAAAAAAAAAGGTTTGGGAAAAGACAGATACCTTTCTTTAAAGTGACAACTATTCTTGGATACTGGATAGGATATTTCAGACGATTTGCAGTGTGCAGACTTGGTTTAGTTTGTGTCTTTTCTTCCCAGGGCAGATCACATTTATTCTTATAAAACAAACAAACAAACAAACAAAAAAAAACCTACAAAAAAACCCCCCAAAAAACAAAACAAAAAAACCCCAAAGTGTGATGAAAATAAAGGCTGGAGCAAGGCAGTAATGAAAGTAATGAAAGCTATGTCAGAGTACAGTGCACCTGATACAGAGTCATAACTTCTCCATCGAGGCAAACTCATCTATTTAAAAAGTCTGCATAAAACACAGCTACTAATGCACAAAGATGTACAAAGGTTGTTAGCCATGTCACAGTTATGAAAAGGTTTCTTGTTGAGGAGGATCTTGTTTTGGGAAGCAAGGACCAACAGATTATTTTCTTCCCAGCTATGATGGAGAGACTTTATGTGATAATGGGTTGGCTGTCATTTCCCTATCTGTGTGATGGTTATTGTAAGAACAGTCTCTGTATCACAGCAAGGCCACTTTCATCCAGAAGTTTCAGCATAAACATAATATATAATCATTCTTAAATGAAATTATTGACAGTACCTGCAAACTAAACTATTGTCTGTATCCACCAAAATTAGTTTCATACTCTGAGAGATGTCACTGAAAGAAATCTCAAAATATGAAAGGAGAAAGTGTGGCCTTCCTAAAAATTGCTGGGATAGGAACTATCCTTTGGATGCTGGATATCTGTGCAGCTGTTTCATCTGCTGCTTTCCCAGTTTGGTGGGATCTGCTGAGAACAATCCGCTCCTGTCCTCATTCATGTTCTTTGGGTTAGAAGCTGGAACAAAGGACTAATAGCAGGGGTAGGTCTTTCCTCTCTGTTTTGAATTTGAAAACACAGCTGCTCAATAGCCACAAGAGGCTTGTCCTGGCTGCCTGCATTTACATCATCATTCCTAAACCCTGAACCATGCTGGGATCTCTGAGATTAGCCAAAGGACTGCATGGGATGACTCAAGCAGCATACATACCTGGAGGGGTTTACAGCCATTTCCTTTACTGCTCTTACCCTTGTCCTTCTGCCCCTTTCCCTTACTGCTCTTACCCTTGTCCTTCTGCCCCAGGTCTCCCTCATATTTTCAGTATTTCTTTATTGTATCTGGTCCAAGCAGATCACAAATGCTGGGTGTGGGTGCTCTGGGCTGTAGCACAACATGCAATATTAGACAACTATAGAATCTCACAGTAGCATAGCCCTTTCTTAGCAAGCAAAAACCCTCCCAAACCTGACTAGTGAAGTGTAGTTTGGAGTACTACACAGCCAGGAATACAAGACAAATAAAAATACTTGGTATTGTGTTAGATGTCCTAGCAGATTTTACTCCTACTGCCTCACAATGACTGGCAGAGATGTCTATCAGAAGATATTTGAGAGACAGCTACATCAAAACACAAGGGTGACACATGCACCAAGCCTTTTATGATATAAATAGGATGTCATTAAAATTCTTTGTTACATGCAATGCTAAACACGCTACTTCAGATTATTAACTTTGCAGTATCACCAGTAGTATAGGACAAAAACCCAGGGCATTTCCCCTAAAAACACAAGATGCTGACAGTGTTCTGTAGCCAGGGTTTGTTTTGCATTGCTTGTGGGTTTCATAGTTAAAGTAAGAAGACAAAGCTCTATCCTTTGAGACTTGCAAGCTCCTTATGAGCTTGGTTCTGTGATGAGAGTTAGTGGACCCTGATGCCTTCCTTGAACAAACAGTCTCTGTCTGTGCAATGTGTACACAGCTCAGTGAATTTACTGAGGGCGAACCGGGAGTACCTCACACTGCTTGCTGCCCTCAGTTACTGACTCCTCAGAAACAGACACCCATCCTGTCATACATTAATTTAGGAAGAAGGTCCATGCTGACAGACTGTTAATAAGGGTATGGTGTTTTTTACTTACTGTAGTGAAGTTAATCCTGCTCATTGAAATTGTTTAAAATAATCTTTATGCCAAATCCATCACCAAGCTCTCTGCCAAGAGGATTGTCAAAGGTGCCAGAGAACGCTGATCAGTGTATGATCTGTGTCTCATGATCTAAAAGTGACGACTGCATTTTGTGCCAGCTGAGGTGATGGCAAACTCAGCTTCAGGTGCACAGGCATTGCTGTAGACCCCAAGCCTGAGGTGAGGGAGTCAGGCCCGTGGAGCTACACTTTGGGTCCTCCCAAACACAGGGTTGGGTACAGGGTCAGAGTGAGTCTGGGTCTGGTACAGGACAGGCTCAGCTGGAGCCTGTCCTAGGAGATTGCATCTGGTGGGGAAGGTTGGGTTGCTCTTTGCAAGCAAATGATTTTGTGCCCATTAAACCACACCTTGTTTATGCTTGAACATGGTAGTGAACAGCTGTTCCCATTACCATCAATATTCAAGATGAAGTTTTGAACCCTATCCATCTGGATGCCTAAGGGAATGCTATCTGAGCTATACTCTCCGAAGATGCTACAAATTGTGTGATCTGTGCTCTCACTGCCACTGCCTTAAAACATTTGCTTACTTTTTCTGCCCATACACAGCCACACCACTGAGGACATTTTTCTCTTCCACATCACTGTCTCAAAACTTTCTTGTAATAATGTTAATCTTTCCAAGGAAACGATACCACACCACAATATGTATGTGGCACAACCTACACAACCTCAGTCAGGGGACAGTAGAGTAGTAAAATGCACACCCTGGCTGCAATTTCTGAAGCTAGGATCTAAAAATCATTAATACTGATCCATGCTGAGAGCAAGTCTGATAGAGATTAGACACGTTCACAGAAACACATTTCTGTCAGAAGGAGCTGGTGCACACAATGTAGAATTTATACACTTCACAGGATAACTAGATCCAGAAGTATTTTTCTAGATGACAAAAATAAGAAATAATTGCTCTACCAGAGCCTGCTGAAAATTAGGTACTACATTGATGTGTTTTTAGGAAACTAGAAGCAACAGAATTCAACTACACTGTACTATAAGTTTGTGTTGCTTGGTTGTAAGCATTTTTGGTCTGGTTTTAGGAAGATCTTTGTGTCTTTCCAACAACAGCAAAAGAAATGATGCTCTGCTGGCACACATTGATCTCCTTGCAAAGCAGATCTATGTGTTAAGCTCCAAACAGTCATTGATGTTCCTCCCCAGGTGCTGCTGTGCAACTCTTCACCTGATACACCGTGAAACCTTCCAGCCCCAAGGACTGGATAACAAAATAGTTACCATCAGTTTAACTACAATCAGATATTAAACTGATTCAGTTAATCCTTCAGAAACTCCTTTGGGGACACAGATGTAATAACTTATATCAGTTATGACTTAGAACAATTTACCTTTCACTTGGTAAGATGTCATATAAATTAAAAACCTTATTTCAGAGTCATAAATGACCAAGCTAAGACATAATTGCTATCAGCCAAAACACTGTTTCCAAGTGATATTTTCCATAACTGATTACAGTTAAGTCAGTTCAACTATTTGTACAGATCAGCCCAAAATCCCCTGCTCCAATTACATGGGTCTTGGTTTCAATTATTGAGCAATGTAGAAGTGAATGATCCATCTGTCCCTGTGGCAAACAAAAGGGTAAGGCAGCCAGTATTTAACCCTGTTTTAAAAACAGCTCAACATGCCGAAACTATATTGAGGAATCAGAGTGAAATGACAGCCGTGAACAATTTGATGCATAGATATTCCTTGCAATCCAGTATCACACAGCTCCTGAAAGACCCCCAGCTTTAAGTACAAAGCATTTGCCAAGTATTGGGTTTCATGTACCTATTTCTCTCCTGTGGTTGTCCCAGGCACTAATTATGGTCTTGTCTGTGTGGTGTGGCTGGTCTTATGATACACAAGGGAATAGGTTCATGTTTCCAGAAGCTTGAGCTGAACTTGCTGAAAACAAGTTGAAACAAAATAAACAGTTCAGCTAAATCCAAGTGCTCCTGGTAGGGTGATCATCCCAAACTAGTTTTACTTCTAACCACCAACTTCAGATTAATTAGTGATAAAACCTAGGTAAATAAGTCAATTGAATTAATTTTAAGAAAATTAAATAACATTAAAGAAAAAATATTTCTTCTAGGATTTCTAGGATGGGAGAGGAGCACCAGGGAAGACAGTCCCTATGTTCTTACCTGATGGTTGTGCCAGTGCAAAAATTAGTGGCATCACACCCCTTTGCTTACCTATCTAGGCTTGTTTAACCAGATTATCACCTGCTGCAGACTCAGCAGGAAGCAGCCTGGGACTCACTGGCAAACCAGTCTGGGGAGCAGGGTGCCCTTAGGTCAGGCTGGGGTGCATGGAACAGGCCAGCTTGTGCTACCAGGGTGGCAGAGCAGAGCTTGCTGTTGGCACACCTCGGGCTCCTGACACTGCACAGCTGCTTGCCAGGGTCAGGGCAGGGAGCCAAAGAGCTTTTGGAGCTGCTTTCCTTTACTGCTCTGTTCTTAGCTAGCAGAGGGAGAAAGCAGGAATGAGGGGGTTGGCATAGGCTGAGCGAGGACATTGTACTGCACCATGCAGGGGACAGTCTGCAGTCTCAGGAGGGGCTGGAGTTCACAAGAAAACAGAAGAGCTTCTCAAGGGGTGAATAGCTCTGCTCACACTTTTTCTATCACGCTTAAATTGCACCTGCCCCAGGCCAACACTGCTGTGCAGGGTGAAGTGTCCTTCTGCTGTCCTCTGCCACCTGCTCTGCTTCTCCCTGTAAAGATTTTTAGGCTTTTTCTGTATCTCATGGGGCACCAGGCTGGGTTTGACAGCTTCTTGGAGGGAGTTTGTATGCTGCATTTCTGTGGTATTTCAGGTCAGTGAACAGGTGGTCGGTTATTTCTCAATTTCATCACCAGTGGAGGATTTTTGTCCATTTTATGGACAAAAGTTTTTAAATTCCTCTATTATATGGGGAAGGCACCAAGTTTCATAGCTATATGCCAAGTTATGTTGAATTACTATTTGTTTCAGCTAGATATCTTAACAGGGTTGAAGTTAGCTTCAGTTTTTCCTGGATTAATTTCTTTTTCTGGTGTTCCCTTTGGAAAGTCTATGCTGTCCAGGCAGAGAATTCAGTTTCATTGCTATTGTTTACCTTCCAGTGTATTAGTACTGCTTGACATGGCAATTTCCTGAGTGCAACAGATGTGAATCAGACTACTTTGCTTTTGGTGATCTTAGCTTTTAGTGTGCCACTTAGCAGCAATTAGCAGTCTATAAAGTTTAAGTGTAAAACGATCCTCATTGTCTACCTACACAATGTCAGCCTGCACTGCTGAAGCCTGTGTTGCTTCTTACTCACCTGACATAAGGCACTATCAGAGGGCAGTAAAGAAAGAGCTGCTAAAGCTAAACCCACTCCTTTCTCGGGTCACATGCTCCTGCACTGCACTCCACAGCTCCACTGCTGAAGGCCTGATGGATGGTCCCATACCCATCCACACTGGCCATCAAATGCCTTTCAAAACTCAGCTCACGCACAAACAAGGGGACCCATCATTTTGCACGTTCTTCAGCATGTCTTCAGCAAGAACATGCAAGGTGTCTCAGGGTTGAAGCCAGCATTATTTTAGCTTTGCAACCATTTCTCCTTTCATCTGTGACTCTTGTCAAAGCTTATTAACACTCAGTCCCCAAGAATGAGCTCCCATACTCTCTCACTCTCTAATTATACATGGCATTCCCCTCTCACATCCAATCCCTCCCATATTGTTAAGCAAATACACTGACACCCAGCCCATCCTTATACGGCTTTGCAGAGACTTCCTGCACCTATGCTGAGAGTAGCCTGCTTCTCCTCTGCATCCAAAATCTGCTGGACAAAGAAAGACCTGGATGTCAGATCTCTCTGATGTTAAGACTGGGCAAAGAATGGCTCTTTCATGGCAAGAGATTCAATGACTAATACACCAGGGCCAGAGGTACCACAGCCTTGCTGTTCCTGTTATGCCCTCTGCTCACCCTGAAGACAATTCCTATGAAAGCTGCCTTTGCCAGCCTTGCATAGCTGTGCTAGCTCTTCTGAAATAGGGATTCTTCCTAGAGAGCTTCTGCTGCCCCTTTCTACCCCCTCCACCCACAAGAACAGCATTCCCTGCATGAACTGGAGGGGTAAGAACAGAAGAGAGAATAAGAAAACTTTAAATGAGGCTCTTGAAAGAAAGTGTGCAGTAAAAAATGAGAAGCTCTACTTCGAAGTTCATGGTGTGATTCACTTTGAGTCAGCACAAAGAGAGAGAGCTAGAAAGGGTTATTTTTCCTTCAAAAGCCCAAAAAGAAAGAAATCTTGGGCTTGTGGAAAAAATCCTTGAAAGGACAAGGTGCTCAAGAAACAGGAGGAAAGCCACCAAGTGAGTCTAGTTAGACTTATTTTCCATTGGAGACATAGACAGCAGTTCTTCCTGAAGCACCAATACAGCATTTAACCATCTCTGAACAATCCTTGCCACAGCTTTGTAGCCTAATTCATAAGACAGCCATGATTCACAGGAGGCTTTTCTTTACCTCTTCAATAGAAAAGCAAGAACCAACTACTAAATGGTTCAGTATCCTCCAGGGCTGCTTGTTAGCCATTTGTTAGGTCCAAAGAGTACAAAGCACCAAGGAAGAAACAGACACCAGAGAACTGCTTCCCAAGGGACCAGAACAGAGATGGACAGTGGTAGATACCAGTAAAAGATTATTTCACACTGGGGGCAGCAGGGTGGAGGATGTAGATAATGTCAGACAGGGCACAGGACAAAGTGTAGTGCCGTCCCTGGCAGCACAGTGCTTTCAATTGTGCTTTCAGGGTAGTGTCCATCACAGCACCCTGTTAGCAGCACTACAGGATTGCCAGAATGCCATTTCAGGCCCAGGGGCTCTTTATGCAGTGGTTAGTTTCTGCCAGGGCCTGACACAGCTGGAGGAAGGTAACTGTAGGTGATATGATCCACTCTGCAAAACAGAAGGTGTTTGTTTCATTATCTGCCTCCTCAACCAACATAGTTTTGAGACATGGTGTCTCATGTCCTGGTTTTCCAACAGATTGTAATAGGAAATACATCAAATGAAAAATGGATGGACTTCTGCTGAGATGACTTATGTTTATGAGCCTTTAAATGTTTTGTAAATGAGTGGCAGTCCAAAACCAGCAGGTTTGATGAGGGTTTTGGTTCAAAAGATCATGTTTTATTGTCTGCATTAAATAAAGAATTCAAATAATGTAAACAAAAAGAAAATGGCATCGTAGATGGTTACAGCAGTGACATTGCAGTAGGCTTGGTTCTGGATCTGTTTTCTTCTGACAAAGAAGTCACTATCTTTAACCCAAAGGAGAAAGCATTATTCCTCACCTAAGCTCAGTCTCAGCTGCCACCCAGTGGAATTAGAAATCTCTGCATTATCCCAGTGGTTCCTACTGCTACCTCGACACTCTTCTCTACAAGAGTTTAATGACCAACAATAAGATTTGATTTTTCTGCAGTGTTTCCTGCCCGTAGATTCATGTAACACTTCAGAGAAATATCATCATTTCCATTTATTACAAGAGAAACTGAGGCACAAGAGCCAAGTGATCTGCCTGGTTACGCTGCAGGCCAGAGACACAGTTGAGGATAGACCATGCCTCTCATGATGATGTCCTAAACATGGCTGGCTGCTGATCCAAAGAAGATCTTATGGGTTCATGATTTGAAGCAGACTCAACAGTGCCAAGCAGGGGCAAGAGAAAAAAACACGATGGGAAGTGGGATTAAGCCTGTCACTTTTAACCTGGACTGCCAGTTCCCTTCTCTTTATGGTCTTCTGTGTTTGTTTACAACTAAAATGAGCAAGTAGTCTGGTTTAAGAGATGTCTGCAGGGATTTTGCAAGCTGTCACGAGTTATCTTTCACTCTAGGAGAGCATGCTCTGGTTGCAACAAAAACCTCGGCATATGGTAGGATGTAGAGGCAAAAGACAGCTGTCTGTACAGCTGGAGGTGCAGCTCCTTGAGATAAATGGTCAGACAGAAAGCCAGAGGTACTATGAGTGAAGAGAAAGTGCTCTACAGAGGCAGGCACAGCCCTAACAAAAATGCAGATGGAAACTGTCCTTGTGTCAGGCTATAACCGCGTTGCACATATTGGGTCTTATGGAAGCCCTTGTGTCCAAAAATCTCTCCTCTGTCCACTGACAATTAACATAAGCTTTAAGTCTCAATGAGTTATTAAAAAAAATTAGGAATACCTAGAATGTTTCTTCCCCATCCTATGCAGGCACACAGCTCTGAGCTGCAGCTCTGTCATAGCTGGTAAAATGCCATGCCCCAGGATGGATGGAAGGCCTCTAGAAACAGGCAGTGGTAGAAAGAGAAGGTATTTATGTGTAAGCATAAATACAAAGTGTATGCATGCATATATTTGTGCATGTATCTATACATAAATATATGTTAATATATGTATATATATGTATATGTTGCTTGAAATATTATGAACAATGTCATATTTACAAGAGAGAGAGATTCTGAAAAAACAAGTAAAGCCAAACCTTCTCTGACCTAAATTACAATGTCAGGATAAACATATAAACAAGTTGTTTTCCAGAAGAGGAACACTTTGTGCCTTCTGCTGTGCTCCTGAAGAGCACTCAGCAAAAGATAATCATCAGTAAGAAGAACAGAACTTTTCTATAAGCTTATGTCTTGCTCCTTTAAATAGCTGGTTTTGAAAAGCACATCTCCCAAGCCTCCAGGATGTAGGTAGCACATAACAAAGAGAAGTGACCATTGGGATTTAAGGGATTCAGGGGAGACTGCTCAGCAGCCGGCAACTCAGGCTGTTCCTCAACAAATGGGAATCTTGCCTTTCAACTCACTTTCCAATTTGCTGTGCCTTTACTCCTTTCACAAGGAAAGGTGCAGCACACACTGAGCAGGAGGTGGACATGTATGTCCAGCTCTTCGCCAAAGTCACTGCCCCCTGTAGTTTGACAATGGTTTCACTTTGTTACTGAAAGCACACATCACTGAAAGCCTGCTTCAAACCAAGAGCCAACAGTGGCCCAGTGCCACAGAGTAATCCCAGATTGCCAGTAGCATTATCTCTATTTGATGGCATCATCAACCAATGACAAAAATACCCCTTGCTAGATTTACCAAGTGGATACTATTTCAGAAGCTTTCATTTCCAAGCTTTATATCTTCAAGATAAAAAATGACCTACTTACATTTTTTTCCATACCTCTGGAAGAAAAGACACTTTCTTGTGCTGTGTGATAGAAATTCAAAACAGTTTCCATTAAAAAATAAATGCCTGAACAGAATTTGTAACAGCAACGAGCCTCCCTTGGTATTACCTACTTAACCCCATGCACCACTGCATCAAAACCACAACTGGTGCAAGTCAGTGGCTGACTGACTTCACGGATCAGAGGCCAAACGATGTTGGTGAGGAAGATGAAGAGAATGAGCCATGGTCTGAAACTCAGGCAGCCAGATCTAGGAACAGACAAGTTTAAACAGAGCAACTCCATGAAAGCACCAAAGTTCAGCGTGGAGGAAACAACTGGGCTGGGAAAAGAAATCTATGTAAATAGAAACCTTATTTATCCAGCTATCTTTGTTATTTAATCTGTTGCTCTGGTTTCACTGTAAATTGAATCCAGAGAATAGTCTGCCAGCCAATCATGTAATGCTGGACAACATGTCCAGGCACACAAGCTGCTGAATTGCCACCAGCCTTCAATGTGGAGCCATATAAGACACACAGCTGGGCTGATGGGCTTATCCTCTCTCTAAACAGGCCTTGACAGGTAAGATACCATCATGCTCTGACTAGACAGTTGGACTTGTAGAAAGCAGACTACATGTTTGTTGTGCCATCAGTCTCTCCTTGGGAATGTGCATCTTTGGGTATCCAGTTGCACTTACACCTGTGATTCCTTGTGGAGCCCATGAAATTACCGTTATACATATCTGTGTCCAAGGTGCATTGATATGTTGACATGCATGCTTTGAGCTTTACTTGTTAAAATCAATGCTAGCACATTTGGCCTCCTCATCCAGAAAGAAAGAAAGAAAGAAAAGCACACTTGAAAGTGGAAGTGTCAGAGTGATGCTCCTAGTTATTCCAAGGAAGCACTTTACAACTCTTCCGTAAAGTAAACCATACTTACTTGTTTGACAAATTGCTACCACACTGACTGTCATTGCATGTTAAAAAGGGATGCAGAGGGGAGGTGGGCCAGAGTCAGCCAGCCTTCCTCGGCAAAGCAGGGCCTCCTTGCACTAGAGTATATCTCCCTGCAGGAGAATGTGTTCCACTTGGCCCAAGAGATCCATGGGATCAAGTCCCTTCAGTATGAAGGGATGCCTCCTGCTCAGCTTGGTATTTGGAAACAGTTGCTGCAGCAGCTGCTGTAGCTGGTACAAATATTTATTCCCAAACCAAAACTGAGGGACCAGGATTACCTCCACAAGAAAACTACTCCTCCGTCCTCTGGCTGGGGCATCGGGCTCTGTTAGTAGAATCCACTTTGAGGGCTTTCCTTTTGGACCTGCAGGTCCAATCTGCTCCATGCAGCAAGAAAATCATGCTACGTGGGTCTCGGGATCCTTCCACCCCTCAGTCTATCTTCCTATTCACACCTGGATCCTGACAAGCTCCTTACCCTGGTGCTTGTTGGGAATCCTCCCAACACAGCCTTCCAAACCAAAAAAGTACAAGGTTAACGAACAGAAGGAGAATGGGGTTTCCAAAATTGTTTTCTATAACATCTAGAAGTCTGTTCAAATAAAACTATTTAAGTCTCAAACAATAACAATTTTTCCCTGACTGCTTTCAACCCAAAAGTTCAGCTGTACAGCACTACTACATCCTTACTTTTGTTCTGTGTCAACCTCATTATAATGAAACTGTAGGTGAAGATCAAGCTCATTTTAGGAGCTTTTTCTTTATAAATACGTTTTTCCCCCCTAAAACATTAGTCACCTTTTCATCATACTCAGACCCTAGGTGTGTAAAAGTTAGAAGCTTCTGTTTTCAAGACTTTAGTTCCTCATGATCTAGAAACATTTCAAATGGCAAAAGACTCCTCCAGTACATTAGTGCATGGCTCAGCTCTGTCTCTAACTCTATGTATTGATCTTTGAATGAGAGCTATAGATAACATTGTTAAATACATCTGTGAAATATTTTTAAGACAAAAAAGCAGTGAAAGGCAACCCACACAGAGTAAATATATCTTGGTATTGAAAAATGAGAAGATACCACAGGTATGTAACCTTTGCCATGAAAATCACCCCACTGAGAACACCCACTATGTCCAACTGATTAGACAGGGTTTTGAAGTATCTGCCTTTGGTCCTCTCCTTTGTCTTGTTAGACATTCAAAATAGACAGTTTAGTACATCCATCAAGAATCCAGCTTCCTCATATTCAGAGGAGGGGTCTATGGATTGAAAGGTGCTCTTCAACTTTACCTATCTCCAAAAGATCCAAGCGCTTCAGAGATTGCAGCAGCAGCAGGAGACCTCATGGAGGCCAGCAGCTGGACACAGCAGCTGTAGCTGTATACACGATATAAGAGGAATTTCATTCTGAGCAGAGTTTTGCTCAAAAACACTTTCTGGACAACAGCCTATGACAATTCATCTATCCTTTCCTCTATTGTTAACCTGCCAGTCAGTAGGGAACAGCAAACAAGAACAGCTAAGTGGAAGGGACAGCTGAGAAAGGATTTAGAAAATTCACAAGTGGGTATCAAAAAAATGACAGTTTCAGTGTTTAATTGTAACATTTTGCTTAGCACAATAGAGTCATTCTGAGGCTATAGAAAATGTCAGAGTTGTTCTTTGGAAACTTGTATTCCAGATGATACATCAGTATTTTGCAGTTATTATGATGTCCTGGCCAAGAGGAAGGACTGCCTTGGATTAGCTAGTACAATATGACGCTTTCTGCCTCCAAGATGCTTAATGAGTAATTAAATTACTGAACACACAGGCTACCAAGAAAACCAAAATAAACCCCACAACAACAAAACCCCCAAACCACAGGGAAAGGGACTTATTTGGATTTGCTTTTGAGAATTAGTGTAATAAATGAGAAATGTCTAGTCAACATTAGTAGCAAATGCCAACTCTTTTGCCTGCATGAATTAAAATTGCTGGCAACATTAAGAGAGAAAACTGTTTCTAAAGAAGAACTGTTCTGGCTTGGTCCAATGACTATAGGAGGGTGGCTTATATCTGGACTCTAGTGGGATTTCTTTTCATTTCAGGGGTAAGAAGATGGCATTCTTTCATGCAGCACTCCTATGCCCTCCCTATGAAGTGCGTGTCCACTGGATGCAAACCAGAATACAAGATCACCATTCCTATGCCTGCCTTCCCCACCTTCAGGCCAGCTGCTCTGGGGACAAGCAATTGGTCACAGATTCTAGTATACAGAGATTGACAGCAACTTCTCTGCCTGGAAAGGTGGAAGCAGACTTCCCAGCTCATGTCTCTTTTTTTGCTCACTTTTGCATCATCCTGAGGCCATCTTGCTTATTGGAGGTTGTAAATATCTTTCCATCACTCAGTTTGACACTGGTCTTCATTGTTATTCAAATTACTTTTAACACCGAAGCTCTAGTCCTGCTCACTGTAAAAAGGCTTTTTCTGCAAGCATTTCCTCATGGCTATAACCTGCCACCCTAAATCAGCTATTGCATGGGCACCCCAGAATTTGGAGTGCACCAGTAATCAACATAAAAACATGACCTACTGCAAAGCCTCTGACTGAATAATGCTCACAAAAATGCCTTTTCGTGGTAGATTGTGGAGAGAATAGTGTCACATTTATGACTGAAACACTGGAATGAAAAGGATAATTTCATTGATTATTTCAATCAATAAGATGATTGCTTTTCCTCCTACAAATCCCATTACATTCACAGCCTCCTAAAGCTATCACAAAGACCAATTGCTTTCATAATAACATTACCAGTCTAAACTAATAAAGAGCCATCAGCCAGCAGAAAACTATAGAAACAGGCTTGTTTCTTGATCAAAGGTTACAATTTTTCTCTAAATTTGTCTGTTAAATTCCAGGCTAGCTCCTCCATGGAAGTGCCCTAGTGCATACTGCTGCCGCTTTATGTAAGAGCACAAACACTCAGCGAAAGCAATACCTTTGAGAAATTCCATCAATCCTGTGCCTTGGTATGCCTCATGTTTGAAATAACATGTTAAGTGTATTGGGTTAGGCTTATGCTACCACAGCGAAGAACGCAAAGCGAGAAGCAGCCAGGAAACACAATGGTAGGGGCAGAGTTAATGAAATGAACTGATTTTAGTCCTGGCCCAGAAATTGTATCCAAATTTTCAAAATCTTCCTTTAAAGTGTAAAGCTTCATCAACATACGGAAATATTGGTGAATATTCAAATATACATGCATATATATATTTATTCACAAATATACATGTATGCCTGTGCACATATATTTAACTCATATTTACATCTGACTTAATGAATAATTTAATTACTTTAAATTAAATTGATCTAGAAAAGGGCAATCCTAAACACAATTTTTCCCTAGTAACAGCACTACACCAATAAGAACGACATGGTGGGCTCTTTCCAGATTGCCATATTGTAATTGTGATGGTGTAACTACAAACAAGTACAACATGTAATCACAATATTAAGCATATTAGCTAAAATGTTTAAAACTGTATTTCTTAAGCAGCGGAGATAATGTATTTGCTAGTAAAGGGGAGCACTCAAGCAAGAGCCCTGGCTGTTCTCACAGTATGGGCACAGAAACAAAGCTGGAGGGCAAGCTAGAATGGGGAATACAACTACAGAACAAATGGGTACCTGCAGCAAGGAAATGATATTGTTTATTTTATATTTATTTAATAACCTACTGTCCTGAAAAGTGATGTGTCAAATCAGATTTGGAATTCCCCACTCTCACAAGTGATCGAAGAGTGACCATTTACAAGTACAGCTTTACATTTTTCCTACGAGGCAGCCACAGTAGGCTCAAAGCCTCCAACCTAAGAAATTCAAAGTGAAATTTTCTAGTTTAGTAGGTTGTAATAAAAGGCACTGTCTAGAATGAATGTGGAAGGCAGTAATATTTATGTTCAACTGAAAGAGGGCTGTTTGTCATTTGGTGCCATTCCTCTACTGAACACCTTAATCTCCCTAGTCACCCCTGCTCATATTTCTTTCCTTTAAATTTAACCGCCTTTCTTGCTGTGACCTATTTTCTAGAGAACATATACCCAGCTAATGGTGGTAGATCAAATCAAAACTGTAGCTGTGTTTCCTTTGAACAGAAATACATCCTTTTCATTTGAAAGATAACACATCAGGGTTTTTTCTGGCATTTATTTCTAAATAGAAACACTAGATCTGTTTAGCTAGCGTAGTTTAAGCCTGCCTTAAACTGAAAATCAGTTATCTTTATTACAGCAACAAAAGCTCATTATTTCCCTCAAAACAGGCTGGAATACCTCTGCTAGTAACTCAATTGCTATCTCTTACACAATAGTCACATGTTCCACAATACTCAATAAAAATCACATTGGAATAGCTCTGGTGATCTGATTTTTGACACATTTGTCACCCTGCTGCTTCTGAAACACAAAATGTAGTAATGTAAATAATAAAGCTGAAGCCAGAGAGAGGAAACATCTTCGTGAATCTTCCAATCAGCTCAGCACAAGACATGCTCAGCTCTGCTTCAGCACCTGGTTTCAGCTCAAAGTCTTCGATCCTTTAACATATTGCAAAAGAGTATTTACCTTCACTGCCCAGCAGCAGCCTATAGCCTACACAATGTGTATTCATCCATGTGAATCCTGGGATGACCAGGAGTTCTTTCCATCAGGCATGCCCAGCAGGGCACTCTGAGGTGAGGCCCGTGTGCTGTGCTCCCCCTCACTGCAGGAGGGCTGCTGAACACTCCCCTGGGAGCTGCAGGAGCAGGTTCCAACCATCCCTGCACAGGGACAAGGTGCTGCTGACTGCAGTGGTGATGTGCAGAGCAGACAGCTTGATCCACAGCAGCAGTAGGCTCCTGGAAGCAGCTTGCAGCAGAGTAAGGCTACAGGATGTCTGCTTGCAGGGATTCAGCAGGAGCTGGGGTCTTTCTTCCCACTGAAGCAGCTTCTCCCGAGAAACGTAATCTTACCTCTCAGCTATAGCTTAGAGCTTGTCTTCACTTCACTGGCTCCAGGTTAAGTGGTCTAAGTCACACTTTGTGGGGATCCCCAACTTCCAGAATACATGCATTCTCCCCAGCTCCCGTGATAGAGAAGTTGTGCATTAGAAAGGGAGTTCTGGGATGGGTTTTGGCAGGGGAGTAGGGGCACGTTTCTGTCGGGCAAAGTCAAACCTTCGTATCTCCCGCTGTTGAGTTGTATCCTGGGCCATATGCTGCCACATGGACAGTACAGATCCTTAATGGCTCTAACAGAGCACTTTTCCTCATTATTTAATAACTGCTCCTTGAGCATGCGTTTGATCTGCCTTTAGAAGGCCTTTAAAAAACTATCTTTACTACTTCTCCCAAAGACTGTTTTTTATGGGTTGTACAGAACTCTTGATCTCCATATATTTGGATTTATTTTAGAAACACCCCATCCCAGATCCCTGCGAAAGGGCATTGGTGTCAGACTGTGAACTGCACACATTAGAAGACAAAGTTATTACATTGACAAAGAAATCAGAGCTAACCTAACTACTGAAAAAGGCTCCATGAAATCTTTTGTCATGGGCCATCTGAAGCTTTTCTCACATAAATGGACATCTCTCCACTTGCTGCACTAAGAGCTGGATCAAGACCTTGGCTTTTGTCCAAGACTTAGTTGTCAAGTGCAGCACTTCTCCATAAGAGTCAACTGTGTTTCAGGAGAGAAAGCAAGCCAGAAGGAAGGAAGGAAAGTGAAAGGAATTCCATCATATTACCCCACTGATACCCAAGCTCCATATAGGAAAATTAACAGATTTAAGTCAGTTAACAGTTCCAGTGCAGCCAGGCCTGTGTGCCAGTTTGAAAAAGTAGCCACGGTTTCTGCTGTTTGCATGACATTTCAGTCCAGTGAAATGCTTCTCTAAGCTGCTTTGGGAAAACCAGATGTAAGCTCCTCACTCACATAGATATTACTGAAAATCTACCCTGCTCATATTAATTAAAAGGAGAATAACTCTCATTACAGATCCTAATTAGCACTAGATTCGGCAGAGGGTTTTGTATCTTATATGTGTGATGTTTAATGAGCATGTGACAGATGTTACTCATCTCATTTAACACACAGCTGGCAGAGCTTCTTCTCACAGAGTATTATGGTGACAAAGAACCAGCTACAAATACTGCTTGCATCTAAACTGTGCTTTGCAGAAGAGTTTCTGGTTTGCTGGTTGACCTGGGTTTGGGTTTTTTCGTACTCTCCACCACTGATTCCTAAAGGTCCAATTTAACTTTTGTGGAACTAGAAGAGGCCTACATTTTTCCAGAACTGCTGCAGGACTAACAAAAATGAAGGCAAAGCTGTAAGAGGTTATTTTTGTGAAGCAAAAGGGATAGAACATTGCAGAGCCAGGCAAATGTTAGTATACAGAGGCACACATGCATTTACTACTGCATATCTCAGAGCTGTCCCAGTTCTCTCCAAATTCGGTGTGGCTACAGCTGTGCCCTATGACATCCAGTAGCATTAGAAAGTGATACCATAGGCATCTCTGTCAGGTGATTAAGAACACCAATAAATATCAGTCAAAAATTCTCCCCATTAAGGGGCTGCTGCCTTGTCAGGAGAGCCTAGTAGCTGGCAGGTGGTTGCTGTGGTGGCCGAGCATCAGCAGCAAGCTCTGCCCATCATGGCAAGCAGTCCCTTAACACTTCAGCACTGGCAGCATTACAAGAGCACGCTGTTAAATATGAATATCTTATGGTGTTAAGCTGCCACCCTCTATAAAAAGCGAGACATTCATTTTAATCATTTTATTGGAATGTGGAAGCCTGGAAATATCTTGCTTTGGGATTTGAATATTTATTGCCATTTGCAGTGTTCTGCAGTAAGCTCCCCTAAATGGTTAGCTGCTTCTTCCATCAAAAACTCATTTTATTTTTCTCAAGTACTGCAGAGCTGCATTGTAGAAGTTGCAAACAAAAAGACGGCTGCAACTTGGGCTTTATAAGAAAAATACATTTTACAAATGGGGTGGATTTTTGTGTGTGTTTAGCCAAAATGCTTGTTTTTGACTGTAGTTAAGGATTATAACAATTAAGGAAAATAAAAAGAATTAGAATAAATCCTTTGATAGTCTTGCCTGGACCATCAGTTAATCCCCTGCGTATTTTTATCAGCATCCATGAGATGCAACTGCACTCACCTTGAAAATTGTGTTGATGCTTGCTCAGATAAGTGGTTCCATGTTAAAGTGGCAAAGAACTACAGTTGAACTCTGTGGAGGAAGAGAACAAGAGAAGGCACCAATTTTAATCTCTAATGTAGGATTTTGCTTCCTTTTTTGCCTTTTCTTTCTCCTTTCTCTTCACTACACTCAGGATTTGCAGGAGAGCATTAACCAAAAAGTACCTGACCAGCAATTACCATTCCAGAATAAAAAGTTTTTGTAAAGAGTGGCTTAATTATCTCCTAGCTCCTCCCTTCAGGCTGCAAGTGTGCACAGAGGCTTTGTACTGGCCTTTTCAGAAAGACATGCTAATTCACCCACTGCATTTGTGCCGGAGGCTTCCTCAAATTTTATGGCAGAGGCAGTGGGTTTTCCACCCACAGTCATGGGACCAGGGCTGGCTTCAGGTTTACAGCAAACTGTTTTGATACAGCTTCTTCATAGGAAGATTTTAATGCATGCCCTGTACGTGTGCCCAGCATTATTCCTGGGTTCAACAAAGTGCTCTACAGATCTGGTCAGAGGCACAAGTATTTGAAAATGCTACCAAAGAGTGCAAAGGCAAGGAAAGAACCACTGCATCGTTCCCAAAACTCCAGTCTTTCCTTCCATTTTATTTGGAGGAAAAAACAAAATGGAAGAGTACAACTCTGAATAAGTGAGAAAAAGCCATTTTCTTTCTTACACAACAAAATTGCACAACTTGGTTATGTAGCATATTTTGCAACATAGCCTATGTCCTGCCCTTTAATACTCAAGGGACCACAGAAATCAGAGTGCTTTCAGCAATCTAAGAAGACTTAATGGTAAAGGAGAATGCTACATTTCACAGTAAGACGAGGGGGTTAAGAGTAACATGTATTTTTCCAGTTTCAAATCGGCTTCTAACTGGGGCGGAATGACCATTATGGATACAAAGCACATTTTACCCTGCCCCAGATGCACTGGTTTTTCTATTTGCTCTCTGCAGATTTCACACTCCAAGAGCAACCGTATCCTTGTAACCATGGAAACCACTCATTGCAAATTCCCACAAAAGGCAAAAGCAGAAGGATGGAAAGGAACAAATATTATAAGAAGGTTGCACACAGAGGAAGAGAGCATCCTGTCTTCACAGATGCAAGACAGGAGAAAACCACAGTATCCTCATGCAGGAGGGTTTGCCTTCAGATTGGTGACCTTTCTCACTGGACAGCTGGCATTGGACAAAGTTCTCTGTTTCATCTTTAGCATTGCTGTTGTAATCTGTGAGGACTTGCACAGTATCAAAGCTTTTCTGAAGATCTGGCAGATCAAAGGACACAACAGTGAACTTTCATGGCAGTATATGACAACCTTGCATCATGCCTAGGACAGATGCACTTTGAATTCAAAATAGTAACTTAGATTTTTGTCTTAAAAAAATAAAAAATAAAGGTATACTCCTGAGTAAAACCATAGCAAAGGCATAGAGTTGTATCTGTGCAGACTTTGGTGCACCTAGATCAGTTTTCTGGCTCCAATAGTTTCTGTAAATGAGTCAAAGAACAAGAGCCACTTGGGAAGCACTGTCACCCTAATACTCTCCCCAGCCTTAAAGGACTCCCTGAGCCTGTTGTGGTTTATCTAGATAGTAAAAGCTCAAAGAAGCTCTATTCCAAACACTATTCCAGGCTCCTTTCCAAACCACCCTTTGGCAGGCATTACAACAAGCCCCATTCACCGCACAGGAGCAGACACCTTCCGTTTGCATTTAGCCTGCCTACTATTAGTGGCACTTGATGGGCCACAGTTCTCATGCAAGAAGAAATAACAAGAAGTCAATCTCTATTCTCCCCTTCTGTACCACTCGTGATTTTGTAGATCTCTATCACACCATCCATCCTCGGAAAAGAACTGTGTAAAACTCAGCCTACTTAACTGCTCCTTAACAGAGATGATCTCCTACCTTTGCTCACACAAATTACCTTTCTTCAGACTTTCTCCTGCTGTGATACATTCAAGTTGAGAGGACCAGGACCACATGGGGAGGATAGACCCTTGGAGTCAGGCTTTTTCATCTCTGTTCTCTTTCCACAAAGTAATAGTATTTAATCTTTTATTCCGCTGCTACTGAGCACTAAGCTGCTGGTTTCATGGAACTATTACAAACTCACAGTTTCACTCTTACATAAGAATAACAAAGTGTTAGCTCAGAATATTATAAGTGAAGTTAGGATTACTTTTTCCCAGGAATTACATTTTCATGCACTGAATTTCTTCTGCTATTTTACTATCCATCTCTCAAATTCAGGAGATCATTCTTCAGTCTACCCTTGGGCTCCTTCAAAGCACTTGTGTGATTAGTACCAGCCCTGGCAGTCAGTAAATATTCATGTTTTTTATTTGTACCTCAACCTGTTCCCAAATTACTTCAAATTTTAGGCTGAGCATTTGCTGACTCACTGCTAAAAAGAATGGCATGGGGAATCTCCCCAGATTCTTCTACAGAGAGCAGACACAGATAATTATAATCTCTGCAGCAGTCTTATCCACATGGCTAACAGATGGTCCTACCAATCTTCTGGTGAACACTTTGTTCTTGGCGTTAGGCCCTGCAGCCTCTCCTCCCCTTCCAGAGCCACTGCTCAAGGCCAGCTCTGAGAAGTGCAGCTCTGTGACCGTGGACCTGACTGATGGGAGCAGAGCTGGGAGAAGCCTTGCTGGGGGTCTCTGCACCTTCCATTGTATTAAGCTCAAGCCCTTGCTCTTGGTCCCTGCCCAAGCTATGCTGTAGCTGGCCCTGAACCCATGCTTGCCCCTCACAAGCCCGAATCTGACCCAATAAGTTCACTTCCCAGCCCTGCACCTCCCGGTCACAACAGCCTCATGTGTCAAGCTGGACTCCTGGCTGCCCCTGGTCACCATCACCCAGCCCACTCTGCTCTCTCTGCCTGGGACCCACCGTGAGGGCTTTGCTTCACCTTCACTCCTGACTCCCTATGCCCTGTGGAGCAGCCTCAGCCCCATTACTGCTTGGCAGACAGGCTGGAAGGACGACCAATTCCTTTTCCCATCTGATTCTCATATTTGTATTATATCATCATAAGAAGTTTCAAACTCATGATGGCCAAATCTGAGGAATGGTTTCGGAAAGAGATATGGAGAGGAGAAAAAAGAGGGACATCCGGTTTATTTTGGTGTTAGCAGAGAAAGCTCAGTGGCTGCGTACGCCACACGCATTCCCTTTGCGTGACCTTGATCTGGTTGCTTAACTGCTCCCTGTCAGTTCCTCTTGCTCTTAAAAAGGATTAAACTTTTCTCCTGAGAACAAAAGAGTGCTCCTTCCTTCCTTCCTCCCTCCCTGTAACAAATGTCAACAGCAACAGCCCTGACTAGAGCTGGGAAAACTTGGAAGATTGCCATTAACTTCAGCAAGTCAAGAAAGAGGTTTCATTTATAGAGCAGGGACATGATAAGCTTTTCTGTAGGAAACCTACAGAAAAGATTATGGTCCTCTGTGTTCAATATGTATTAACAAACCAGCATCAGATATAATCCCTAAGCCTTATCAAGATACACTCAGAAATATGCAGAAAACAGCTTTTCATTCTGAAGCACCTAAAATTCACCAGTGATTATAATACATTAAATGGCTTGAGCCAATGTAGCCAGCTTGTAGCCTCAGCTAGCACATTTTCCTTTTTAAAAACCTGTATTTTGGCAACAACTTTACTATGCCAATTTACAAAAGAGATGGCCTGTAGTCTTCCACTGACTATGTGTAGAAAATTCTCCTGTACAGTACTAATAATTAAATAGCTTTCAAAAAGAATGCTAATGCAGTGTTGATAAGTGTGCATTGAGGTACACATAGATCCACAAAATGTTGAAAAGAAAAGTCAATCTAACCTCTATAGTCATGTCTCTGCAAGTGAACCTCTGCAGCGGGAGCAGAAGCAGGGAGAGCACCTCAGACAGGTTGTCAAAAAAAAAAAAACCAGGTTTCATTGGCATAAAACCAACCTGTGATATTAAAATACCTTATAATTTCTCCTGATTCTGTTTACAGTGCAGTTTTACAGTGCTCTGCATTTCAAATTGCCCTGCATTTTTCCCCCTTCTCTCTCTGCTATCTCTTTTGTTGCAGCCTTCTTGGTGATAAAGTGACAAGAGAGAAGCAGGGACAAAAACAGTGATATAAACATCAGGAGGAAAAAAAAAAGAAAAATTAGAATATGTCTTCTTAGAATGAAACTGCTCAGGGTGAAAATTTCCCTAAGCAAAGTCTTGCCATAACAGTATATATAGAAATATATGGAAAACCAGGCCTGGAGGATGAAACAATATCTGCGGCTGGTTTTGTTTCAAAACAATATTGTTGGTAATGATTTTAGGAACATAGCAAAGTTTATGTAGGAAGCTGGTATCTAAAAGTTTCACCTTTTCTCCCTCCTATTCATATCAGTTCCTATTAATATAACCTAACTCTCTACAATTTCCAACTCTTAAAGTTGTCATGTCCACATTCAGGTCTATTAATGCTTAGCTCAGCTGCCTAAATTATTTATCTTAAATCAGATTCCGGTGACACCTCTAAGATTAAGCAGCACTGGCAATAAGAGGGTAAAATGAAAACAAACATGGTAATTTTCTCACTTTCAGCTTTTAACATTAGTCCTTCTTTGGAGTGTCCTGACTTGGCTTCTGAACAGGGACCTTCATACAGCATCTACTCAGAGTATGGGAAAAGTTACTGATAATGATAATTACAATGAATCACAAGACAATCCTCAATTTTGAATATTAAATGGAATAAGGACTTGGAATCCTGCTCTAAAAGGTTCATAGAAAGGGCTTAATATTTACTACCTAAACCTAGAATACAGGCCATAGTCAAAGGAAGAGGGCCTAAGGAATCAGTACTTTTCATTGCATGTCAAATCCTTTCTCCCAGGTCCTTGCTGTTCGGAAGTTTTAAATTGTTGTGCTGGATCTAAAGAGAGAGATAAAAAAGCCTTACTTTAAACCTGCAGGGTGGTGCATGAAAGGTAATGCATCTACACTGGGTGAGTAGAGCCTGCTACAGGACTTGTGCTGACACTAATTTAGAGGTGAGTTACTTGGGAATAGCTTGTTATATAAGTACTATGCAAGACTGTGCAGAGCGGAGACACCTTGAGTCCTGATCTAAGCAGAAATTCAATTTCACCACTTTTTGAAGTGTGGCAACAGCCAAGGGGGGAGCTGTTTTTCCCACCTGGGGAAATCATTCCTATGCTCTAGAAAGCTCACTACAGGCTTTAATTGCTGAGAGTAACACTTCTTCCAAATATGAGCCACGTACACCTCCTTTAACCAAGAATTCGACATCCATAAGTGCTGTAGGTGTCTGTGTGTCTAATCTGTAGCCGTGCCCTCTGCTGCAGTTGTAAGCAGTGGGCAGCTATTTTTAGCACAGCAGTCCCACTGGATGTGTTTTAGGCTGGAGGCTGCTTCAGTGACCAGAATGATAACAGGACCATACACAGGGAGCATAATTTCCCTCTTCAGACTAATTAAGGGTGTTAGGGGAGGTTTCCAAGTGAGAGCATCTAACTGCAAATATAATGAAGGATATTCATCTTCCTTCGCAGCTATTAATGAATCACCATTTAGATGCCTAATAAACTTGCACATTAAATTCTAATAGCATCCTGCTTCCTTCATTAACCTGCAGCACTCTATTGGTGAAAAAACCCTATTCTTCTAGTAGGCACTACAGTGCCTGATATTCCCTGATCAAGCTACAACCCTAAATCTGAATCTGCAATTTCAGAGCCACCTAAAGTGGTAATTCCATCTTTTTTATTTATCACATCCATGTAACTGCTCTGCACCTCTCCTCTAGCTCACTGAGATGTACAATTCTCTGCCCTGTTGCTTGCTTCATAAAAACCCTGTCTGACACTGTAGCTCTGTGGAAAATGATGTCTGTTTTCCACTTAAATGCCTCAGATGTCTTAAGCCAAAGTCCTGTAGGTTCACTATATATTGCTGTAGTACCTGCTACTGTATCCCTTGACTGGCATTCTTGCTCGTGTTTGGCTGATATCTGCTTATACCCATTAGCAGGCAGCCTTTTCTCCCCTCAGTCATGCATCTCATCACCCATCCTCCACAGCTGGCCCATCACCTTCATCATTTCTCAGGTTGTTAAGCACAAAGGAGACAAACTGAATCACAAGTCTTCTCACAGCTCAGAAGATGTAGTTCTGCACGTTTCGGTGCAGATTGGGTAAATGTCCCTGTTGTCTCCTCAGTTTGAGGAATGGGACTCCCAGCCCTCTTAACCTGTTCACAACTGAACCCTAGGATATTATGATATTAACAGAAAGAACAATTTTTATCTCCTTTCTGAGAAATGCATTGCTTGCACATTCAACACGCCCAGCACCACCAATTGTGCAGGCTCCATAGCGATCTCACACCTATCAGACCCCTGACCTTATGGATCTCCTGCCAGAGAACATCTCCACTCTTCCTCTGGCTATGATCATATTTAACACCTGGTGCCACAGGTTATAGGCCAATAGGGTTCAAATCTGTGATTATTATAATGGTCAGCTTGTTTGTTGGATTAGATATTTACTGACTCTACAGAGAGAGGATGCCAATAAGTCATTTCAAGTAAACTGCCCATTGGTTTCTACAAATGGTTGGAATCAGAGAAGAAACACAAGCAAATCCCCCAGCCATCAAAGCCTGTAACTTATTTCTTAAAGCTACATGTGAATGGATGTGGTCATCTTACTCTAAAACTCAGGGCAACATTAACTCATCATAAATACTAATGTCACATCAGTGTTTTCTAGTAGTTAAGTCATCACACAATTATACTTTACCGAACAAACTAACTATAGTCTCAACTCATGTGTTGTAACAAAGAATCTGTCCCTGGGCTCATCGCTGTAGAAATCTCTGGGAAATACTTCTCTGGAACAGGAAAAATCATGCTCATACCAGGAAAAGCTTGTAAAGATGAAGCTTATAATAAGAAGCAAAACAGGGGAACTCACTGTGAACGAAGCAGGGGGGTGACAACAAAATCAGTGGCACAGCGAGTATCAGACATCACACAGGTCACATCAGAGGGCAGCCCAGGAAATCCCCACACCAACCCAGCGGTAGGTCTGGAGGCAGCCACTCTTGTAGACCATCTTAAAAATGCTAAAGGTCCTGGATTGAGCTGAAGAAAAGCCCCTGGTTGGAGGGTGTGGGTAAGGTCCCAGGTGAGATGGATGGTCAGGGCAATCCAAGCCTGTGAAGGCCCTCATTATCCTCACCTTCAGCCATCTGCATTTTTAATCCCACACATATGGACATTAAGCAAGCAGAGTAAGATGCATAGGGGACTAACTGAAACAAAAGCTGAATTCCTAAACCCTCTACGTGAGCAGTGTCATGCTTTAAAGTGGCAACCACAATAACTTTTGTTGCTTCAAAATATCTGTTTCCAAAAAGTTCAGCACATTCACTTTATAGAAAGGCAACTGATCAGACACCTACACCTCCCCCTTTCAACAAAACCAGCCAGGGCTGGTAACATTCCTTGCAGGATAACAGGTGAGGAACAGAATGATTCAGCACCAGGACACTGCCAGAGCAGAACACTCTGATAAAGATGAATTATTTCAGCTTCGAGACTGAAACTATCTCTGGAGATCTCCTCTGTTTGCATTACAATCCTTCGTTTATTTCTCAGTCCTTTTCCTTCCAAGCCATCCCTGTGCCTCCTGCCCTCCCTTCCACATACACCCACTGCTTGTTTTCCTATCTGAATGTCACTTCGAGCTGGCTGGATGCACCATGTGGAATCACTGTGCTCAACCACTGAAGCCAGCTCCCATAAGACAAAGGCAAACTTGGCAAAATTTGGGACATTTCTCTTCTGAAATGAATGCATGTTCATCCAGAAGTCATGGAATCGGTTCAACTTAATTTTAATGGCTACAAGGAAAAGTAATGGACAATGGTTGTTTTGCTGCTGGTGGTGCTGATGGTAATTTTTTTTTTCCATTTTACATAACAAAGTTGGCTTCTGGTACATGTAATTATTTCTATTTCCAGCCTGCCCAGTACAAGGTGACACAGCTAAACAAGATTACTTGCAGATGGTTTCCAAACTAAACTGCATTGCTAAATCGAGCTAACTTACCAATGGAAATTATTAAAGCTGCTTGGAGTCCCCTAGAACACTGGAGGAATTTTAATGTGACTGCACAGAGATTTGTAGAGAGGACCAGTGCCTCCAAGGGATTGAGAGCCTCCTGTGAGTTGCCAGGGGAGCTGAGGGAAGCTCAGTGGCCCACAGACCTTATAAACACACATGCTGCAACTGCAGCCAAGCACTGATTTTTCCAGGTTGTGTCAGTAAGAGCTGTACCAGAGAGACATGCAAGGTCTTACATGGAGTGCCAACAGATGCTGTAAAAGATTTTAGTGAAGAATCTTCTAGTTTTTGAAGTTCAATTGAAAATACATACACAGAGCTGATGCTGGGATGCTTTTAATCGACATTCCATGTTCACACTTGGGTTTTCTTCTTGCCAGTATATCAGCTGTCATTTCTAAATAAAAGTTTCTGAAAATTGTTTAGCAGAATTTGAGGACTAAAAGATGGATGGTTAAAGGCATCTCTGCAGCCCGGGCCAGGGCTGGGCTCTAACCCAGCACTTTCTGGCAGAAGTGGGCACTTGTGCAGCTGAGAAATGGTCTCCTACCAGACAGTTCTTCAGTTCAGTCATGTAGACAGCCTCACAAGACAACAGAAGATTAACTTTACTACTCTGAAAAATTAGACAAGACATCTTTAGAGAATAACAAACTTTTCTCTAAATCCTTACCTGAGCAGGTTCCCTTAATAGCAGCCTCTGAAGAATGACAACCCAAACCTCTGCAGCAACTCCTATCCTATGATGCAAGGCATCTGCATGCTAGATGTCCTGCTAGGACAAAAACTAAGCACTGCAAAACTCTGTCTCAGCCAACTCCTAGTGTCCCATCTTCCCTTCTGTGATACCAAAGTTCAAGCTCTTCATTTTCTCAACAGAGCAGGGTGGGGTTAGAAGCATTAATTGTAAGAAACACAGGCATGATAACAGGGACCAGGAAAGCCCAAGAAAGTTTTAATTCATACAGTTAGATTGTAAAAGCATCCCACCAGTTTCCACATCTTCACTGCTGCTTTAAGGTAAACAGAAATTCTCCATTTCTTAGATCCAGATAAATTGTGTTTATTACCTTGGTATTTTGCCCTTACCTAAATTCCCCAACGTATGTATTACTAACAAAGTTAATTAGGATGAGAATGCGTTTAGAGCAAGAAGAAATTATCTGACAGCACTGAAAATGGGAATGCTCTGTGTGCTATAAAACTTGAGAACTGCACTTCAGGGTGTGAATATTTCCACAAGAAAGCAATTACATTGATGAAAGCTGATCAGTAAAATAGCCTGAATAATTTGTGTATGTGTGGGGAAGGGAGCTTAGAGATAGCAGACTGGAGCAGGAACAGATATTACAGGAAGCAATTAGAAAATGTTCTTTTTTTTTTCTCCTTTTTTATTTTAGAGTTTGATACTGAGCTACAGATTATTGCTGCTATGAAGAATGGCCTTGGAATCCAAGACTGAGTTTTTAAAAAGTAGTTGATGTAACAAAAAAATAAGAGACTGGTGGACAAAACACAGAATATTGTGATACACTTTGTCTTCCCTAACTCTCCTAACATTTGGCAACATTATAATGTCAGCATATTTCATGACTCGAGAAATAAAAACCAAATGATTTTGTCATCGCTGATCCTGCCAAGAGACACATACCTCCTGCTCCTTCCCCAGATACCAGCATACTTCAGCTCTGTTCTGCTCAGGCAGCTCATGGCAAGCACTGGTACACATGATCCCCACCATGTGCGCCAAGGGCAGAAGCCAAAGTTGCAGAGAAAACACAGACCAGCTTTTCAACAACAAGCCATACATAGGAAGCGGCTTTGCATTGTGTGGGGAGGGGCTGGGGGATAAAATTCTCGTGCCACTCACTTCCTTTAGAGTCATCAATAGCTTAATTAATGAGTAATGATGTTAATTTGTTACATTTCTGACGAGCCACACACAGCACCCATCTGGATGGCAGCACTTTGCACCCCCTGAGATACTTTTCACAGGGCTCTGCAGACCTGGGCCTGGGGGATTTTACCAGCTACAATTGGTGCACAG
The DNA here is from genome assembly GCA_013397935.1 of Dasyornis broadbenti. Lineage (NCBI taxonomy): Eukaryota > Metazoa > Chordata > Aves > Passeriformes > Dasyornithidae > Dasyornis > Dasyornis broadbenti. The sequence goes on from VZRN01002333.1 coordinate 227,684, forward strand.
GGGAGAAATCTAATCATGTTTAGAAATCTAAGGCATGGAATTTTATTCCAGCTACACTTTTCTTAAATGATGAAAGACTGGTGTTCGTTTGTTCCTTTATTTTTTTTTTGCGTGCAATAACACAGGAAGAATAACACTGAATTCTCCACGTTTCATGTCCCCCAGGATATCAAGGTACCTGGCAAAAATGAATGTACTTCCAAAAGATGCAGGATAAAAATCCTGATCATCCAGCATCTGGGCCCAAGGGCAGCCACAGGTCTGGCTGTCCCTACTGTCCCCTGAGTATCCCCCACTTACTCATGGTCCAGGACCCCATGTCAGCCCCCTCAGCCCATCAGACTCTGCCCCAGCAACACCACAGCAGTGCTGCTCTCCCGTTCCCCAGAGCAGATCCATGTCCTGGCCTGTCCTTGGCCCATCCCCATCCTCAGGGAGGTGCCTGCAGTGTCCTGCTCCTGGCAGGGTGGTGGGACAGGCCCCAGCTGCCCAGCTCTGCCCTGACAGCCCCAGCTCCACTGACCCTCGTGGGGCCCTGATATTCAGCTTGAGAAAGTATAAATGCACATGGCTTAGCTGGATTTCATTTGAGGAATGTGGCTGTACATTTTAAAAATCAGCAATATTTTTCTACTTATTTTTTAATTCATGCAAGTTAAAATGCTTTAAAAGATAAGTAGTTATCATGTGGTTAATAATTCACAGGAAAATTCAAATGAATTAGGGGACAATATTGCAGCAAAAGCCGATGATGTTTCTTTCCAAAATATCAGTCAAGGAAAAAACAGTGATAGGGAGATGAAGTAGAATTATCCAAAGCAACATGGTAGACTGACAGCAAGGTCAGGAATTGAAATAAAATATTCCAATATCCAGTCCAATACACATGCCTACCAGATGCTATTTCTACTTCATCACAGTTAACTAAAAGCAATGGCAGAAGAATTAAAACTAATGAGAGTAAAACAAATAAAAAAAAAAAACCTTCCCAATTCTAATTCAAGAGGCTGCTCAGAAAACCTTTGAGTGAGTGATAACATATGCCCTTCTATTCTAGAAATTCACCTTATGAGAATCTGCTTTATCTTCAAAAAGAATAATGGCCAGATTTGATTTCACTGACAATCTTGAAAATACAGAAATCCTCCACTAAGCTTAGTGGCATTAAGCCTCATACACCTAGACCCAAGACCAACAGCTAGGCAGAGAGGTTTCATATGGATACACACCATGTCTACAGTATGAGTAACACATGGAGCACAGAAATTGCCGTTACTCAGCATGTTTCCAAAACTACAGGGAAAAGAAAGAGGATTTGACATGTCTGAGAAAGTGTACTCAAAAGAAGACAAAAAAAAAAAAAAAAAAGCGGAACTATTTTAAGCTGCAGAAGTGTACTGAAGGTGAGTTTTATTTTATTTTATTTCATTAAAATATATTTTAAAAACATACTGTGTAAAAGAATTAGGTTTCTCAATAATTTATTATTTACATTAACAAATTCTATTTGACTGTTATTCTATAGATAGAAATGAAAAGTCTGCAGAAGGGATTTGTATCAGATTCATCAGGACCAAGCAAGCGTCTTTTCCAAGAAATATGTCAAAAAATGCATTCCTTCCCATTTCAATCCCTTCAAATTAATATTTGCAAACAGATGGCAAAAAGCTCAATGAAAGGTCATGTTGGTGAGTGTTGAGCAACCACAGTGAGAGCCAGGAATTAGGGGTGCTCTGCAAGGGAGAGACCCCCAGGAGATTTTAACATTGCACTACTTAATAGTAAAGAGGCTGCAGGGTCCAGTCCCACTCTTGCTCCCACTGTCCTATCTCTGCTGAAATCCATGGCATTACACAACAACAAGGCCTGCACCTGATCCCTCCAGGCAGATCTCAGAAAGTTGGACAGACTCCTTGAGACAGGGTGGCAGTGGAGAGACTGTTTTTCCTACCGCTGTAGGCACACTGCAGCTTATCATTCTTTTTCAGTCCAAACACAACACAAATCTCAGTGTCTCCCTTCCCATCCTCTGGGAAGAAGTATGCATAGGGAATTATCTCTCTGATGTAAAAATCTGTAAGCACCATTCACATGTGCTGGTCCACATGAAAAAAAAAAATATTATCAAAGTGCCTGCCATAGCCTTGACCCTTTTTAGCGGAGCAGCTCAGCTTTTCCATCGGCTTTCCAGACTTTTGAAATCATCCGGGTACCCAAACATCATGCACAGTTCATTGCAATGCCAGCTGCTGTCTGCTTTACTATTCCAGGAAAGAGCAGTAGCCCTTTCAGTGATTATACAAAAGCCCATGATTAAAAAGAAGTAAAGCTGTCAGCTCATGTGTTCCGTTTGCTGGAGGCACTCAATGGTATTTCTGACATCTCGTGTAAGGCACCAATCATCCGGTAGCTGAGCAAAAAGCGACCCACAAGACCTCCATTAAGCAACTGCAGAGGGAACTGACAAAGTTCAGCTGATTTGCTTGTCTTCTTGCTTACACAGCGTAAAAAGTGTGGTCACGCAATCTGAGGAAGTTTCTGGTGGTATCCTGAAAGGGGAAGCCTCAACTTGCACCGCAAGGAGTCCGGGTGACAGTGTGCTACAGCGCAAGTTTCTGACAGCTGCATCGGGGTGGCAATTCCCTTGGACATAGCGGAGATTTCCATGATCCCCAGGAAGCCTCTGACCCTTGCTTTCACAGGAAGGGAGTTTGTTATCAGCAGCAAAGCAGATACCTGCTTACAAGATATCTCCATAACACACAACAGAGGACCACACTACAAAGCCAGCTCTGTGGCGCACTTGCTGCAGCTTCCCTGCTGTTGGTCTCTTCTGCACAGCCATATTCACAGAGATGCAATGCCGGAGATAGCAGAGCCTATGGACGAAGAGGTTGGCTGGATGCTGGCTGACTGCACCACTGAGCAGCCTCAGTCCAGAATGTCAGTCTCAAACGGGACCAGGTGGTAGTATGTCAAATTGGTGACATAAGCTGTTGGATCATCACTGTCTTCCAGCTCTGAGGTAAAGTCACTAACACTTTCAAACCTAAGGAGAGATGAAAAAAAGTCACCAAAAGGCATGAAGTCATTTAGAAAAATCAAAGGAATTGGAAAAGAAGTACTAAGGGAGTGGGAGAAGTACTTGGAGCTGATTCCATCCACACCTCCTTCTCCTCCTATACTCATGTGTCTATGACTAAACCATGGGACAGTGAAAGCCACAGAGCACACAAGCAAGCAATCTTGTCACCTCTGAATTTCAAAGCTACTAGTGAGGAAGGAAGGAAGGAAGCAGCAAGTCTTGGAAGAGTACATCACACAGTTGAAGTCCACATCCTTCTATTTTATTCCCACAGCATGTGGCAACAACACAAAATGCCTCAGTTCTCACATAAAAGTGAAAAGGAAACTGCCTTTGTTTCCCATCCAAATTTGGACTCTCAGCCTTTCACTTCACAGGTATCTTCTCTGGGTCTGGCATTTGTAAGAGGCCAAGTGTAACACAGGTAGGAAAAAAATGACTGCAGTGTCCTTCCTCCAGAGTCTTGCTGTCCTTCCCATGGCACAAGATGAAGGTTTTGACAAGCAAAGAATCTCCAAATATAAAGAGATTCCTAAATGTAGTTTTACTTGTTTTGGTATTTTCCTCTCCACTTCTCAACGCCTGTTTTATAACCTGAACTTTTGCAAGGATTACCCACTGTCTCATACCTACTCTCAACCAGAAGGCATCAAGTTGTTAAAACCCACACTTTCCTCAGTTACACACATTTCTGTTCCAAGAAGGCTTGAATTTCTGCAGTAAGAAACATTATCTCCTTCCTAGATAGCCTACCAGTTAAATGCACTCACTGCAGGCCAAGGACTAAATTTCACCTCAGTTCTAGAAAGGATCTGAAGAACCATCAAGCTTCTTTTACTCACACTCTTTCTTTAATAGTTTGAAAGAACTTTCATTCACTCTGACAGAGTGAGAAATAAAAGGAAGCAGAAACTGAAAAATTGCACAAGACAGAAAAAGAAATTCTATGTAGCTCTGACTTCTAGCATGTGTCTCTATCACCTTTATAGGCTGGCCTACTTCAGCTCTCTGAATGGCAGATAAACAGATGAGCTTTAGAATAATTAATATGAAAAACTGCGTATCACCTACACATGAATTAATTAGACTCTTTAGATAAGTGAAACAACTACAGATATCCCTCTAACCTCACCCTAGAGGGTGACCTAAGAGTCAAGTATTTCAGAGGACCTGAAGAAGAGTGGTAGGGTAAACAAAAAGATAAGTCTCCCATTCCCATCTCTTCCCAAAACTTTCTTTAGAAATATCCTGAGTTATTGGATAGCCTAGTCTATACATCCCTGCAACGTATGGCCACAGTTCTGTCTTTTCCACACTCCTTCCTGGTCCTTCTCATCTCTTTTTTTTTTTTAACTATGAGAACCAAAATAGAGAAATTTTTTTTTTTTTTTTGAGCAGAAAGTCATGGATTTTCTCCTGCAGTGCCATTGCTTTGCTCTTCACTTGAAATGAAACAGCAATGAGGCTGAACTTTGAATGTTTATTACTCTCATTCCTCTAGTCCCTCCAGGCTGTTTGCTTGCCTGCGTGTATAGGAATGTGTGCAGAAGGGAGTTGACTTGGTATCTTGCAAACACTTCACAGATCACGTTGTGCTGTCTTATGGACTGCAAGTGATCCAGAAACAACAGATTATGAAACACCAGTGGGGCAGACCGAGTGAAGGAAACGGAAGGGGAGTCAAGAAGGCAATTCAGATTCTGCTCTCTTTCTCTTGTCAATAGCATAAAGCTACATTATTACAACTGAAAGGTCCCACAGATTTTGTGGTTCTCCAGCCTCACTGATAGGTTACTGTAAGTAGAATGTGAGGTGCAAAATAGTGAAAGTCAGATGCTGTGGTTATGCAGAAATCTTTTCTTGCCACCAAAAAGGAAGTGTGTGCACAGAAGTCTGCAAAGCACTGCTCTAGAGTGCTCACACAAAACCAAACTCAGTAAAGCAGGACTGTTTACTACAGCCAGCAGCTGTAAATGACACCAACAGACAAAATGCTTTTGTGCTGCTACAGGTTGTCTTCTCAAAATAAACTCTGCTATGGACTTGCAGATCCTAAATGCCAAATCTGCCCTTAATATTTTCTCCTCAAAATACCTTGACAGATACACTGTCTTTCACAATAGCCTACTTCTCCTGCTGTAAATGAAACTTCTTTATGCTTTTAGCCTCTGTTAATGCATTAGAATTGTTACTCAGATTCACCAGGAAGACGAGGGAACAAGGTCCATAGAAGCTAATGGCTTAGACAGGCTTGTTAGATAAAAAACTGGTGGTTGGGCTTAAAGAGTGAGTGATGGTGAATGGAGTTAAATTCATTTGGTAGCCATTCACAAGTAGCATTTTCCTGGACTCAGTTTTGGGGCCAGTCACGTTGAATATCTTTATCAATGTTCTGGATGAGGGGATTGAGTGCACCCTCAGTCAGTTTGAAGAATTGGCACTCCCACACCATGCTGAGTGGCAGTGGCAATGTGCTGAGGGGTAGGAAGGCTTTACAGAGGTATCTGGACAGACTGGATTGATGGGCTGAGGCCAATTGTAAGAGATTCAACGGGACCAAGTGCTGGGTCCTGCACTTGCATCACAAGTGACCCCATACAGCGCTACAGGCTTGGGGCAGAATGGCTGTAAAGCTGCCTGGCAGAGAAAGACCTGGAGATGCTGGTCAACAGCAGCTGAACATGAGCACACGAACAGCAGCACGAGCCCATGTGGCCGAGAAGGCCAATGGCATCTGGGCTTGTACCAGAAATAGTGACCAGCAGGACTAGGGCAGTGATCGTCCCCCTGTACTCGGCACTGGTGAGGCCACACCTCAAATCTTGTATCCAGTTCTGGGCAATCCAATCAGCTTATCCAACGCCACAGATTCTGCTGCTGTCCTAGAAGACAGAAGTGCAAAATCTTGGCAGAGAATGGTACGTCTGCAACAAAACCAAAGCATAAGTTCAAATTCATTTATTGATCGTCCTTTTCTTTCTAAAGGACTGCAGACTACTCTCCAAGAACCGCACACAAAAGGACTATGCCATGCATTGATGCTGAGCACACAGCCCTCAGCACATTTTGCAACAGTGTGGTGTACTGCCAAATAAATCAGAGGGAAAATGAAGGAAGCAGAAAAGAACTACTTCAGAAAAGCAGAATAACCAACTGCAACTTGGAAAAATGTTATGGTTTCCTTTGCAACAAGCATGACACTTTTCAGCTGTTAGATCACTGGGCAGGTAGCACTGCAGTCTACCAGAGCTACCCAGGATAGGAAAAGAGCACTTCCTGCTGAAACTTTGGGCACTTCTTCCCAAAAAATACAGGTTTGCTTTGTAAAATGCCTCATTCAAATACATCAGCAGCCAAAACCCAGAAGTCATAATGAGTTTAATGTGGCTGAAAGGAAAAAATTCCCATCTGAGGATATACAAGACCGCAAGCAGTGAACTCTGACTTCAAGGTAGAAGACACCAATCCCATAAATCCAATTTTACTAAGACCAAAAGAGAACAGCATAGGATTCTGAAAGATTTTAAAGTTTCCTTTCTGGGCTAATAACATACATTTAAACCAGCAGTATAAAAAAATTCTGCTTTTGAAAAAGGTTCAATTTTTACAAAACAGCTGTGCTACACTGGTGCCATTATCTCCTGGCTCTTACCTCTTGGCTATAAAATACAGCTGCAGGATGGGAAAATTTAGGGCACCATATAAAACACACATTTGAAATTTATTAACTTCTTGACTCTTGACTTCACATCCTTTGGAAAGTTAAACCACAAATGCACAAAGTCAAGTTGTTACCCTAGATTCATTTCTTCCACCACAGTTTCTGGGAAACTATGCCTACAATTCAGTTTTTATCACATTACTATTTTCTGGCCTTAAGAGTCTCTGACTTCAACGGGATGACAGTTAGATGATTGCAGTTTCTGATCCAGGCTGATAAGTTTGGCTTGGGCCGGAGTACATTTTTTAAATAAAAATTTGCTATAAATACTTTTTTAATCAATTTAAAAAAAAAAAAAATCAAAGTAAGGCAGGAAAAGGCCTTATTTGGAAATTTTTTCCTATTATTTGTCACTCCCAGGACAAAGAGTGATCCACTGTGGACTATAACAGCTTTAATTTCCAGGTATTGGCCTTACAGAATTACCTCTAGTGGGCCATTTTAGCCTCATTAATACAAGTTTATAAGCTTAAATGCTGTTAGCAAGGTCAAGGTTCAAAACACTAAGTGATAAGTTAATAAAAAGACTTCAAGAAATTACACTGGAGACAGAGATACTCTCCAGCACCCCACAAAATCTTGCCAAGCTCTAAACCTTGTTACAGACTGGCAATGACTATATTTCAAATGTGGCAAGACAGATAACTGCATTCAAAGATAAAGGCTTTTAGTATTTTGTTTCCTTCATTTGACTGGTCTGATGAAAAAGTAGGTCAACATTTCTCATAAAAAAATACTTAAATGCTTCACTACCTGAAGCTCATTGAAATATCAATCACCTGGTATGACAGAAATCTGTAGAAGCAGATTTCTATCAATACCCATCTGTCATTACAGTGACTGACTTAAGACCTACATGAATCAAAGAATCACAGAATGGTTGGGTTTGGAAGGGACAGCTGGAGATCATCTACTCCAAACCCCTGCCATGGCAGGGTCACCCAGAGCAGGTGACACAGGAACACATCCAGGTGGGTTTGGAATGCCTCCAGAGAGGGAGACTCCATGACCTTCCTGGGCACCCTGTTCCAGTGCTCTGCCACACTCAACTTAAAGAAGTTCTTCTCCATGTTAAGGTGGAACTTCATGTGCTTTAGTTTATAACCATAAAAGCCCACCTGGTTACAGGTTTCAGACCCCAGCATATCTGCATGCATTAGGAAGCAAAAATTACCAATAAGATTAGTCTAATTTGCCTTTCCCCTAAGGAAATATACATGCTACCCCAAGGCCCAGCTGAGCAGTTGCTGACCTTTGTTCAATTACTTTCAGGGATGTGTTTCCCTCTGAGGACTGTGTTTTGCTTCCCAAACATCCTACTATCCCTTGTAGCAGGACATGCCATTTGTTAGGCTGTTTGAGTTTCCAAGTTTGCGCTCAAACCAGCTCTCATCACAGTCATGAGAGAAAGAAGTAACTCTGTTCTCCCTTGGCAGCATCCCTACAGTAACCTCAGTTCCTTTTTCATACACAAAGAATTGAGCACTTTGGGGTCAATCACTCTCCCATTTTATCCACTTTAACAGGAAATCGCTGTGAAGTGTTAGCAATCAGGCCCAGTAAGCTTTAAGCAGTCAGGATGACAGCTGCACCAGTCTTTCTCTTAGACAGACAATAACATTTTGCTAGAGGGGTGGGAAAGCTACAGTTTATCTGAACGTGATCGCATTGCTCTTGCTCAGACTCCACTTACAGGTGTTCTGCTGAATCTACATCCAGGTGCTTCTCTTTTCCATTAGGTATACTGTGGTCAATGACTATTGTTTCAGTGTTGGCTAAACAGAATCCATTTGATCGCATGATTTCTGTTGGGACAAGAAAGAAAACAAGATTAACCAAGAAGCTGGAAAACAACTGTGTATAACGTGTAATTGACATGGCTATGAACAGAGATGTGGGCATGACACTGGAAATCTGCACATGAAACCAAGAATGAAGAGTTGGTTTCATTGCTTCTTACATCTGCAAACTGCCGCGCTCAAACAATTTTATTCATCTAACCAGTTGATGACACAGAGCATCTGAAGTAATTACCACTACCAAATCATAACTGTATTTTTCTTAGACAGTCCCATGCTTAAGCCAGTTAAGCAAAAATAAAAAAGACATTAGAAGGGAAACAAAAAGTGACCTTAAACTTAAGTCACCAGCTCTAAGTCGTGTAAAGCAATACCATGTTTTACACTACCTTTGCCCCTGCTTATTTTATTTCTCACCATGTTAGAAGCCTCCAATAGAGAATATCTAAAATTTACGCCTAATTCCACTGACTTACTACCATGGGGAGAATTGATAACTAAAGAATAGCATTTGATGCGAATGAGAAGTTAATCCACATCTGTGCCGTATGCAAAGTCAAACTAGGCAAGTCAGGATTAAGGCAAGTCAAGAAAGGATTTCTTTCGGTCACACAATTTTAAATGAAGCTAGGACTACCATAAAATAAGTGCACATTTAAAAAAAAAAAAAAATTCAGCACTGGTTTAAGTAGGATAACTCTTGATCAAGGCGCTATGACCCCATGTTACAGCCTTGCATTATCAGCACAACAGAAGAAAATTAGTCTGCGGTAGAAAATATGGTAGGCAGAAAACACACAAATTTCAGCTATATATACAGTTCAAGGAATAAACAGGAGATGAGATAGGAGAGAGGAAGTAATTTCTTTTTAACATTTACATGTTCCTGCATTAAGGTAAAGCCAGAACTTATTTCCATATTTTTCTTGTGAGTTATCTTTGACTTTCAGTCTGTATTTTATTACAACTCATTTTAGTAGAATATATTTGGGGGTTGTGAAAATACTGAACCCCAGCAGACTCACACTTCGCTTGACTCATCTTGAGCCAGCATTGTATGATTGTAAAATAAGATTTACACCATAAATTCAAATTCAGCTTTCATCTTAGAGGGTGGCCCGTTCTCTCTTCTCCATCACCTACGACTCTGAGCAGGCCCTTGCAGGGGACAATTTGTTTTCTCAGAGAACACAAAACATTTTTGCCTACTTTTCCAAGACTGCGAGCCAGGTAGAAAGCTGCTCTGTGACTAACAGGAATGCCTGTATTTTCCTAGTGTCCTTGACTTGACCTAAGAGTTACAGCATTTCGCTGCTGCATGAACTGCTTTACACATTATCATTTACTGCCATCTACTGACAGACTTGCCAGACACGGAACCATTTCCAGTGTGCGACATCCAGATGAAGCAAATATCAATTAACATCACGTTTCCACCTATGTTCTTAACATTAATAGCAGTTATCTCTTGAAAGATAAAATGAATTACCACAAAATGCTTTTGGACAGCTGCATAGGTAGGAGAATCTTACTCCTATTAAACAGGTATGACTTGTCCCTACCAACATTAATTTAGAATTAAAACATATTGTTATTCAGCTGACATGGTTTCCACAGCTCCTCTGCATACAGGCTGTCAGGAGGACTCCCTTTTCTGCTAACTTCTGTCCGTCAGACAGGGCCACTTGCTCTGAATTTGTATTCATCTTGACTGTCTTCTCTCTGTTGTACCCATCATGTGCCATACTCAGTCATGCACACACAGAGTACATGTGCCCTGAGGGGGTGCATGCCCTCCCAAAAAGTATATGAAAGCCTTCCACACAGCAAAATCCCCAAACTAGAGCAATGTTTCAGCATGCAACCTATGCAATTCCAAATACATTTATTCTTGATATTTGTTCTAACGAGAGCAAGGTATCACCAGCAGCAGTCACCCTTTGGAACATTTTTAAAGCATTTAATTTGGGGTCACTTCATTTTGTAATGGGCAGGATGTAGGATCCATTTTGCAGCTCTAGTCTCATAGAGTAGCAACATACTTCAGACAAAACCCATGAATGTGCTCTTGATGGGCAGTGCTGAGAACATATCCTGGTGTTCAGAAGCAAAATGTATAACCACGCGCAGCTTTTGGAAGATGACTAATGGCAAGAACATGCACATGAGAAATTTTACCTGAGGTTTCCACATTGACTCAAGACATCATCCAAACCTCCCCAGCCACAGGTGGAACATGAGATAAGCATGTTGGCTCCTGTTTCATGCTCCCAGAAAGCCAGACCTGCATCACCCCACTGTGCAGGATGGCCCTGTGGGCTGCTTTTTGCACTGCAGCCAGGGCTTGGGGGGCCCTACAAGAAAGCACCAGCCCAGATGGGCTGGCAAGACCACACTTCTCACTGAGGCTCTGTACCACACAGTGCTCATAAACCAACTTCTATTTAATTTAAGGAATGTTTTTTTTAACAGAAGACTGATACACCAGAGCTAAGGATCAATTACAAATAGTTTACCCTGTGTATGAGATCTAGCCTGAAGACCCTCTGTTTACACCTTTAGCAGGTTGACACCAACAGGCCATTAACCGATGCTTCAGGAGTACCAAAGAAAACTGATACTGGTTTCTTGCTAAGCCCTTTATACTCCTTGGAGGACTATGTAGCATTTGAGTTCAATTAACACTCTGAATAAGCTCTTCTGGTGATACAAAACCAGCAGTTGGCATTAAGCTCTTTTTTGAGATGTTTCAATACAGAAATATAAAACCAGGCACACCAGAAGTTCACAGACCTTTTAACAGTGGTCAGTAGCAGATGAGGAGAGGAAAAGCTAAAAGAATAGGAAAGGATAGAGTAATGCTGCTCTCCACTTTACCCACTAGCAATCTGTGGTTCAGGAACTTCCGATGTCTCCACCTGTGACTGGTTTCAATGTACTTTTCTGCTCTAGTTGCTTGTCTAACTCCCTTTTGAAGCCACTTATGCTTTCAGTTTCACCATATCCTATGACATTGAGTTCCACTCCTTAACTATGCTTTGTATGGAAACAAAACAATATTATAACCTTTCTTTTGTTTGTTTAAAGCCTGTTGTCTGTCAAAGATATTGGATAACCTTTAGCTCTTGTTTCATGAGAAGTACAGGGTAATTGACCTCCTTCTATTCACAGCTTTGTAGACTTCCATCATACCCGTCTGTCATGTCTTCTCACAGGTGAAGTGTCCTTCTTTAATTAAACTCTTTCTTAGAGAAGCTGTTCAACAACTTGAATCCTCGCCCTTTATTTGTACAACTTTAAATTCTATTATATCCTGAGATGGAAAAATCAAAATTGTGCATATTGTATCCAAGATGGGGTTGTGCTCCTCTTCTCTGTTTCCTCCTCCTTTCCTCATAATATCTAATACTCTCACTGCTGGTATTGCTCACTGTTTGGCGCCAAGCTTACATTTTCACAGAACTGTATCAACAGCCTCAAAACCTCCTTTCTAAGTAGTAACAGCACTATCATATGTGATGATATGCAGTAAGGACTGCATTTTCGTCACATTAACTGCTTTGCATTTGTCAGCCTCCCATTTCACATGTCATTTTATGTCCTGAATGCATGTTGCATAGTATATCAAGGCTAATTATATGCTCCACATCATAAAGCAGACTATTGAGAACTGTATTTTGAATTATTGATAGAGACATAATAATGGGAACAGCAAATAAAGTAATTTACATTCTGTAATTCTTGTGTCAACTGCAGAAAGCTAACAACTCTTACCTGATATTTTAACTGGACTTTGAAAGCTTGGCTGAATTTTATGGACATTGTCATTTTTTAGAACTTGGTCCAAAGGAGATCTCTCAAAGAATGTGAGGACGACTTCAGACCTTGAATACTTAAAAAGAGAGGAAAAACCAAAATCAGACATCCATTTTTAACCAGCAGCTTGCTTTGTCCCTCTTCTCCATTTCCACCACTTCATAGTATGACAGAAAGATTTATTACAAGCAACAGGTCAGAGGCATCATTACACAGTTCTGGCAGTCAGCATTTCTCCAAGTTACTCAATAAATTGCTGCTTCTTTCAGAGTTTGGCAAAGCCCATCACATTCTAATCTGCATGAGAGTGCATGTCACCATGAAGGAGGAGTCAAGCTGGGCTAAATTGGAACTTGGCTTACTCACCTTCCAGGGCATGTTTATAATAGTCTTCAGAAGCTTTTCCACTTCATTAAGTCTGGCTTCTATATCATGGGCTTCTTTTATTGTGATGAGCCCTAGAAGCAAAGTAAATAGATGGTAAGCATAAACAAAAGCACACTTACACACACTTTAGCAGCCAGAAGCAGCCACTCAGGAAGATGTGGAACAACCTCAAATATGCCTCCCAGAAATGTCTTTTAAACCAACTGATGATAAAGCGTGCACCCCAAACTGAGGTGGGTGTAGTTTACAAGCAGAGTTGCAAGCCTGACACAAACGTAGCTGTTTATGACCACATGCAGGAATTGCAAGACAAGCAGAAGTAGAACCACCTACTCCCTCACCCACAGTTTCACTACAAAACATTCCCAGCAGAGAGAATTAAACAGCCCACTTTCTGCTTCCAAGAACCATTATGCATTCTTTTTTTTTCTGTAAATAAAAAGCAAAAGAAAACACAAGAAAACCAAAAGACACATCCTACAGATAAGAGGTAAAAGAATAAACACAAGCTAAACAAAAGGCTTTGAGAGCAGTTTTGTGTTTCTCTGACTGTAAGCCCCAGTGAGTGGTGCAAGGAAAATTTGTCAGTATCATGTTCTTCAAGTGCAAGAGTGCAAAATAACTGTCAGGATTTTTTTTTTTTTTCATATAATCAGTCACTGAATTAGCACAGTGCTGCAGAAAGGATTGAGATGGAAATTTTACTGCCCAATACCCAGAATGATGCTTTACAATGCAATATTGAATTGCTCAGTATGGCGATTGTAAACTCTAATGCTGTATTTTATACGTATAACCTGCAGGGTGTCTGTAACTTCCCCCTCCTCTAGCAGACTGAAGGAAATACAGCATAGGCTATATGCAGCTACAGAGCATATCAGGAGAAGTAAACCCCAAAATTTCACATCCCTCTAGTGGCCCTTTTATTGCTGACTTTTGCAACATAGTTTTTCAAAGTAAATCATCATTTACCCTCTACATTTGTGCATCTTTTCCAAGGGGCAGGATACACCCATGAAAATAAAATATCTAAGAGAAATTATTAAATATAACAAGCCACACCAAACAAACAAACAAACCCAACAAAAAGCTGGAACAGGAAAAGACACAATAAATCAAACCCATCAAAATTAAAAATCTGCAAAGCGGTCTGTGAGAAAGCACTTCAATATACTACAATTGTGTTAAAGTAAGTGTTTCTCCATCTCCCTATTCAAAAGACAACCACAGAGCCATAAAACATGCAGAGTGTGGGAATAACATTCACAAACACTTTCAGTCTGCACCAGTCCTTGCTGCTTCCTACCAACAAGACAGAATCCCATACAAACTTTCCACACAAAAGTGTGACTTGGAAGCTGTCAGGTCTCCTCCAGTTACAGCACTAAATAAAACAGAGATTGTCTCCAAAGCAACCGGGTTTACCTGACAGTTGTCCTACAAAAGTTGCCTGTTTATATAAGCCTTTCTCTTGCTTAACAGTCCTTCATTTTGCCTGTTTTTTCAGCATGACTATCACCTCACCCCAGCACAGCTCACCCCCTGTCCTGACAGCAGAGCAATGCACACCAGCAGGCAGTTATGGAAGGTGGTGTGCATCTTGCTTTGGCTGGTATACACTGCAGTCAGGTAGCTTTGCTTGGAAATTCTCTGAAAGGCTGTAAATGCGAATAAACTCATCTATATGGGTCCACAGACGGTGTATTAGCTGGGCTGTGCTTGACATTACAGACCTGAATTGCAGACCAGTACCCTTCATCGTCCTAACTACAGCGTGTGTGCAGGCCTGGGTGGATCTGCTCTGCCACTCCATAAATATGTTCCCATCACACATCTGAATCAAGTTCAAACTTTTCAGTGAAAGTGCTTTCATCTTCCCGAAAAGAAAAAAAAGCTGTGAATGGCCCCACGACTCAGACACCTATCCATGGTGTTAGAAACACACTGCTGGTCCTGCTGTAGCCCACATCAGAGGAAACAGAACCAGCCACCCTGGTGCCAGCTGCCATGGGGTGTCTCCACTTCTCCTGCTGGTCTGGATCCACTCTGCATAAACACTGATATAGTCAGAACAGAGACTTCCCAGCTGTGGCTCCCACCTTGCAGATGAACACCTCATTGCAAGTCCACCTGGGATTCAGCATTCAACTGCTCCCTCTCAAATCTGCCCTCCATCTCGGACCCTTTCCCAGATAAGCACTCACTGTTGGAACTAGTATTTTACCAGGAAGAGGGATACTTTCAAACAAATGAAGATATTCAGACTGGGAGGGGGAGAAAAAGGAAAAAAAAAAAAAACCAAAACCATCTTGGCAACAACCCTGAGTATTCATCCCATAAGGAAAACCAGCCAAGCGGTCAGGATTTCTCTCATTAGTAATCAGGGAAAGCATCTGCAGCTCCACACAGCCTTTTTATGCTTCACCAAGAAGTCAGACAAGGCTGCCAGCCTGTTGCACTGTCACAGATCGCCCCGTGGGAGGTTTTACAGCTTCTTGCATTCACCAGGAACTTCCAGCGCTGGTATATTATCTCCTTCCACCTCTTGGAAAGACACCAGCCATGCAAACCCACACACGAACTTGGAAACTGGCACAGAAGACTTGTAACATCTGACACCATAAAAACTGTTTCTTACTGAAGCTTTCAGTAATATCAAATCCAAAGAGCAGACAGCGTAGGAAGGAGGATGACACATCTGCCTGGACAGCTTCCTATACATGTGCTTAATGATTGCAGATGCACAGATTTGGGGCGTAAAGCTGCTGACCTTAAATGAATTCCCCATACAGGGAGCTCATTTTGGCCAGGCAAAAGCCTTTCTTTTCATACATCTACAGCCCAAATACACAAAACCCACTTGACTGGCTATATATACGTATGTTGAAACCCATAATTTCTTCTGCAATTGCCGTGAAGTTTGTAAGACCCTCATTTATCTTAATGCTACAAGTCTCTGTTTCTAAAAGTAAACAGATGCTCTTGTGGTTTTGAGTTAGTCATAGACTATGATCCCACAACCCGAGGAACTGCTCCCAACCCCACAGCCACGCTAGCCAGAGCGAGGCACTGCCTGTCCAAGCAGCCAGAAGAGTGGTGGTTCTGGTCCCTCCTTTCCATCCCTTTCAGCATTCTCTAACTGGCTGCTGTCATCAACCACAGCACCTACGTGCCTGAGGAACACTGTGTGTTTGCAAGGTAAAGTCTCTGGTGTCAACACCGGCTTAAGTTGCTCTCACCCTCCCCTGCACCTCATTTCCTCTCCCACACCACAGCACAGAGCTGCTTCTGCTTTTCCAGCACAATAAGGTGAGGAGCAGGGAATACCTCAAACCACTCCTGTCAAAAGCTTCACCTCAGAAAAACCTGGACTCCATAGAAGAAGCAAAAGACTGCAGGCTAGGATGCCCCATTTAAGCTCCTTTCTCACCCAGGCACTACACTAAGTTTGAGAGGAAACAGAATTTGTGTAAAGAAGGGTCACAGAACTACACCCAAGTTTCCAGGTCTATTCTTCACTTTGTAGGGGTTTCTCCCCTGCCTGTCTTCTTTCTCCTTTTTGGAAGATTTGTTGAGGCAGAAAGAAAGGGGGGGGGGGGGGGGGGGGGGGGGAAGAGGGGGGGG
>VZRN01002333.1:249487-265167 GCA_013397935.1 Dasyornis broadbenti
GGGGGGGGGGATGTGTGAAGAAAGAGTACTTTTCCAGATTTATACCTCACTTTTGGTGTCTATTTGGCCTGTTGCAACTATTTCTAAACCATCAGTTTTAAGTCAGCTTCTAAGTCCAGGGCTCTGCCTTTCTTGTGAAAACTGATTTAAATTCAAAGGAAGACTTTGCATAGAGAAACACACAGTTTAGTAACGTTAGGCTGTGTTCACTGCAGGAGTGAACGAGCCTGTGTTTTCCTGTGATCCCCTTTTGTACATTCGCCTAGAGCAAGGGACAGGCACATTTTAAAGACGAAAAATACTAGCAAGTTGCTGGTAACATCACAGTGAATCATACTTAGTCACTCTGCAGGTATGCACATATCTAACCTTGTTTACCAGCTTCCTGGTGAGATGCCTTGTGCTGCTGAACGTCCTTGGCCTTCAGCACCTTGCACATGCACCGCACACTCCAGATGCAGAGAGTGCACTTTGCCACATGTTCTTATTAGTTATCAAAGACAAGACCAGACGGTGTGAATGCCATACTCCCCCCGGGACCTCCCCTCCTCTCATATCAAAGAAAGGGTAAGATGAACAGCCACTGCTGTTCATCCCCTCCTCTGCAATCTCAAAGCAGTCAGCAGCTCCAACAAATGAGGAAGGGGAGAGCATTGTGGAAGTCAGTCCGGCAGGATGAGGGGTCAAGAAAGGAATGGAGAGGATGATTTCCTCATTCTTAGCAAAAAAAGGTGCACACTCCTGCTCAGCATGAACTGACTGCTGAAGCCAGCAATAAAGGTAACAACCAACTCTTTCTGAAATTGCTGACGTTTTTAAAATAAACCCTACCTTCCTTTAAAAAGTTAATAACATCAAATAGCTCAAGCTTCCACTCTCAACCATATCCCTTAAAATGTAACACACTGCAGCTGTAGGATAATGCTAGTCCTTTTAATGCTCCTTAGGCAAATCTGTAGGGACTTTGGAGTCCTTCAATGCAATGCAAATTTGGTTTGCAACCTTCCTCCAGATAAAAGGCACAGCTGATATTCACCTTCTTTCAGAAAGCCCAAGGTAAACACACACACATATAAAAACTCACATACATATGCACATATATTTGTATATCTATGTAAATACTCACACATAAATACATATCACTAAATACTAACACACACAAGAATGGGCTTTTGTCAGATGTTTTTGTTGGGTTTAGTATATTAAGCTTCACTGTAGGGAGCAGGACATCTGCTTTTACACAGGGCATTAAGAAACCTTGCTTACCCACCCTATGAATTTTGTAAAGATTGGACATGCCCCATGCAGTCTCTTCGTACATACAAAGCTTTGCATCAGTGTCACTTAGTTAAATGAGATTTTTATGTTTCAACTTTGTCAAGTTATCAGAGGCTGTGGCCAGCCCATTTAAAATGTTGGTATGAAGAAGTGTTCTCTAGGCAGAGAAGCACACTCTGCAAAGTAATTTTCTTTAGAGCAGGAGCAGCATAATTTTAAACAGAGTGTTGCTGAAATTGTGACGCACGCTGTAATTGCTTAGAAACTACTCTTGATTTTTATTCTGTCTCTGTTGCAAAGTTAACCCCCACCCCCTCAACAAGCTGAACAGATCATAATCTGCTTATATCAGGTTTCGATTTTTCAAATCCTGGACTGGTGCTTTGCTCATTCCCAATTCTACTGAAGTCAGTGTGCTTGTTCCTGAGATAAAGGTAAGTCAAGGTTGCTGGCTCAAAGTCTTAGGCAGGGATTGTGCAACACAGGCTGAAGATGGTTAATCTTTCCCAGTTGTTCAGGCGCTAATGGTGTATCTACCCGGGACTGTCAAGTAAAGCCAGTGCAAGGGACTATAATCTCATCTGGCTCAAACTGCACAAATAATGCCTCAGAGAGATGTGAAAAGAGTTTAATACTTTGCAAAAGCTGTGGCAGGCCTTGAGACAGGAGAGGAGCCATGCTCGCTCGAGAGAAGCACTGAGGAATGAGAAGGGCTTTAGGATAAGCAGTGGCTCCTGTGTGTAACCAATGTGGAAGGAGCGCAGGGAGGGGCAAGAGGCCAAGGACCAAGTCCATTTGCAGCCAGACACAGCACACACCCCAGCCCAGCTGCCAAGCTACTCTTCAGAGCCCCATAAAGTCAACAAGAAGGACTACTGGCAACCTGGGAGGTCAATTTTTAGTCACAGTGACTCTGGCAGGTGTTGTGCCCTGAAAATTACAGGCTCACTCCAAACCTATCCAGCATCCTCAAAAGCTGGGGCGCAGATGCCATATGCACTTGAAGGCCACGTTACTTATAATTTACTACCACTCAGTTCTTCTAAAAATCACAGTCGCAGTTCTTTTGATAGGACGCATGCGGTGGGTAACAAGCTTTTGCAGTACTTTAGATCCCTGGTCAGCAACCGAAATGCATGAGGCACTGTATGTGCCGGGCACACGCCAGCGCTGAGAGGTGGGGTCTGGCATCCACAGGAACAGCTGAAGGACTCCTCCATTCCCCGCCTGCACTCAAGCCGGGTGACACAGCCTCCCTTCGGCACTCACCCCTGCAAGCATCTCCCAGCTCGCACCCCGGAGCCAAGAGGGGCTGAAGGGCTGCGGCCGCCCCGGCTGCCTTGCGCCCATCCCCGCCGTCTGCAGAGGGCACTCGGGGCCTGCGAGAGGCAGCGGAGCTCCCGGGGCCGGCGGGGCCGAGCTGCCACCTCCCGGCAGCGGGAACGGGAAAGCCCAGCGCGGGGGGACACACGCCGGGGAGCGGCTGCGGCTCCCGCGACACAAAAAAAGCTGGGGATAGGGAAAGGTAGAAGCCTCTTAATGTGGAGCACATAAAAAACCCAAGCGTAGCCCACCACCAGAGGTTAGGGATCTGGCAGGACAATGGAAAAAGACCTGTCTCACTTTAAACACCCGCCAGAAAACACCTTTGAGGAGTCAGCCCGGGAGAGACGATCCCCATCCGCAGAGAACAGAGCCCGCTGTCACTCAGGGAGGGCCCAGGAATGAAGCCCGGTGGGTTTACACCGGTATGAGTGGTGGAACCGCAGCCCTGAGAATTGCAAAACGCAGACCTTCTGCAAGGGGGTCACACTAACAAGGTGAGAAACGAAGTGAGATCTGAGGAAAATTTCCCCATCCTTTCACAGAGAAAAACATGTACAGAATATCGGCTTTTCTCCGTTCCACTTCAATCAAATCATTTATGTGGTAACTCAAACAAGTGGGGAGACTGGAAGGGCTAAGCATACACCCATTTTCAGATGACTGGATGCTCCTCATCATTCTACACATCTGAAATAGGTCAGAGTAGAACACATAACTCTATCTAAAAATTACTCCAAACTTTAAACAAATTAAAACCAAGCACCAAGACAGCTTGGGTACATCCTGCTTCTGCACAGCAAGGCCTGAGCATGGGCAACATCTCTTGAGTTTGGTTAATCCACTTTAGAACAGACGTCTCTAACTGCTGGTACAATTCCCGTTTCACAGAAGTTATGCGAGGAATTATGCCAGCTCCCAGAGTTGCTCCGTCCCCTGGCAAGCGCCGCAACCCTTTATTTTTTTTGCCCTGTCCTTGTGGCAAACAACATACCAACACGCGGAGATTTTTCAGCTACACCCCTTTTCCTGCCAACCACCCACCCCCGCCTTTCCTCGGGGAGCCCGGAGGCACCGAAGAGGGGCAGCGCTAACGGGGACCCTTCTGCTCCCCCAGCCCAGCCTAGCCCGGCGCGGGGCAGCTGGACACAGCAGCACCAATACTGGGGTCTCCCTCCTGCGGGAGCCCCCGGCTCCAACCGTATAGTCAAAAACAACCAACAATCCAAAAAAAACCAGAAAAAAAAGATAAATAAATAAGTAAAAAAAAAGAAACACAAATCAACAACCCGGGAGGAGTTTCCGACCGCAAAACGCCTCCGCAGTTTTTCTGCCCCCGCCCGTCCCGTCCGGTTCTCAGCGGTTCCAGCTCCTCACCCCGCTTCCCTCCGCCGAGAGGGACCGCTCGCCCGCCCGTCCTTCCCGGCCACCGCCACCCCCGGGGAGGCGGCGGCGGCCGAAACCCTCCCGCCCGCCGAGCAGCGAGCGCCAGGCCCGCGGAGGCTGCTCAAACCTTGGAGCAACGGGGAGCGGGACAGCTCGGGCCGGTCCTCGGGGAAGGAGTCGAGGAGCCGCTTGAAGAGGCGGCCGAGGTCGGAGTAGCTGCGGTGCAGGTACAGGATATTGCGGTCCGACCACTCAGTGCGGATCTCGTAGAACTCCTCCTCGTCGCCCCGCCGGCTGATGATGAGCCTCCGGATGCCGTTCACCCAGCAGCCCCGCACGTACATGTTCACCAGCGAGGTGCCCTCAAACACGGCCGAAGCCATCCCGCCGCCGCCCGCACATCCCCCGCCGCCGGCGCAGGGCGAAGCGCACCGCCCCGCGCCGCCGTGGCCAAGTTAAGAGGAGGAGGAGGAAGATGAGGAGGAGGAGGAAGAGAGAAGGGGGGTGCCACCCGCAGCACGGCCCCCCCCGGCCCTGCCCGCCGGGGCTGTGTCGCCTCCCGGCGCTGGAGGGAGGCTCGCTAGTGCCTCATAGACGGCGACCGCACAGAAGGAGCGGCCTGGGCACCCTGCCCCGCCGGGTCCCCGGCGCCGAGCAGGACGGCTCTCACCCCCTCCGGGGCGGGGAGCAGGGTGGCTCAGCCCCTTCTTCCTCGGCTCCGCAGGAAGGCAGAGCCCCTCCCGTCCAAGGCGGGGGGACCACCCCGGCCCCGGCCCCGCAGCCAGAGCACACCCCCTCTGCCGAGCCCTGCGATCCCCGCGGGGCGGGATCCTCCTCTTCCTTCTCGGGACGTTTTCGTAGACACCGCAGACATGACGAGGAATTTTTTTCCCCTCCCAATGACCCCAGAAGGTTTTTTTCCTAGTTTTTATTTTTTTTTTTTCTTTAAGCCTCAGTCCCGGCCAGCTGAGGGAAGACGAGAGAGGCTGCCGGGCTGTCAGCCGCCAGCAGTGCACAGGGTGGACCAGCGTCCTCGTTTGTGCCCTGGGAAACCTCGATGGAGCCCCCGGCAACCGAGCCTGCAGCTCCGGCGGGGATGGGGGCCAGCACAGGAGGAAGGGAGTACACAGCTGGTGCCTGGGACTCCTTCAGCCTTTTAATAATAGTCTGGTGGGACGGCATCCCTGAAGGAGCCTCCAGCAGCATCGCAGACGGGAGGGAGAGGGGAGGTCTGTGCTGCTAATACAGTCCCTCCTTCCCACTGGGACCCCATGCCATGCACTACTCGAACGCCCAGAGAGCGATGCACGGGGAGAGCTGGCGGGGGCGGCAGCAGTCGGCGGCAGGCATCTGGCAAAACGTGAGATGCACTGCAGAGCAAGGGTGTGGGAGATGCCTGGATGCCTGCAAATGCCTTGGAGCTGCGGGGTTAAGATATACACACTGAAGGTGAAGCAGCTGACAGCGCAGTGATGCAGGATGCATCATTCAGAACAAGATTCTGCTGGAAGGCAGTGGCCTCAGGCACCAGGCTTTCTGAGGCAGAGGGGCTCGGCAGGGCCAAGGGAGGCAGTGAGTGACTTCCCTGGGTCATGCCACGGCCCGGGGCAGGAGAGGCCCTTCCTGTTTGTATAATTTAGGGAGGCCAGAGGTCATTACACTCGCACGATGTACGATTATAAAATTTAAGCTGGTTTTTGCCAGAGTGACATCTGTGGCTCAGGAGGCCAGGAATTCACATGGTAACAATTCAGGTGCTGTTTAACCTCTCAGAAAAATCTGCAGAGCCCACAGGCAAGACCACTGTGACAAGTATCAGCCAAAAAGCAATGCTTGGAGAGCGTTACAGCTGAATCAGCTTGGGGTAGCACAAATAAGCATGATGGGGTAGCACAAAGGTGAAAGATACTTAACAGTTTTCTGTCAAATGCATAATTAAATAACTAAATCATACTCTTTTCAACAGATAACATTGTAAGTAGCTGTCTACATCATTCAGGTGCCACATGCCCCTATGTTAAAGCAACTCCAACAAATGCAATGTCGTCCCAATTGTATAGTTTCTCTATTTTACTTCTACATGACAAAACTGGATTTAGTTCTCTCTGAAGCACAGTCATATATAAAGGATGCAAACAACTGAGCCCCATCTCTCCAAACAGAAAACCTGTTTGCTGCAGCCTTGCTCTACAGCACCTGCAGACATTTCTTTAGAGAAATCTGTGGTTTTGAAAACAGGTGGGCGATACTCAAGATGACAGAGCAGATCCTAGTCCTACCAAATCGACTTCATAGAGAACGGTGCCAGGCCCACAGCTGTGATACCAAACCAGAAAAAGCAAACAACCTGAAGGCGCTTGCTTCCCATAAAGAAGTGTGTATCCCTCCCTGAACAAATTGTGTGGCAGAGATACACACACTTCACCTTGGATCACCACAAAAAGAGTTTTCACATCACTGTCAGGCTAGCCATGTCCCAAGTACCACATATTAGCTGTTCGGAGAGGTCAGTGTGGAAAAGGAATTACTGAACCTTTGTACTGGAGGAATATCTCCACACAGTTCCTTTTGTTCAGGGTAGGCTTTTGTAACCCCTCCTCTTGTTCCAGTACTTGGTGGTCTTGCTTGTTCTTCAATATAAAAACAAAACAAGAAAATAAAATGCCTTCTCTTCTGGCAGTTGCTGGGCTAACCCGAAACAACCACACAGCGTAAGGAAGTGAAACTTCTAGGAAGAGAACCGCAAGAGTACTGCCCCCACCCCTTTTTCTAAAGATGTCAGCATTGCACTGCTTTGGTTTAAGTAACAAAAGCACTTGATTTCTGCTCATTCTGACTGGTATTTTCTGCCTTTGCAATAGAATGATTTTTGCTGTTGTTGGCCTTCCCATGAATCATGTGTCTCTCAATAAACCTCCAAGGCTCTCAGCACAGTGTAGGAGCTCTGGACTCTCTCCAGCTTCAGCTGGACTCTGCGAGGTCTTGGCTGGGGGTTCTCAACTTGGGCTAAAGTTGATATGTGCCATCCTGTATGTTCAAGAATTAAATATTTGGTTCTATTTTTCTCTTTAAGTCTGACTGGTGCCATGCTTCCAACTTAAAATACTCAAATCACGCAAACTTCTGTGTGCCTGCCACTGCATGCTCATGGGAAATGAGCCTAAACTCTATAATTCTATGCCTAATTCTACACCTAAGGGGCTTGAAACTGTTATCCTGATGCCAGATCCTGCTGAATTTTACGAGTATGAGAGGTAGAAGTACTCCTGTGCCTAATGCTGAACATTCAGGGTCAATTTGTTATTCCCCCGTGAGTACAATCGTGTTTCAGAAAAGCCTTAATCCAGTAAGTCCAGAACTTCAACATCCGCTTTTTGGAGTGAAAAGTGGAACTGTGCACAGCTTTAAATCCTGCCACTGAACACTTCTGGCACTCATTGCCTGTGGCCAAGTTGGTAGCCCACCATTATCTAGCCTCATTCCCAGCTCAGGTGGCAGGACATCCATATACATGTCCTCTCTCCCCCTGGGTCATGAGTGCCCCTATTACAGCGCTGTAATGTTGACCAGACATTAAATCTGGGCACAATGGCTATCCATGAAAGTCGGGTTAGTAGCAAACATCTGTTACTGTGTGACTCCAGAAAAGTTTTCCTGGAAAATGCTCATGCACAGAAAAGTTTGCATTAGACTAGCAGTGTGCTGAGGAGGATGGTGGAATTCACAAGTGTATCTGCTTCATGGAATGTAAAATAGATGTGCAGGAAGGCCAGATAGTCCCAAAGGACATAGACATCTTCCAGATGAAAGTATCTTTTATTATTAGCTTTTTTTATTGTCAGGCTTCAAATTGCACATTTAAAAATACTTACAGGGTGGGCCTTTATACTTGACAAGTTTTCTATGTGTATGAAGCATGGGCAGAGGCACTGTGCCACAGTTGTTCTTCAGCAGAAAATGGGAACATGTATTTAATTTTATTTAAAGTAGAAAGGTGTGCTTTATTAAAACACATTTTTTTCCTTCTTGTGTGACATGCAGTTTTACTATTTTCCATATTTAAGTTTTGAGGCAAAAGTAATTACTGGCAATTTCACTTTAGAGAATAAAGATGCCAACTGCCTATATTTCATCCACTTGCATTTTTGTGATCTTACTGTCTCACTGGAGTCATAAAATGCCATAGGAATGCATGCATTTGCTTGGCCCTTTATTAGATTGATTTTAACCTATCAATGTTACAGTCTTGCATTTTACTTTCACAAACTTCTAAACTAAGTCATTCATTTAAAATTCATGCAGGGTACCTACCACATACTGTTAATAAGCTTGGTGAAAGGATTTAGAACCTGTAAAGGTTGCTCTGGCCAAAGAAAATCCTCAGAAAATTGTGATGCAAGCACAATTGAAGTGATCCAGCAAAATTGTCTGAATTTGAAAAGAGGCCAGGGCCAAATTGTGGCACTTAAGAAGCTCAAGGGCAGGTGACTCTTGGCTCTTATATTTGTGATATGAACCGTGGCTAGAAACACAAATGAAGTCAAATGAGCTTGTAGTTCTAACCTTGTGCTGTGACATGTCAGCCCTGCTTTTTCAGGTTTCTTCATCAGTGTAGTGGAAATTATAGGGATACTTGCATTCTGTCATATAAAAGTAGGCTATGAAGACTTTTAAAGGCTATTTTCATACTATCTACATTTTTTTCCATGTGTCCTACAGCCTACAGTCCACTGCAGCACTTTCTTCTGCCCTCACCACTTATAGGCCTCAACAAGTAATGTCTCCCAGACTGCATCTACATTTAGGAGGAACTTCACCTAAATATCTAAGAAGATCTCTCCCTGTCATTGTTTGAAAGTCATTTTAGTGCTCCTTTTTACCATTGTGGCTCAACATCCTTAGCACAGAGGCATGATGATTCAGCCTCTTTCTCTCCACATTCATGAACTATATACAGGGGAG
Source organism: Dasyornis broadbenti (assembly GCA_013397935.1). Lineage (NCBI taxonomy): Eukaryota > Metazoa > Chordata > Aves > Passeriformes > Dasyornithidae > Dasyornis > Dasyornis broadbenti. The sequence goes on from VZRN01002333.1 coordinate 258,437, forward strand.
GAAGAGGCTTTTCTACAATTTTCATAATTAAAGTCCTCATTTTTGGCAGTAAGCGTTATATTAAGTAATAAGGAGTATCCACCACTGCAAACAAGGGATAAAGAAAGTTTTCACTGTAAGGAAAAAATGAGCTGTATCTTTTGTGAGCACAACCAGTGAAGCTGGAAGGTTTCACTGCTTCAGTTTAGATTGTGAACCTCTTTAAAAGAAACAGAATGTTGAAACAGCAGCAGCCACTAGCCAGCACTAACCAGGTGCATCTCCACCTGAAACTGAGGTGAGTGTCTATGGGGCAGGGACAGCTAAAGGCAAGGATTCTCATGGCAGAGCCATTTTTGAACTCAAGGACGGAGACAGGCTGTGATCTGCAGGCAGCCTGGCTTTGGCAGTACTGTCAGAGTTATGTTTTCTGCATCACAGTGATTACCCCTGACAGGTGATCAGGCTAAAAACCACAGTACTGAGGTACAGAGCAGGAGCAACCAGACAGGGGCAGAGAGGGGAGTATTTCCCTTAGCTGATACTGCCACCAAAACTCAAGGTTTGGAAAATGCTGATTTGAAAAATCAGTCTGAATAGCTTTGGTGCATCACCCTGGAAAGAGTCCAGGAGGGGCAGGAGGGTGACAATGCCTGCCCTGTGCCAAGAGGCTCTCTGGTTGTGCAAGGCCTTTCTCAAGGAAGCAAAAATTGCATCCAAAGTGCCTGGCTCCTTTAATAATTGCTCCTTACTTTTCAATACCCAAAGTCACTTAAGTCAAAAGGCCACTACAACTCCCAAATTTGGAGTCATCAATCAGCTCTTGTCTGGTGCCTTTTTAAAATCTTCCTGCCATGAGAACATGGATGGCCTGGACACTCCAGTGAAGAATAGGGCAACATTTCCATCCTCAGCTATCAGATTTGTAAACACAGGAGACTGGAGTGAGTCTTTGCAAAGAAGCTCAGTTAGCTCCTTTGGCTCTGTTGCCAGTGCAGTGTTGGAGTAACTAAAGTCTTCATCTATTACTCAACAAAATAATTTGTAAAGCAAGAGGGATTGAAACTTTATACACTTAGTCAAGCAGTGGAAGGAAAAAATGGGCTGGGAAAAGCAGACATCTCCTCTGTAACACCTGCAAACAACATGGAGTGGGCATATTTGCTTTTTATTCTGTTTCTCCCCGAAGTGCACTATTCTGCTAAAAGGGTTTTTTTTTCAATGTACAATCCGAAGTCAAAGCAGCCTCTTCTGTTTTAGCCTTTAGTTCACATGACAAGATCCATTCCTTCTGAACACCTCTAGTGAGGGGGAGCCCTTGTTTAAATGAGCTACAGACTGAAACATCCCTTCATGCTCCTGTGGGGCGTTTTGACTGCAAAAGGTTTGCATGCATAGCCAGAGCACTGCTGGGACTGTGTATTCTCACTTTGTTCTCCTTCTCTCTCCCTCAGGCTGATTCTGTGAAGAACTGAGCCCTCCTGGAGCCAATGGGAGTTTAAAAAGTGCTCAACATCCTTCCAGTTTTGGCTACCTCATAATATAGCCATTAATGTATGCCCAGCCTATTTTTAGAATCTGTAACATGCTTTCTGGGTAAAAAATTGCTTGAAAGACCCCTTCTTCTCCCTCAGAGTTGACATTGAATTGGATTTAATAGAAGAGCCTGAAATTCCTTCCATTAAGAAGTGTATTATAAATGCTCAAGGAGCTGTAACTGCAGTTGAAAGCTAGGTATATTCCTGCCAAAGGGTAAACTAACTTCATCTAACAGGAGAATATTTCTAGAGGAACAATTTACCATTTATGAGCCTTTTTACCAGAGACAACATAGAAAGTATATCTTCACTATGTTTCCAGCAGAGCAAAATTAATCCAAAATACCTCCAGGTTGCTAAGAAAACCATTGGCATAAAAATATGCAAGACAAAATTTATTTGTGTTTTCAGACTCTTAACCTAGTGCAATCAGCCATCTGGGGAATAAAAAGGTCCACAATGCTGACCTTCACTATGGTTTGTAGTGATCCTTTGAATGGCCTAACACTGCAAATTTGTATTGCATTTTGAAATAGGAAACCCTGAAGTGTTAAAATAAATGAGCATTATTATTCTGTGTCTGCAGAAGGGGAGACTGAGACACAGAGCAGATAAAGCAGCTTGCTTAGGACTGCAGAAACAGGCCATCCTAAAGTTTGAAGTATTTGTAGCTCTTGGCACGTGAACTTGTATACAACCCTTAGAGAACATACTGTTTTGCAGGGGAAAGAAACCAATTACATTGCAGATGACCACGAAAGGTGTAAATGCCCAACAGCGCCATTTGCATATACTAACAAATCCTTTTTCTTTTTTGATGATGAAGCTGCTCTAATGTTCTTCCATTTTTTTCCTCATTCCTGTGAAGAAAAATCACTCAGTTTAAAAATGGTAGGCAGGGAATAACAACTTCAATTGGGGTATATTTTTACTGCTGTTGTTAGTAATTGAAACGAGCTCTTCTTTTGCTCTTGCTCTACTACCCCAGAAGAAACTGCCCTTGTTTCAGATGTTTAAAACTCTGACTGTATCGTAACCTGTGGTAACTCTCTCGTAAAACATTTGAGCAGTCCTGCTGACCTGCAATAGAGTATTCATGCTGTTAAAATTAAGGGCACACAAAGTGCTCAGCTATGTGAATAGGGAGCCCTTCAACATCTGCTTAAGGCAAGGAGAAGCTCTCAATGAAAGCAATACATAAGGAAGTCACAGCAACAGGAATTCTGAGCATGAGAGACATGTAGGATTGGACCCTGAGCCTGATGAACAAGCATTACTGAATTGCATTCATTCACATAGCAGCATCTGTAAGACACAGCTCATCGGTGTTTGCTGCTTCAAATACTTCAAGTCAAAACAAGCGTGAGTGATTTGATGTGTCTACACAGCATAATTAGAGATGTAAACAATGACTGCCACTGCAGAAACTAGAGCAATATGCTAAATAATTACCTGAGTTATTTTGGCCTGGCTATGTTCAGCATCATTAGTATAATAATGGGAATTGAATTCAAGCCCATCATACCTTTGATAGGTCAGTTTGTGCACAAAAACCTCATCCTCAATTTTTATGATGTTTCCTTGATCACCAAGGGTGGCCCATGCTCTCCCCCATTTTTTGTCATCTGAGCCACAGAGGAAAGACCCATTAATGAAAACAAGGTTAATTATGCTTTCATCAGAATGGCTTCGGAAGAGATTCCTTCTGAGAAAGAGCAGAGTGGGTAGTCCATTCGTTCTATTCCCTTCTTCCTTGAAAAATAAAGTAAAACCACACAATGAATGCCTCTATTTACATTTCAGAGTTCTTTTCATGCTTAACATGCCTGTGTGAATGTACCAAACACAAGTGAAGCATGAATAATATGTGACTATTTTTCCTTTTTTCCCTATATTGCTTAGCACTCTATTTTTTAAATTCTTCCTGAGAGCAAGAAGGTAACCATTTCCCTGCCCCCCGTCCTCTTTGTTTCTTTTTCTCGTTGTTCAGGACAGGGCTTGTAGTGAATCTGTTAGGACTATTGTGCTATATTCATCAGTTCTACTTGGTGCAGCTCATGTGTGAATCGAGGCTTTTTTCTCTGTGAGAAAAGATATTTCCCTTTACAGCATTCTAAGTCAATTACTGTGTTGGCCTTATGTGGTTTTTTTCCCTTCCAACCAGACATATGATAAGTATTTTTCCTAAAGTACTTTTTATTATTTGTCACATTATAGAGGCCAGAAACCTTAAACGCTCATGTGGTTGGGTTCATGTACACTTAACACTCACTGAAAAAGGTCATGAAAGGTAGCATAGCACCTTCTTAAAAAGACAAGATCTGATGGACAACACTTGTCACTTTCAATATAATAAGGTTAATAAAAAACCTACAAAATTTTTGTGTTTGCATAGGACAATGATGGTTTTTCTGTAACATCAACCAAGGACTCTCAATTGAACACACTGTGAAGCCAGATAAACATGAAGAATGAAGCAAAAGACATACAGTGGTTGTAGTGCAAATTTCTGGAAAAACAACATCTACTCATGTTAAAAAGCCTCTGGACTTGATTGCATAGTGCTTCAAGTACAAAAACCTGTCAGGTTGAGTAGTAATGATACGTTGTTTGTTTTATCTGGGAGAAGATGGGATGCAAAGCCCGAGCCTGTTCTTGTTTCCATACCATGCAGGTAAAAGCTCGTTGTATTCCAGTGTTGATCCCCCTGGACACCAGCTTAATTTTCAAGTGCAGAGAGGTCCAAATTAGACCAGCTAAAAAAGTCTACAGAAGCCTCCTGTTTTCAGCACACAGTGCTGTCCTATCTCCTGGGTTGGAGACACCAGACACTGCAACATGGTGTCCCAACCCAACTCATCTTGTGAGAGAGGGAGGGTCTTTACTGTCAATGTTAAAAGTACAAATCCTCAACTTCTGCTGCAAGAGGAGGCGATGCAGCAGGAGTTGTTGCAATATCCTACTGCAAGATTACTGCAAATGCAATGCATGTTTTCTTTAGGCCTTCCTAGCAAAGATTTACCCGTAGTTGTCACTATATAATCCAAACACAGTCCTTAGTCCAAGACAATCTCTTCTGCTACTTCAGTGAAACCACTACAAATCGAAATTAATTGTATTAGAAGTCGTCAGCTGTACATACAATCTGTGACCCCAGAAAACAAGCGGACATTAAGAAAGTTCAAGGAGCCCTCCCGTAGAAGAACTAGGTTTTATTGGGAGTAGTTAAAAACAATTTGGCTTAAATAAATTAAAGATTCAATACAAGGAGTAGAAACAAATGATGAAATACAGACTTCTAATGGAAAATGCATATTGTCTGACTGGAATAAAAAATTAGCAAAGAAGAAATCTTAAGAATCTAAATCTAGAAGAAAAAGGTTTCTGAAGGACTCTAGTAGGGAATTTACCAATGAGGGTTGAAAACCTTACTTTACTTCAATTCAGAGCCTAGTTATCAAAGAGATTTTCACAAACTCTGCAGATGGGAACCTCTGCATGAGCAAGGGGTTCATTGTGGTGGAAATACCATCTTGGTGCCAAACTCTTCCTTTATGCCAGACCTAACAGTGCCATCAACAACATCAAATTATTTAGTTATATAAGGCAAAGAGATAAGATAATACAATCTTAAACACATGGTAAAAAATGCATCTATGGTCTAGCTTGTTGATCAAGCTGCATCTCTTCACTTGTTGCCTGCCAAATAGTGAGGCTTGTTTTTCCACTCCTACCACTTAGGTTTCTCTGTTGTCTTATTTCCTGTTTCTGTAACTCAAGGTGAGGTGATAAAAACTGCCTAGAATGGTTACTTGTAGCTGCTAAACTAGTACTTTCCTTTTCCTCTCCAATCTTCCCATGTTATGGGGTTCCTGTGCTTCCCGTCAAAAAGTCCGGACCTAAATCCCAGTTCTGTGTTATCTCATGGTAACTACTGCAGCTAGGGCTACTAAAAATAAGTTCAGATTAAATGAGAGTTATGTACAATTAGATAAATACCACTATTAAGTGTAATTTTCTTTGAATTGTATTTATTTTTGGAAATTCATTTGCCAGTGTATATTGCCAGTGCATGTTCTGTTTATTAAAAAATAAAACAGGTAATGGTTTTGTGAGGATCTGTTTTGGACTTCTTTTTTCTTTTTTTGCTTTTCAATTGCTTTCTCTTAACATTTGTGATGGAAACCTCATAATGCTGCTTGTGCAATGAACAAAAAGATCTGGAATTAAAAGCTCTATTAATATTATAAAGATACTGGCTGTTGACAGGGTCACAAATGCAAAGCAAGATTTGTTTGTTGCTACAAGAAATTTCTAATAATTTGGCTTGTGGGACTGGATGGGAATAGAGGGGTAGCACTCTATTGTGAGGACTAAAGACAATGGGGGACTCTTTCTCACTCATCCCTGAAGATATTCCCCATGAACTTGAAAGTTTTTCTGAAGATTTTGCAGTGATGTAGCTCCACAAGCACAGATTCATTGGTGCAAATCACTGGGGAACTCTGATCACTCCCATGTACAGCTATGTGTCAGCACAATTAAACTCAGATGCCAATTAAGCCCATGCTGAATTAAGCACAGAATTGCAGCTTTATAGCAAAGTGTTTCAATGGGACCAGAATTTTAGCATTCTATTCCTTCCTAAAAGGAGTCAAAAGGAAGGGTCTAGAGAAGACAGAGGCATCTGCAGAGATTAAAAGAGATGAGAGACCTTGGGAAGACCTACAGGGAATAAGAAAACTGACAGTCTAAGCCTTCAAAAGCACAGCAGCTTTCATGTCTTTTTAGCTGCACAGAAAAATCAATACTAGGGCCTTGTATCCTCCAATCCTGAAAGGAAGCAAAGAGCACAAAGGCAAAACAGCATAAGTATCAGCCATCTGCTTGTGGGGAGCTGCCAGTGCTGTGGTTTCCTATAGGTGACGGAGGGATGCAAGCCTGTCCTGGCAGGTGGGTCAGCAGCAAGCTTTTGTTCCTGCCTTGCCACAGCTCACAAATGTCACCTTCTTTTGAGTGAAAAGTTGTGCAACTTCTCCCTTTAGAGTGGCTTGATACCACCACATGCCAGAGAAAAACTCTGTCTACAAAGTAGTTCAGAGCATAACCATGTTCTATATAGCCAGCCCCTTGCACAGCAGCTGAGTAAAACAAGGGAAACCCTGTTGACTTCATCTTCTCCACAGTTTTCAATATTAGAAAGCGTATGGGAGG
>VZRN01002333.1:265212-351966 GCA_013397935.1 Dasyornis broadbenti
GAGGTGGGGGGGGGGGGGGGGGAGGAGATTCAATGCCTCTTAATTGTTCCCCAACTTCCTGTCAAAAAGGTCTGGGCCTAAAATCCCAGGAAACTTCTCACTCCCTGTCTGAGGCAGGATTCAGGAGAACAATAGCTGGCTACAATCAATAGTGCTGCAGCAGAGACTTGTTAAAATATGTGTTTGCTTTGCTTTGCTTGCCTATGTCTTCTACTGAGAAGAGCCAGTATGTCACAGATACACAGAACAGTTACAGCAGAGAAGTATTAGTAATGCTAAGCACTGAAAATCACACTAATTTATCTTTTAGCTTCTCTGACAATTGCTAGCAAGATTTATCTTTCTTTAAAAAGAAAACCAGATGAATAGAAGGTCTGCAAAGAAATTTACCACAGTACAACCCAAGAACAGTGTGTTTTAAAACAAAAGAGCTCATTTTTCTCCAATACCGTATTTTTTTCATCCTCCTCTTAGTTCCAAGGATTGGTGATGCCATGACACCCAAGAGATCCAGACTGACTGACGCTAGAGTCATTATTCTTAGCATCCCTCTCAATGCTATGCCTCAACCTTCAAAACTGATAAGCAGTTAATTCCATAAACACTTCCATAGTGTTTATCCCATAGTAATTTTCCAAAGCCATATTTGGTACTCAAATGAGTTGGCTTAATTTTGCCAGAAAAAGCAACAACTCTCTGCCTACTGGAGCAATGGCAAAGTTGTCCAGCATGGAAATTACCCCTGCACATGGTTGCCACAACCAGACAAGAGACCCCAGCACATGACTGAAGGAAATAAATACTAGAATAAATAAAACATATAACGTTGCCATTGCCTTCAGCTTACTTCCCACCATTGTCAGTATAAAACTACTAAAAATATGCAATGTTTTCAAGATTGCCCTAATTCATGTAATAAGATATTCCCTATAAAAGTCTTCCTCTTCAAATCATGTTCAGATTTCCTCTGATGCCAGGGGACATTAAAAAAAAAAGTTAGTAGATTTGAAACTGACGTCTCCAAGAATATAAAGTGTCATCTTTTATTTTTCTCTCAGATTGCTGACATTCAGTTGAGTCTCCCACTCAGGACCTGGGTAATCCAAGATATCAGCTGTGTCCACTGATCCAGAAACTGGAAAAACCAATTTGGAAAGACAGCAAACAGGATTGGAGGCCCAAATTCTGTTTGCCTGGATTTAAGGCAGAACCGTACATTGAATCAGTCCTTCTTTCCTGCAAGAAAGCAAGAAGCACAGATGTGGCTGTGTAAGCATCAGCTGCATACTTGGGGACATCCAGTCAGACTGCAGCACATTAGATGAACTGGGAGGCCAAGCAGAGCACATCCTCTCTCCTGTTGAGAACTGGAAGGTTTGATGTTCAAACTTTCTCAAAATCAGGCTGCTTACTGGAAGCATCCCTGCATATGCATGTATGTGCCTACCCACAGGCTCCCAAGCCTGACCAAGTCACACAGCTTAAAAATATCAAGATCACCAAGGAAATTCTGTGAAGAAACAGAAGTAAAACCCTTATTGTCCTATCACCACAAGGCTTGCTTTCTTCCTTTGTTACAGTAATTCATTTTGTACAGATTTAACAAGCTAAATCTTAAAGTCCTTCCTAAAACAGATTTGGATCCAAGCTGCCCTGTATTCTAGCTGGCATAACTGAGCTCAGAATTCAGACTTTCATTCTTCTTTATTCTTTTTCAGGCAGTCTTTCTGCTCCTTCAAAATAAAGCATAGACAGCAGTTACAGAATTAAGAGTTCATCTCTGCGTAACAAATTAAAGGGAATTTTTTGCCGTACTTTTTGCCTTATTAATAGCACCATGGTATTTCTGAAAAGTAACAGTGGCTTTAACAACTAATGATGATTTCAGAAATAGAAGCTATGCTTTGCTTTGCTTTCCCTAATAGGATTCAAGAAACACAGTGTGGAGTAGAAACCCCTGTTGTGCATATCAATCTCCCACAGAGATCATTACCGGGGTGCACATGTTTAACAGAAGCACCAACGTTCTGTTTCCAAGGAGAGGAAAGGCCACTGGAAGGAATTCATCACCGTTATAAGGCACAATTTTCTTGTGCTCACAAAAGGTCCCTGAGCTTTGGTCTTCGGAAAGCTCAAGGGCTTGCTTCTGTACCAGGGAGGAATAGTCTGAGTAAAAATCCCTGGTTTCAGTGCTGGCTGGGGAGCAGTACTGCTGAGGAGGACCTCAGGGTGGTGGTGAGCAGTGTCCTGGTAGCCAAGGTGGCCAGCAGCATCATGGGCAACAGATCAGCAATTTTTTCGTTTTACTTGGTATTCATGAGACTGCACCTAGAATACGGCATCCAGTTCTGGCCCCAGGGTGAGAAGACGTAGAGTCAGACAGGACAAGTCCAGGAGGGCCAAGAGTTGTCACACAAGTCTGTGAGGAGGCATTGGTAGACCATGGCTTGCTCAGGCTCAAGAAGGGGTGGCTTTGGGTACCCAGGAGCAGACATCCTGCACCTCTGAGAAGAGATAAGAAGGAAGGTACACAGCACAGAGACAATGGCCGAAACTGAAACAGGGACAGAAGTGGGAAACCCCTCATTGGGACAGTCAGGCAATGGCTCAGGTTGCCAAGAGGTTGTGCAATCTCAGTTCTTTGAGGATTTCAGGGCCTGGCTGAATAAAGCCCTGAACAACTAGGTCTGATCTCATTGCTAATCCTGCTTTGGGCAGGAGGTTGATCTACAGATCTCCTGAGGTCCCTTCTAACCAAAAATTAACTTGTTGTTTTGCAACAAGTTAATAAGCAATAAAAGTTGCAAGACATTTACCCAAAAATTTTTTAAAAACCTAACTCACCCCTTGTCACAGAAGAACTGAAAAGTTTTAGGAAGCAGGATTTTTCAGATGCAATGTATAAAAACAAAACCAACCCTCCCCCATCTTCCTCAACAATATGTAATATTGAGCAATTACACTATATCTACTTCAAATATAATTATCTGACACTTCAACTTTGTCCTGACCAGTCACTTCAGAGATTAATGTACTTGTGATTCAGAAGTAAGAAAACCTTTCCTTTCTTCTGGCAGGTATTCATAGCAAAGCAAAGAAGGGAGTGTTTTGTCAAAGCTTAACTGCTGTTGAAGATTTTGAAACAGAACTTCTGCCTCTTTCTTCCAAGAAAACCTCTGCTCTACAGACATAAAACCAGACTAAATCCACTAGTGTCATCCAGGGAGATTCTTACCCTGTTTACACTGGCCCACATTTGAACAATCCTCAAGAAAGAAATTCCTCTGAATCTACACCATAGGGGTTGAGAAAGGCATGCCCAGCTGAATCTCAGCATAAACAACTGTACAAGGAAAATAAACAATCAACTTAGGTATTGCTTAAGAAGAATGAAAAGGCATCAAAAGGAAACAGGTAGTGTGTATCACTCTTTGTTGGCATAGGCAGGAAGCTGCATAACACTTTCACCTCCTAAATTTTTGCGTCCCATAGGGTGGCCAAAGAGGGCTGTGGAACTTGAGCAGGGAAGGCTGCTCTCCACCATCGGCACAAGGACTTGTGAAGTCCTGTCAGCTGTAGGGGGATGTGCATTAGATGTCCAGAGTGCTTTTTGCATGTCCTTTCAAACAGCCACAGTACTGCCTTCTCACCTAAACGAACGGAGCTGGAAACCACGTGCAGCTCATGCTGTTCCATTAACAGGATGCTCTTTGAACATCCAAACCCACGAGCCTGGCTTTATTCTTCATAACAGCCTAGGTTGCTGATGACCAACTTGAGAAAGATGTGCAGGATCAGCTTCCACATAAAGAAGAGTTTTTAACTAGATCCTGGGTGTATTTTGGATCTGGAAAGACCATCTATATGGCAACTTACAGGGCTGATGAGTAAGCTCAGTGCTGAAAAACTTACCTCATTCCATGCTTTGAAATGCTACACTCTGTTTTCAAATTAACTCCCATTCCTGCTTGGGTCATGCAAGTTTAAATACTCCTTCATACACATCTGTATTTTAAAAAGCATTCCAGAATGAACACCCTCCACCCTGCAAGAAAAATGCTTTGGGGAATTTGTAGGAGGATTAGAGCTTTAACTACAATATTCAGAATGAAATATTAAAGTATTATAATGCCTTTTCAGAAACCAGCCTTTCAAAAAGTGGCATTTTCTTCAGCAGTTCTGTGGTAGAAAGCCCTGCCCATGAGTGCTCTCTGCTTTGAAGTCTTAGCACTTTTGCAAAACAGAAAAAACTGAATGTGGAGCACAGGGACTGTAATTATGCTCCATCATTCAAAATAAGGGAGAATCAAAAGCTCAAGCTTCTGTGAGATTTTAAGTTGAAATGGTCATGATGTCATGAAGGAAATGGTGAAGCTTCAGGATAAAATTCCAGCTTTGCTGAATTTGTCAAGGACTCTACCATAAGGCTTCACACTTAGAATTCTTCTCCACGGGCTTGAACCTGGCTTTATACTAGTGTATAGTATAGTGAGAATTAAACAAGTTTTAATGTTGGTGTGCAATTATACACAATTCCCACATTTCAAAGGAAAATCTCTGGGTTTAAAAGTCTTCTTTTCCTTTGCTTCACTTGTACTTGAAGAAGCATTCAAGTCTTTAGTTAAGTAAATAATTCAGCAATTTTCAAGAAAGAGAAAATAATTTTTTTTTATGTTCAAGTAGAATAAATTTCAGTGCTAGATAATATTTAGCAGTCTATAATTAAAAGAGCTTTACAAAGCTTTTCCTTGTAAAACAGGAGGACAATTAAACTTTTTACTTCAGAGCAAATGTGATATTATTCACTATAACCAAAGTTATAAATGGGGCTAATGAAGAATTTCTTACATATATGGACTGTATGCTTTTCAGGAGACTGCTGTGTGTCTCCAACATATCCTTCTAGACAGGGAAAGATGTGCCAAAAACAAATCTAGTGTTTATAATGGGAAAGAAGGCAAAGATTACAAACAATTGTCTAAGACAAAAATTAAAACCAGTATTTTTACATTGCATATACATCCTCACAAATGTAAGAAGGAAGTATTAGCACTTGAAGGATTTAATTTTTCCCTTTCTAGTAAGGTTTCTAGTGTGAATTTCTGGTGTTCCTACTAAAAACCAGCAACAGGAGAAAAATAATAACATTTTAAAAGCGAAATCTTGTTTCTCTGCAGAAAAACCCCATATTGCATATAAAGGAAGATAAAGGAAAGCAAAAAAGAAGGATATGGTTTTCTTGTCGTGGTGGGAAGCAGAAAACCTACAGTATATTTGCTGGCAACCCCTTGCATACCGTTCAGAGAGTGATGTAATAGCAGCTCACAAATGCATTTAGGAGCAATTTCACTTTCATTACACTTGAAGTGAACTCTTTCCCAAGCAATGCCTCCTGACAACGTATTGTCATGCCTACGCAGCATCATGTGTCAGGCTGTGTGGGCATGCTCTGTGATACACTAGAGATCAGTGATAGAGCTCAGACATGATAAATATTTACCACTTGGTTCAAAAGGATGCATGCTTTAATGCTACTGCTATCAAGTCTTATCAAATATATTTTGTTAAGCATTCATACCTTGCTTGCAAATTGTATTTTTATCATGCCTGTAACCCTGTAATTCTGGTTGGATCAGATCATCTGCCATGGATTGTTACCAAGACCTGCCCAAAAGTAATACAGTTTTACAAAAGCTTTTTTTAGAAGTCTCTCATGTTATTCCTTCTTACCTCTCATCACTTCTGGTGCAGAACTCCAGCTACAACCCAGGAACACCAATATATCAATACAGTGAATTGTACTTGCCAAGTAATTTACATTATCTTTTTTTCAACAGGCAATATTATGTTCTTGTTATGTTGATTGTGCTCTAAACAAGACATTGCAAACATTTCCTTTATAGGTTTATTCTCAGACGTTCGTGTGTAGTTCTCATGCCCCATAAGTTACCTCCATTTTCTACTTTCTACAAACCTATTTTCATGGATTAAATCTAAAATTTTCTTGTTGCAGCCAAAGAGAATTAAACATACCAAAAGTGAGAAATCCTGCAATATCATCATCCTCTCTTCTGCCATGTTTCTGGTCATTTCCTGTCCTGTGATACATGATGGTGTCATTCTCTTGAAAGTCAGCATGGGAGAGTATGAGCAGGAAACAGGTTCTGTTAAAACTATTGCCATGCTTTAAGTGATGTATAACTCTTATGACCATTGACTGTGAGTAACAAAGCAGTCATTTAAGTGTCAGTCAATCCTGGTTTTGGACTAGGTTAACTCTTCCAGAGTAATTTGGCCTGATAAATGAAGCAAGATCTTTTCTTCACATATACTTCACTCCCCCCAACTCCTCCCTGCAAAAAAAAAAGGAAAAAAGAGATCAAATCATTTCAGACAAGCATAATCGGATATTATTACAGGATGTTGCACTGGATCACCTAACATTTCCAGACGCATGCTCTCCCTTTGCTGCTCCAGTTCTCTCTGAAGTAAAGGGACCAAAAAAACTTAGGTGCAAGATATTCCACCATGTAGAATACAACCACATAGTTTTAAAGCTCATATCTGAGAACACATCAGAACTCAAGAACTTCAAAAATCTGCTGTGTCTCAAAATTAAATAATTGTTATACCATGTAGCATTAGGAAAAACATGATCTGTCAGAAATTTGATAACAGCATCTACTGCATTCTTCTTGTCATTTTAATTAAGATTGTGAGTATTTACTATTTGTGAGTATTTATTAATTTTCTTACTAAACATTCAGATGTTCTAGTAAAAAAAAAAAAAACAAAACAACAAAACCATCAGAGCCTAGAGAAAGAAAGAAAAGAAAGTTCCTATTTGCTGTACTTAAAGATAAACAATCCCCCTGCTCTTTCCTCATCTTTTACTTTCTCCAGTCAAAAAAACTCCAGTTTTTAAGTAACTTCCCTTAGTTTGTGACTCTGGAGTCAATTTCAGTGCCACAGGCTCTTTAGTGGATTAGCAGAGACAAAGGCGGAGTGCTTTGATACAGATCAAGAACTCAGGATATTTTGTGGGGGTGCAAATGACCAGTTTGGTTATAGGACTTTGCCGTTTTTAATTCTATTCTGCAATCAAAATTCTCATACCAGTAACAGATTTCCACTTCTAACATTTCAGAAGCACATATAGTCTGAAATCACTCTTCAGTTCAATTCCTGCAGAAGCAGGTGACACCTTGGTTTCTTCACAACCCGCAATACTATCAAGTAAACATTTAGCTTTGCTAAGGCAAAAAGCCTCAGAAAATGGCATATTCAGGACCCCACAAATACAGCTCCCCTCACCTGCCTGCAGAGCTCAGCCCAGTTTAATGTATTACTTGCCCACACAAAGCAGTTCATTAACCTCTAGGTAATCCTAATGAAAACTTTTGTGAGACCAATGCAGACTTCCAACTGGACCAGGTGAAAGAAGAAAGCCTTGGCTTTGTTTAGAAACAAAACCCAAATGAAAAATACTGTTTCACCTTTCTGGTTGCATAGCATGGACCCACTAGCAATTGTTCTGGCTCCTGTTTGGAAGAGGAGGGCAGCAGAAACAAATACACTAATTTAGCTGGTCCTGTCTTCTAGTTTCATTTAGGTCAGCAGCAAATCTCACATTTACTTAATGAGATCTTCAGTTTTTACATGTTTGCTTCTATTTGTCACTTCAAAAGCTCAGTTTGTCATAACTCGTTCCTACTCTGAGTTTCCCCTTGAGCACTTCAATGCTCTCTGTCTAGACGCTACTTCTATGTATCAGGTCAAAATTATTTTCTCAGTTGTGCTCAGCTCTGGGCAATAAATTCCTCCTGTGCAGTAAATGTTACAAAGACCTTCCCCTTCAAAAACTGAAAGGATAAAAGCAGCATTTTTCTCACAGAGAAGTAGCCTCCCCTCTCTTTGTAGGTCCAAAGAAAAATGTTTAAAAATTATTTTTTGTTTAAACTCTTTTCACTTTCATTTGCCTACATTTTCATTTTGAGATGTGTTACAAAAAGGAGCAGAAAAACAAGTTTCTCTGTTTGGTTGGTTGTTCTGAAACCAGTCAAAAGTTCTTTCTCCTCAATTTCATATCCAAAATATTTTCCAGAAAAAAAACCATAAAATGTAATAGATATAAAAAGAAGGAATAAAGTGGAAATAATGGTCTCTTGATGGTCTCTTTATACCCATGTATACACTGACTCTTTTATCTTCTCCAATAAAAATCTGGGACATTCAAGAGCATTTTACCATCCTATTCATTTCTCTTCATGATTTTATTCATGTTTGCAGAAAATTAAGTCTATTTTCAGACAGCACTCTTTAAGAGCAAAAGCATTTTAGGAGTTTGTTTGGCAGAACACGTCATCAGAAGTTGCTCCTGTTCACAGGAGACAGACACAGCATTTTCAGTCACGGCGCAGCCCTCTTTTGTAAGCAGATCCATTAAAAAAGAAAGATTCAACTTTGCCCATTGCATCTTTCTTCAATAAAATTAACTGAAGGGCTCACATTTCATGGGTTGGTATGTGCTCAGTCAAGATTAGTGGATGACTTCTGCCTTCATCAACAAGCAAGTAATTTCACTCTTGCTGAGTGTGATGGTTGCCATCAGAAAATAATCTGGAATATCTTCAAACTCAGGCTTAGCCTTTACTTCATGAATGCAAAACGCCATGTATGTCTGTAATTGCATTAACATCCCATATTTAGTGATGGGACTTCGTCCATGTACATCAGTAAAAATCTCAAATTGAATCTTGGTTATTGAGTACAAGAGAGGTATTTGGGCACAAGAGGAGCGCAGCACAGAGGCAGCTTGGGCATGATGAAACATAATGAACACTCCATGAGGAGGAAAGGAAAAGAAAATTCTTCACATATATGCAAACTACACTTTTGTATTTTGAAAAGGGTTCTTTTAAGGACACTCTGCAAGGACAGGTTTGGGATTTTTTTTGATAGCTGCTATGTCACTTCCTTCTTGTCTAGCAAAAGATGAATTGATGCATTTTGACAAACTCATACTCACAACTCAGATAATTCCTAGCCAGCCATCACATAACAGACAATTTAAACCAGCATAATAATAGAATAACGCAGAAAGTTTGGAGTTTTTAAGAACAACCTTTTAGTATTTCAACTTGAGCTTGCTGCCACCAAAGACAGTTGGTGCTCTGGGGCTTGCAACAGTGGCGGACTTAGCTCTCAGCTCTGGACCCTTCATCCAAAAAGAGCTTATTTACAGGTCAGCTCTTCTGAAAGTCTAAGTCTAGCGGAAGGAGACATTACCACTATACCATCATGTAAGGAGACACCACGACTATACCGTCATATAAAGACCATTTGCAGTTATAAGTTTAAGCTGTTTTTTATTAGGAAATGCCAGACAATGTGTACTGGGCTTGCTGGTGCATACATTTGGGAATTGGAACAAGGAAGAAAGATAAGAAAGATCTCTTTGTACTGCTGTATATGGGCCTACTGCTTTTAGAGAGTTCTGCAAGCTGCAGAACTGCAAAACGGGCCTTGGTGAATTTAGTAATGCAAGCAAGCATCAGAGCTTACAATGTCAGAAAAAGATGACTCCTAGAAACAAGATATGGAAGGTTAACAAAGTCAATGGAAAGGCATTCTTAGTACCTGAACATTCTACACTTTTGTTGCAAACATAAATAGGACAGTTTAGTTGTAGGATACGAGAGGAAGACCATAGGAACGCCTTCTCTGAAAACTTTGGTAAGAGAAAGCATTTATTCTAATACATCCAACATGTCCTTTTGAGGCCTATCATCCATAACCATTAACTTCTTACTGTTACTTTAAAACAAAAAGGGTCTCTGGGAAGGACTTGGATACCTTAAGTAATGGAGACTGACTGAGAACTACTGATGCAGAAAGGCTCACAGAAACAATTTTCCCATGATCAAGCTGATGTTCTTGGGCACTCTGTAATTTCCAGCACTGCTGAGAGTGATGAGTTCAAACAGAGTAAGAAAAGCCAGAGACATCTATTGTTTTGAGCTGGAATGGGTTTGAGGTCCTCTCCCAACAAGGCAGTGAGATAAAGAATGGCCAGTACCTTTTTGGCAGCCTGGGCCACCTCTGCAGTTGTGCAGATCACACAATGGCAGGCATTAGTACTCCAGTCTGCCTCATCTCTCCTCCCCTACATATCTGAGTTCTGCTTGTCTCCTGGCATGCCTTAAAAGCACCCTGAAGGGCCAAATGGAACAGGGGAGAACCAGACAGTTTGTGGCACATCAGACCCCCCCCTGGCAGAATGGAACAGGGAAGGGAGGAAAGGAGCAGTGAGACACAGGCTCCCCTCAAGTGAGAGCAGAGAGAAGACTGCTGCAAGGGCAAAGGGCAGCACCTGCCAGGCAGCTGCGGGACAGGCACTCAGGAAAGGAGGCTGGTAAGACACACGAAGGTTGTAGTTGCAATAAGTACTTTATTGCAAAATTCCTTCCAAATCCCAGGAAATACAGCCTATGGGAGCAACAAAGCGTGTAACCTTGTAGGTCAAATGCAAAACCAAATGATGCCACTTCTTAGTAGGTGACCTCTTAAATGTACATACGCATGCATAACAAGATGAGACAGTTGTGTGCAAAGGAAGAGCCAGCACCAGTGACTGGATACAAAATGACAAGCCTTTTCAAGATAATGCATTTGTTTCAGATGAGGTTTAGATTAACAGGCTTTTAGGGTGAACCTTTGCGTTCCATCCCAGTTCACAAAGGCCACAGAACTGTAGAGCTGGAAAGCAAGGAGTAAATCTGAACATGGTTCTAGATCATATTTTACAAAAACTTTCAGAAAACTCTTCCAAAATAGCAACAGCCACTGTACAAAGACTTCCAGAGCTGTCTCAAGGCTTCTTTTATGTCAGACCCCAACTCCAAGAAGAGGTAGACCACTTTCTTAGAGTGTCAGATCCTACATACAACTACCATGTGAACCTGGGGATTGACGTCTGGAAAATAAATGCACATATGCCACAGGGGAAAAGCACAATGTGCAGCTGTAATTTCTCTCTGGGGAAAAGGAAATAACAGGGGGCAAGAAGAATAAGTAAGAAATAGGAAGGAGTATTGGCCCACAAAGAGTACTTTTCAGTTTGGAGGCAATAGATGTGCAGTCATGAGCAAGATTCAAGGTGTGACAGACGAAGTCGGAAAGGTTAATTGCCTAGAAAAACCCAGCAGATGGGAAGCAGCACAAAATCATGTGAGTTTTGCCACTAATTTCAGTGCAGCCAAGCCTTTGCTGCAAGTTTGTTTAGGGCAAGCTATGGTAATTCCTTGAGCTGCAAAGGAAAGCCTGGAATTTCCTCTCTTTCCTCTCCCTTGAGACATTTTAAGTTTACTGAATAAGGCACAATGAGGACTTTGCATATGGCAGGGTAAATCACAGCCTTTGTGTAACTTCCCCTGCATCAGCTGTAACAGTGTTCACGTCAGGGTAAACTTTGGCTTGATAACCTCATTGGATGTCTTGCTTGTGTTGGTAGTCCCTCACAGAGTTTGTTTCTGCTGAAATATATTACCTGGAAATCTCAGGTCTCTGTTAAAGATTGATTTCCAAGCATGTGTCATGTCTAATTAATTATACGGCAGGAAGGAGTCTTGCAGAAAAGGAAGCCGCATTCACTGGTGTAGTCCCACCGCCCTTCTGAAACTCTCTTTGCTGCTGTGCCATCTTGGCCACAGCAGGTACCCCATTTCTCTCCTGAGCTGCTTGCTTACTCTCTTTTGAGAAAGACAGCCACTATTTTGTCTTCATATTGTCCAACCCAGAAGGGTTGTCTTTCAAGACAACCTGCAAAGTCCACAGAAGCCTTCCCTCTGTCTCTGGAGTCAATTTCACTTTGGTCCTCCATGGTCTAAAATATCTTTATTTTATGGGTCTATCATTCCACCCCAGGCAATGTAATCTTTTGAATAAACCTCCGTCAGAAAAACATTTCTTGCATAGCTCCCCTGGAGTTTTCCTGCACTGAGGCAGAAAAGGAAAGATAAACTTCCACATTCGTTTGAAATCTTAGTTTGAAGCCTCTGAAACAGTATTTGTTGTCTATGTTATAGTGGTTTTCCTCTGTTCTTATATACCAAGCACGACGCTATATGATGTGGAATATCTCTTAGGCCAGCGTGAGTCAGCTGAGATGCTGAAGAGTCCTCAAATTAGCGTAAATTCTGCCTACCAACAACTGAAAAATCAGTGTGTTAACATCATTCTCATCCTAAATCCAAACCACAGCACTAAACCAGCTAGTAGAGAGAAAATTAACTCTATCCCAGCCAAAACCAGGGCAAGGTTTTGCATCACCACAGGACACTTTCTCTTTCCCTCCTCCTCTGGTTTGCAGCCAGTTCAACTTGGATAATTTCGCTATTATCAGCTCTTGGATCAAGAGCTACAACATGTCTCTACATCAAGTTCCACAGAGAAAGCCAAAAGAAACATTCATCACTCAGTCTTGCAACCAACAGCCTTCGGCATACACCCTCTGTCATGAGCCTCTGATCAGGCAGTCAAGATTATAACCTTCTCAGATCATTGCTCTTGGCCTGCTGAGGTGGTTCCTTTCTTGTGGACTCCTCCATGAGAGTCAGACACCAACCTGCTGACATCTTCATGATTTATTTATAAGCACATTCAAATCAATACAGTTAACATTCAGGTAATACAAACTTGTGTAAAGGAGTTTACATGACATCCAGATTTTTGATTAAAAAAAATCCATAGATACGTACTTGAGAATTAAACTCTGAGGAAACCTTGATTATTTTTTCCTGCCTTGGATTCTTCTTGCCTGATCAGCATTGTTTCAAAACTCTTACTTCAAGGAAATATTCTCACCCTTGACTCCTGCCCTCCAGCCTCATGTTTTTTTCTGTTTTGCAGAGCCAGCGTGGGCTGCAGAAGGCAGGTGCTTCCTCGGGCAGTCTAGAGGCCACTGTAATTTCAGCAGTGACTCAGCCTAAAGCGAAGCCCATGGGGTAGGGCTGGCAGTGACGTCTTATGTAGTCACAGCCCTGTACAGCCACAGTGGTTTTGTACTGTGCTCTCCATAGTGAGTGATCTGCACAAGGGAAAAGTGAGGTGTCACAGCCCCCAATTTTTATTGTTTCTCTCCTTTTAACATCTTTAACTCCTGAGAACCGTTCCAGTGCAGCTCCAGATTTAAGCGCAAAATCCCATGCTTTCTTCACAGGAAAATTAACAACCACTCCCTCCTCCTGAATAGCTTGCAAGAGCCTGAACATTGCTTTTCCAACACAGATAGATCAGTATTTCCATAGGGGAGGAAAATAATTGCCTATATTAATACTTTGACTACTACTCAAGGGTACCAAAAACAAATAGCATCCAAAATTTTTCTCAAATGAAATGAAATCTAAAAGAAGCCTCTCATTCTGCCACCCACAGCTTCCTAAATCAGGCACACCAGCTTAAAAAGAGTTCTCACAGCCACTTGCATTACTTGAATGGTTCATTAACATGAATTGTTATCTCACACACAAAATGTATGATTACCTATACCCTGCATCTTCTCAGAAGACCTGTGAATAGCATATTTTCACTATAGAAAAGGAGACAAAGGTCTCTGTTTGGGACTGTTGCCTTGGCTAAATCTTTAAATACGTTGATTCTTTCCCCTCTTTAGTTAATTCGTTGTTTGTTCAAAACCACTAACCTTTGAGGAAAGGAGTTTGTTGGCTACCATTATGTTATTTAGTGCAATGACTACAGAGCACGTTATGGTGTTGATAAATACAATGCTGGGGGTAGCAATAGCAATCCTGTAATTGAAAGAGGCACCAGGGACAACTATAATAAAAACTGGCAGCACAGATCCCTGGATTAGCTAGGCTGAATTTCTTTATCTTAGGAGGACTTCAGAATACACTCCAGGAAGAATTTTAAGGTGTACTTGGGTTTAACTTCTCTACATATTGTCCAGAAGTACCTAAAGAGAGCCTACAAGAGAGATGTAGTGGGACTTTTTACAAGGACGTGTAGTGATAGGACAAGGGGTGATGATTTTACACTGAAAGAGGGAGTATCTAGACTAGATATTAGTAAGAAATTCTTTACTTTAAGGGTGATGAAGCAGTGGCACTGGCTGTCCAGAGAAGTTGTGGATGCCTCATCCCTGGAAGTGTTCAAGGCCAGTCTGGGTGGGGCCCTGAGTAACCTGGTCTAGTGAAAGGTGTCTCTGCCCATGGCAGAGGGGATGGAACTGGATGATCTTTGAGGCCCCTTCCAACTCAAACCATTCTATGATTCTGTGAAGTCAACTACACTGCAAACAGCTGCTGGAAAACTCACGTGATGCACAGTCAATTTTTTTAACCAGATCCCTTAAAATCTTCTCTGTGATTTGTTCTGTTTTTTGCTGTGTCTCTCAGCAGCAGTTCATGTAAGTTTCAAAGAAGCCCAAGCCTCACTTGAGGATTGCAGGTGAGCAGAAAACTTCATGACAATGCTTCTCTATTTTGGGAAGCAGCTGTCAAGTGAAGAAAAACATCTGTTCTCTAAGTATATTTCTCTGCCTATTGTTTTTAATTGACTTTAGTAACTCAGTGTCAAGTAATTAGTCCAGAAAGTTCATCAGGATGCAGCACTCACACCATAATTCTTAGGAATGGAAAAAAAAAGAAATTAGAGAAGACTATCTCCAGTGTTACTGCTACACAGTCAAGAACAGGGAGTCAAAGTGTCTGCTTCTTTCCTGGAGGTTGAGATAATTGTATCGTGTGATCTTTATGGCATCTGCCAGCTGGGTGAAATAATAACCCCGAGCTGCTCCTGCACCCTTCTCTGATCTCATGGGTTTAGCCACCATGAAAACTCTTGTTGTGACTCATGTGGAAGAGGGTTGGTCCCAGTCTCCATCTTCTGCACTGATCACAAAGCAAAGGGAAAACAAATAGGTCTGAACACATCATTCATGGAAGACTGCCAGGATTTCCTTTCACTTGAGATTGCAGTGCTTGGAGTTAAGAAGTTTTATTGCTATCATGTCAACATGGGAATCCTGTGGTCTGTGAATTCATTCATTCATCCCAGCATTTCCCCTCCTGGATTTATGTCCTTCAGCCAAGCCAATCTTCTGAGTATTTCACAATGCTGCAATTTTCGCTGTCTCTTAGCATCAAAGCAAGCACACAGTGAGAGAGCCTGAACAAGTAACCACAGGAATTGCTCAGGAGAGGCAGGAGAGCC
This sequence comes from Dasyornis broadbenti, assembly GCA_013397935.1. Lineage (NCBI taxonomy): Eukaryota > Metazoa > Chordata > Aves > Passeriformes > Dasyornithidae > Dasyornis > Dasyornis broadbenti. The sequence goes on from VZRN01002333.1 coordinate 280,447, forward strand.
AAGTTTGGTGAGCAGTGCTGAGTGGCAGTACCTCCTGGAGAGGTTCACCTGCCTTCCCAGAGTGTTGTAAACACATCTTCCCCTCTGGCAGAAAGGAGTCATCAGTAAATGTTACCTACTCCAGCTGCTATTTGTGAGCCAAATACAAACTTTGAGGTAGCTTCATAACTTACACAGAGAACTTAATTAACTTCTAGTGGATCCAGTTACAGGAGGGCAGGCTGAGCACAAAAACAGAGAAAAACACCACAGTTCAAATTTTTAAAGGTAATTACGTGATATTTCCATGGCACTGAGAGCAGTAAAAGTAATTTCCAAAAATAACTTAGGTCTGTGAAGCAAAGTCCCAGTGATGTGTAAGAGGATTTGAGTCACAGTCTGAGGTGAATTTCAGACCTCCACAACACGCAGGACATGTAAACAGTGAGAGGACACACAAAAACCTGTAAAATCTGAGCCTGCCCACCCTGTTCAATGCCAGCACTATTAAACAAAGCAATCTGTATTTTATGTGTTTTCTAAGGGATTCATCCCCTTACTCTTCCATAGCAGAGGGAGCAAAGAGCTGATTATACAGGAGGCTACAGACAATACTTCAGATAAGCTGTTGCTAAGTGTCCAATTCAATTGGATCCACCAAATCCAGTTTGTTTCAAAACACAAGGGCAGAGTGGTCTATTCAAATATTCAAATAGTCTTTTCAAATATTCCCCTGGGAAATGAACCTTTGACGAATGCTTAGAAAGCTCTAGGTATTTTCTCAGCCCCACAGCAGCTATTTTCCATATGGCACGTCGGCTATAACTTTGCTCTGGTACTGACCAGATCCTGGCACTATTAATCTGGGTGTCTACCTTCCCATATAGGCCTACCACATGCATTTGGCTTCATTTGCAAACCCCACGCATCTGAGGTCACATAAAAATGGCTCATAACATAGAGTCAGCTCCAAACATGTCAGTAACTTGAATCAAATGCCTTTTCTCTTAACAAGAGACTTCTGGCTACAGGCTGAAGGATACCAGTGCATGCAAGGGAAAGTCAGGTCTGCAGTGGGAATTGTGCACAACACATGGCTGGGCAAGAAAGGATGGAGATAACCAACCTAGGAAACCTCTGCCCATGTGGAGGTTATTTCTGCAGAGATGACAGGTTTATTCTTTGCAGAGAGCCTATCAAGCACCACCACCTGGTGAAGAAAAATGTCTTAAGCAGCTACCAAGCACCTGATAAAAGGTCAATATTGTTATAATTGTCAAGGTTGCATTGGAGACACCAGTTTTATAGGCTCAAAAGGCCTACAGTGGAGTTTTTATTGGAAGCACCAAATATTCTGGTGCCTGGAAGGCAAGTAAGATGTATTGATCCAAGAAAAGTATGTGGGAGCTTCATTGAAATTTCCAGCTCATTGCTTTTCAGATCCCTCTTTCGTAAACTGTGGATGAAGTTTCTCTAATTGACCGAAGTGTTTTGAGAACAAGTTAGTGTTTATGAAATACTTTGAAAGTAGAATAGTTGGAGTATTATTTTATTGCATTCATCTTTTAAGTTCTTGGGAATCGTTGTCCTGTAACAAGACTTTAAACACTCTTAACAATTGTTTCTTTATATTCATGTAGCTGCTCAAAATGAATGCATACATGAATTCAAGCTGGTCAAGAAAAATGAAAAATTGTGGAGAGATCTCCATCTAGACCATTAAATGGCCACTGTTTCAGACAAAGCTCTTGAGGCACCCATATAATTCTATGATTTAATTCATGGACCTGACTGTGTCTGTTGACAGCATTACAGCATGCGTACACAAGGCAGTAAAATTGCCCTCTGACTGTTCCTGGGAACAGATTGCGGAAGCACCATGAACCAATGAAATGACAAAGAAAAATATATCTGAGTGATTGCCCATACAAAATTTCCCCAGGTTCTCACATGGGCATTTTCATTAGAGAGAAGAATCTTGTGTCTGGGGTATCTGAGCTGGTCATTGACCCTCTGGCTTCAACCAGATGCTGCGCATTATACATCAGAAGCAAAAATGGATTTTGTAGGAACACAGAGGATGTCTAAAGGATGTGGATGTGTTGAGATGAAACTGAAACTACAAAAAATTCATAATGACTTTACAAAGTAAAAACCCAGACCAGAGGAAATTCATTACAGCCACCTACTTCTGTGTTAGGGAAAGGATCAAAACTACTTATCTGGCATAAAGGCCATGTACTTAATACTTCTTGAATTTTTGCTGCCAGACACTGTTCCTAAATAGATTTTTTATCTCTCCCACATACATGGCTAATTAAAAATAGTTGTGGCACTATGAGACATCTGTAATTGGCCTTGTCTGAAAGCTCTGTATTCTACTGGTAATTACAATTATTCCCCCATTGCAACCAACTTCACCTTCACTAAATCAGCCATTTATTTTCTGAGCTATTAGGGCACTGGCTGATAACACAGGAACTATTCAATTTCCATCCTTCTCTTTCACACTGTGGTATACAAGAAACTTCTACATGTTCTTCAGTTTTCATAAGACATTTTATTCTTTTAACTCAGAGCAGATTTCCTCCAATAATGTATGCATTCAAGGCAAAACCCAGTTCCTTTTGGATGGCAGGATTCAAATGCAAAATAACTATTTACTTCTCTTTTTTCCTCAGTAGTTGTAGCTCTCCCAGCACAAAGTGCTGTTAGACAAAACCCTTAAAGCTGCAACATGTAGCAGCACTGAAAATGACCAGAACTCATATCAACCCATGGTCTTCAATACAGGTTGGACCTTCAATTCATGTAAGAACAAGGCATTCACATGAATTTCAAGTAACAATAATTGGCATCATTCTGCTTTTGAGGGGCTTCTTTGGAAACAGATTTTGCAGACAGATCCAAATTTAGCATCAGTGCCAGCTCACAGACTTCATTAAAAATAGACTTATTTACTATGCTTCATGGAGAAGAAAAAAGGCCTGGGGCTGTGGACTCTTGTAGGCAAAGTGTCAAACTTTTAAAATTAAGTAGTAAGAGAGGGGTTCCTGAGAATTTCAGAGTGGATGATTTTGGTAAAGACAAATTATGCATAAAGGCATGTATAGCAATCTGAATTCCTTTTTGGGAAAGAGTGACTAAAGAAGGGGAATAATAAGGTGTTTGGTCCCACTGGATCTGGGCATTCTTCAGGGCTAAAATAGCCAAAGAATATTAAGATAAATAAATGTAATATACTATTAAACTTTACTGAAAAATGAACTTTTTTGGAAGGGGGAAGTGAAGGGAATTTGGAACAAGATCGTAGAACAGCTTAAGTTAAAACCATAGGAGAAAAATTAGGATAGCCAAAACAATTATGTTTACATCCTCAGATGTCCGGGGTTTTTTATATTTTGAAAATTGTCTAAATATAAGTTTAAAAGGGAATTAAATGAGTTTTGAAGAAATGTAAATACCTTAACAAAATTTGGATGCTGCCAAAATATTTTATCCAGTCAAAACAGTTTTGTTTCTTTGGTTTATTTTACCAAGAAAAAAGGAAATTAATTGCTTCTATTTGTGCTTTCAGCATATGAAAATAAGCAATTTGCAGTGCGTGCCAGAGTCACCAGTCAATATCACATCTTGTGACTTGACATGACTAACCCACATAAGGTCTAGTGGTTTCTGACTGGCTGCTGCTGCAATGACAGCGCTCACTAGTTCCCACTGCTAACTCCCTGGGCTCCCAAGGGAAAACACAACTTCCCACCAAACAGAAAGCCCTCCACAGTTGCAGCATTTCCCTCCTCAGCCTTATACTCATGCTAACAGCACTGCTGTAATCTGAACATGTGCCTACAGTGACAGAAGATAAGGCTTTAATTAGGCTGGTTTTAAACACCTTAAACTCTCATTCTTGAGATTTCGTCCCAGTGCTTCATGAGGTTATTTTCATTCCCTTACCAGCCATGCCTGCTGCAGTGGCACTGGAGCTGCTAGCAGGAAAGGGATTCATGGGGATGGTCACCTCTCCTCCAAAAGAGATGACATTCATTACCCTCTTTGTGCCACCATTTATCTCTTTCGGGACCACATCTTGAAGGTGAAAAAAAGAAATGCAAAATGAAAAATGGTGCTGCTGGCTGGCACTGAGCAGAGCGGGTCCCTTGGCCATGGCTTTGAATACACCACAGGGGCTGCTATCTGGCAAAAACCTCCTCCATAAACCAGTGTTGGTCTGTGAGGGAACTGTGGGAGGCAAAGGGGTAAAACAGTGACCTCCCCATTGGGGTTTCCTGCTGTGAGAGCACCTGCAGAAGGTGCAAAAGGTATTCAAAGCCATGTCCAAGCAGCTTCCTAAAGCACCTTTTGCAGGCACTGACTAGAGCCCTGCTTCCCAACACGGCTGCCAGGGAAGCTCACGTTAGCAACCCACGGCTGTGGATGCCATCCACCAGCAGTCACAGCCTCACCCTAAAACGTGCATCTCCCAGCAGGCTGGGACGCTCACACCTTCCTGCTTCTGAGTTTTTTTCACCTGTGCAGTGATGATCACTGCCTGCTCCCACCCTCTCGCCTTCCTCCTGGCTCAGTCCCAGGGCTCTGCCAGTGACATCGTGCACTGACCTGCCTGGCCCTGTCACTGCTTCACCTCCAGCACTGCTTGTGCCGATTGCAAATGAGCACAGTTAGGGAGGAATCACATGCCAGAGGAGCAGTCTAACTTCCTGCACTTCCTTTTTCTGTAGCTTTTCCTACATCACATTCCCCCAGCTAGTTACAGAGAGGCTGGAAGAGGGACAGGCATTACAGCAGAAGTGGTTGCCTCAGCCCTAGTAGCACACACGTCCTGTGCCCGGCACTGGCACAAAGTCTGTGCTCTGCTTTCCCTGTCTCTGGACTGGAGCTGAACCCCTGGATTATGCTACAGAGGCTACAGCTGGGCTTTCTGAGTCCTTTCAGCAAGAAGGCCATAATGCAGCAAACAGCATCAATGCCATTTTGTCCATTATTTTCTGCATTTCGAGCCTATTGATATAGAAAATTATTTTTCACTAGTTTGCCACAAAGTGTTACTTTTCAGATCAATATACTATGTCAGTAAAACATAATTACTAACTCTTAGTATGTCCATTCCTTAAAAGAGGACACAATGGACAGGGATAGCAGTAAAAATCAAGTTTAAAAAACAATTTTGAAATCAGCACATATTTGATTTTTCTCCTCATTGGTGTACCTCCATCACTTTTTCATTGGGACATGCTTCTTGTCAGGCACTGCCACTGGTTTTTATTTTATTTTGTGTATTGCAGTAGCTGAAGAGTCAACCATTGTCCTTGGCACTGCCTCCTGAGCTATAGCAATGTGCTGGATTTCAGAGACTCTTATCAGCTCTGCGCTGAGTGGTCGTTAAGCCAAAGCCCCACTTTGAATGGGAAATATGTCAATGCAAACATGCTGCCTTAGCATCTCAAGATTTTCCAGCTAATCTCTCACAAGGTACCAGAACCACAGTCCCAAGAACCCATGGATAAAGGGTATTGGGTTGCAATGAGTGCCTGGCAGCTTCCTTTTCATTATCCCAGGAAACAGATAAATTCTTTGCCAGCTTTGTTCTTGCAGAGTTCACAGGAATTATCACATGGGTATAATTCCTATTCTTAAGAAGGGAAAAAAGAAAATCCAGCCAAGCAAACCTGTGCTGTCAGTCAACTAAGAAATGTAAAGAAGATTAGACACTCCTTACAGTTTCTGTACCTTTTGCAGATGCATAATCACCCTTTTGGATGAAATTTTCCTTCACTACTATAAGCTGTTTTCCTTGCTGCAATTTACACACCCGTATCTCCCACTTGACTTGTCATTACCCATAAACCTTAAGAGACTATGTCTAGTGTTATTTTGCATGCTGGCCAAGAAACCAAACCACTCGTGCCTCTAAACATCACTCTGCAATGCTTCTCCCAGGGACGGCTGCCTTTTCCAAGGCCTGGGACGAGATGCCGAAGCACTGATGTCATTTGCCTGAACCTCCAGGCCCTTCTTTTCCTGTTTCTCCTCACTTAACAAACTCCTGAATCATTCCAACTCCGCCATGTGACTCACAGCTTGTTCCATAAATAATGTGAAGTAGGAAGGATCCAAGAGCAATAAAAACAAAACCTGAAAGTGCTGGAATGAGATCGGTTACCTTGGTGTTGTTTTGTTTTTTGTTTAAATTTTCCATAAGGGAATCTGCTCTTTACAAAGGAAAAAGAAAAGTCATCTGCTTTATTAACAGGAGTTAGCAATGCATGCTTTGCTTCCTCAATGAGCCAAGCTTATGTCACCAGCTTCATATATACTTCAAAACCTTATACTGACGTTGGGATGAGAGGAGTCTAAGCTGGTTTGACTGAATGCAAGCCAGAGGAATAAAGTTCCTCTGATTGCTTCATGTTGGGCTGTTGCAGATTTTCATTCAAATACCTCACTTGGAACGGAATAATCCCCATGCATCTTGCCATTAATGTTCAACAAATATTAGTTAATTAACCTTCAAATAATCCCCAATCCTGTGAAGCAGAAACTTTGTCTATTTTATCTCTATTTTAAAAAGAAGACAAAAAGACAAGGGCAAGAATAGATATTAATGCCAACATGGCCAAGAAGTCTGCACTAAAAACATGAGTAGAATGAAAGGGCTGTATTTTTATATCTGTCATATGATGTATATTCAGCTGAAAAGGTTAGCTGGATTGGATGAACCACAAGTAAAACTGTGTTATCTAAGGACCAGAGGCAAGAAGAGGTATCATGGAGCTTTGACACACTATAAAAAATTGTGAGAATAATATTGCAAGGAAGCAAACAAGCAAGGAAAGAAGTGGCATTCAAGGCCAAATTTCTCACCAACCACTTAATAAGCTGCACTCCAAACCAAGAATCATTAATCCTGTGAGAGAGGTTTAGCCTGCCTATTTCCCACTCTACATGACTCACTCTATCGACACAGTGGATATGAGCACAGATGTAAAATTATCACATATTTGGGGCAAGCTGGGAGCTCTAAGTTGTCCCATGCCTCAAACAACCTCCAGTTCATTTACACCATGAAGATTTTATTGATGATGTTACATGCAGAGCCCAAATGAGCCAGTGCTGGTTTCTTGGGGCACTGTGGATTCATCTGGTCACTGTATCTTCTGGACAGTTCACCTCTAGATGCTTCACACAACCTCTTCTGAATGAATCTCTGTTCTCTTACCAGTGTCTGTGTTGCCAGATTGGATTAGCTGACCCACAGCACATTTATGATATGTGTAACCAAGAAAACAGTTTCATGACTGGCAGGCCTGTATTTGTACAGCAGAACTGTCACAGTGGGAGCATGCTGTATAAAGCAACTCTGCTTGTGGAGGGCTGTGCCTGAGGGGCAAATTTCCTTTTGAATACATTCAAATCACCCCGGAGACTGTTAACTCATCCACAATTGCACCTCTGTTGCCCATTGCTACAGGTTCTGGAACAAAATGGGAATTGATGTCAGAGTGTCTCTAGTTAATGTCTGCTAGGAAAGAGCTCTCCTTGAAGTGGTCACAAGAAAAAAAAAGAACAGTATATAAAAATAATAATGGAGCAAGAAAACAAAAAAAAGTAAAAATTCTCTACAATTTGGATTCATTTATTGTTGAGGGCTATTTTTCAGTAATTTTGCCACTGAAAGATTTATGACATTTCTTTCCCTTCCAGCCCCCCATAGCTCAGGGGATCTGCCATACAGGTCTCTAGTGCCTCAGCTGCTCATGGCTTGGCCATTACTCGTGAGTTAGACCAGCTCCGTTCTCTACAGAAAGGCTCTGTCCTTTTCATCTTCTAAGTTAGTTTTTCTGCCAAACTGTGGCACTAACACCCTCTGGGTGTGATTGAGCCAATTTTCTTATCCACTTCAATGAACTTTGACTCTGCACTAAGAGGATCATTTCTTCCCACAGCTTCTGGGAACATCAAATGAAATTGAACTGGATCCCATTCTTCTGGCTTTTAGGGCAGCCTAAGTCTCCAGTGTACCATATCTCTTTTCATTTCTTTCACCATCCGTCAACCTACTCTTTTAACTCTGTTTTACTTCCAAAACACATAATAATCTGCTTTAGCCTCATATGTGGTTGGAAATTCACCAGTATGGCTCAGTCTGAGGGGAAAAAGCCACCTCAGACTTCCCTTGTGTAGAAGTCCTCACGTATACAGAAAAGCTGCTCTCATGAAGATGCCACAGCCCTCTAGCAATTCTGCTTGTTGAAAACCTGTCAGGGAAATACCAGCATTAGAGCAGGTAGGAATATCTGTTCAAATATCTGTGAATTCTTCACATGCTGAAGAAAGCTGTTGTAGAATACACTGTTCTCATTTACAATTTCACCCGCCACCTTGGAAGCGCAGATTCTCTCTCTGCTCCTGCAGAGCTATCCCAAGCAACGTGAACTGAAAAGACTTGTGGGTTTCTCTCTCCCTAAAACCTTTATGGGATGCAGGTCCTGGATATGACTTCATTGGGATGACTGAGTTGGGCCAGGGCCAAAAAAAAAATCCTTCCCAGCTTGTCGTTGCTGTTTTTCCTGCCTTGGAGCAGGTATGTGCTGTCCTCAAAATGTATAAGGCCCATATCTAGAAGTATTAAGATATTTTCCCTAAGGCAAACATTCAAACCAGGAAATGTTGCAACCCATATCAAAAGAGAATTCAAAATTAGGAAGAGAAACTCCAGATGAAGAAGGAAGAAATTTGCTGGTTGTGTATCTCACTCTTGTCACAGTATTACATCCAAGACAAGCTTTCAGCACAGTAATGGCAAGGAGACAGAACAACAGACTGAATGTCCAGGAACCTGCCAAGACATTCAGTCCAGGCCACTGCTAATACACATGCCCACACCACCCTTTCCCATTCACCATCGCAGTGAGATCCTTCTTAAAAGCAGTTGTGAATCCCACTTCTGGTGCTTCTGTTTAAATGCATAAAATGCATTTGCTAATTTCAAGCTTAAATTTATTCCTGGTCATTTGCATTGTAAGGCATCCATGGCTCCTTTTCTCCTCTCTGATATTTACTTGCCTGATACATTTCCAGACAGCAAACATATCCAATTTCTGCTTTTGTTTTGCAAGGTTAAACAAATCATGCCCTTCAATTTCCTACTGTAAAGCAGGATCCCTGTTCTGCTGATCTTTCTCACTACCCTCTTCTGCTTCAGCCAGCTTCAATTCACCTTTCTGCAAAGACAGTGGTCAGAACTATATGTGGTATTGGAATTAAAATTAGCTGTCTCAAAATAGAGAGAAAAAGGATCATTTTTGAGGACTAGCTTAAAACTTGTAAAGAAAACTGCAACAGGATTTATAGCATACATTGTAACTAAACCCACTCTTTATGTCTGTGGAAAAAGACTTTCAGAACAGCATTATGTGGCTCTTCTGTCTAAATTATATCTTGTATAACTGTGTCATAATTTGATCCCAGTCTCAAAAAGAGGTTGACAGAAAATAAATTGTAAGGTTCATTGGATTCCCACTGTGTCATGGTAACGTTGCTTCTGCCCCTGAACCTGGGATTAAGGACTTGAGGCAAAGATGGAGATCTCAAGTGAAAGCCTACGCACTGATTTCAGCAGGCAGAGGAACAGCTCCAGAGCAGTTATTTTCATATTTCTGAACAAATGACATTTGCAAGTCCACAGAATTTCCCTTCTTTAGGCAGGAGCAGACTATATTGCATGGCCGGCCAAACATTAGGCTGTACATCCTTGCAGCCCCAATGTTTGCCACTGACGGGATGCATCCTACATTAGCCCTGATGTAACCCCTGCAAGTAGCCAAAACTATTTTCTGTAGTCTTTTGATCACAGACTGCCTTCCTGGAGAAAGATTTGTGCAGTCCTTTCCTATGAGCATCCTTGGACATGCGCAGAAGCTCTCAAAGGCAATTTATGAAACACCATGGACACTTTTTCCTCAGTCCAGATGTAGAAATAACCTCACAATGAAAAGCAAAATGGCTCTACTCAGCAATCATTACACTGACTTTGTTTCCACAACCCCAGGAAGGATTCCTTCAGTTCTGAAGGAAGCACAATGCAACCACAGCAGATACTATCAATTTGCCACATAAGAAGTCCTTCCAGAAAAAAAGCCTATCACCTCCTGATGATGTTTTGTTTTGCATATATGTATTCTCCAAGCTGGAAAAGGGGAAAGCCAAGAAATGTCCACTGTCATCAAAAATTTGATTTTTGTCCTTTACACTTTGAAAATTTATTCTATGAACAAAGAAAAGAAATATATGCAGGCACTGAAGCTACATTATCAGCAACATCCTCTGAGTATTGGCCAGATCTTCTCTGTAGACTGTTTTTTGAAGTCATCAGAAACAGAGGGATTTCTTCCCTTTTTATAACAGAAATAAAGTTCAGAACAGAAAAATGTCTCATGGCTAACTCAAGCAATTGCTTCACTTCAGCACTTCCTGTTCTGCAGTCCTTAAGAATACTTATTGTCCTCATTGGACCAGATTAATTCCCACTGTACATCGTTTGTAGATTAGATTTATGCACACATATGTTACTGCCCTACTCACAGACTGCAAAGAGGAGCAACAACCATGGGTTTTAACTTTTGTACTTTTCAGCTTTTCTAAGGTCTGTGGTTCACGTTTAGTTGGGTTCATACGACAATGGGAATAACAAATGTTTATTTCTAGGTCTTTTCCTTTGGAGCTATCTGAAATCTACAAATTGTTTGCAGCACAAAAGCTCATCTTTTGAGTATAAAGTAAATTCAAGCATGTCCACAATGTGCCTATGTGTTCCAACACTGTTACCTATGCTAATAAACTGTGAGAGAGTTCCTTGGCCTGAATGTAGCCTGCTCCAACTTTCTCAAGCAACTTCTGGACCTGTTTTGGTAGCGGGAGTCTGCCAGGAACCACACCCAAGTAACAATTTGCTTGCAGCTACCCAGCACAGGCCAACCCAGTCCACCGATGTAGATGCAGGCTGTTCCACACCAGTTTGCCTCACTGGCTGGGACCATTCCCAGGCACATTTAATAAAGTGGTACAAATCCAGCCCATGTCCTTTTAATAAAACTACGAAGTCAAATCAAATTGTCACTGAAAAGCTGTTATACATATGGTTTTAATAGCATGCTATTTTGCAAGTGTCTGGCATTTTCTGGGCTCACTACACTTACCCTGTGCTCCAGTTAAATTCTCTGACACAATTTCACAGTTAACAGTGGAGTTGCTGAACTCCAGCAAGGCTGTGATGAACTGGCTCCTTTGGAATAACAAGGGTAGAAGAGCCTAAAAGAAGACTTTCTAAGGTCAAGTATGGCCATGACCTAAGCTGCAAACACTGAACATTTTCTACATGTGACAATCTCATTATAATTTTCTGCTGTGTCACTGCAATTACCTCCCATGGCCAGGCACCATCTAAAACAATACCAAGAAAGCAACTGCTCTCCTATTGTGCAAGCAAAGTTGGAAAGACAGATGTGATCGACTGGAGTTTGGGCAAACTCCAAACTATATTTTTAACTTCAATCACAAGATCTAGGGTGTCCCATTAAAATACTTAAGTAAACATAATAGCTTATTTCCTTCAAAACCAGCATGCAGTGATTCCTGTTGGTAAAGGACTTCCAGAGGTCTCTAGTCCAACCTCCTACTCAAAGCATAAGTAGTTAAAGCAAGTTGCTCAGGGCCTTCTGCAGCTGCGTTTTATAGATCCCCAAGGGTAGAGAGTATACAGTTTCTCTAAGAATGCGTTCCAGTGTTCACAGCACCTTCACAGTAGAAAAATTTCCTTATACAAAGTCAGAATCTTCCATGTTGCAGCATGTAACAACACCGAACCCTGCTTGGGGCAACTGAAAACCCCTAAGAGCAACCAAGAACCCTTTCGGGGGGCAACTGTGGGTAACTGGGAACTCCTGGAGAGCCTCTAAGAGCATCTAGGGGCAACTGGAAGTAACTGTGAACCCCTGAAGGCAACCCAGAACCCCAGACATGTATCTAGTCAGTCATGTGCACTGAAATTGTAAGAGACAACAAAGATTTTATTCTACTCTGTATGCCCAAATGAGCCAAATTTAGATTGAACTGTGACCTTAATTTGCAGTATTCTCAGATCCCAAGGGCAAAACTTAAGCAATTTTTTTCAATGCAAGATTTAATAGGTATTTGTAAAATATTGTAGGATGCAACATTGACAGTGCAAAGCTTGACAGCTAAAAGCCTACCCCTTACTCTGTTTCACAATTTACAGACAGATGAGCAAGGCACAAACAGGTATTCCCCTCCTTGTGCTTTTGTGTATTTACATGATGACAGCTACTTAGAGAAACACCAATAAACACCAGTCAAAACGTGCAGTATTCTTCACCAGAGGAGTTTTATGAGGCATGATTTGGCCTTTAAAGTAATTGGTCCGATCCCCTCAAAAGGCCAGCGGAGCTCAGTTAAGTTCATTATGATTGATGATAATTCTGATTGCTTCCATTAGGAGGCTTACTGCACTGTGAAAAGTCAGGAAAAAAACCACCACTGTGTTCATTAGGAGAACTTCTACACCATTTAATAAAAGACAAACCCATCAGACCTACATGTCACAAGAGCTATCCACCACGCTAAAGGGCCTTGCTGGGTCAGGGCAGGAGATGATGACACCATTCACTGAGCATTTAGGGCAGTGCAGGCACATCCCATCGCATGATTAAGCCCTAAGAGAGGCACTGAGGATTAATTACAGGAGCTTTTTTTTTTTTGTTAACAAAGGTTCAAAACCTTGTGACAGAAGACAGACTGAGCCTTACTACTACTGAATTCAGTCTTATACATGCTGCCAACTAATGTTATTGTCCTGTCTCCATCTTTTGCAGTGACTCATGTTGTGACACATTTGTCAGGGGAACGGTCACATATACGGAAATACACACACAGGGCAAACAGGCACAGTATTAAAAAGGGAGGTCAAATTATGGTTCCATTAACCTTGACAGCATCTCTTTAAAAGGAGATGAAAACCGAAACAACAAACAACCAAACCTAACCTCCAGCTAAAAATAGGAGCTCTTCAGCTGAGCTCTTTTGTACCAGAGCAAATATTTATAGATTGCTCAGAAATCCTGAATAATGGGGGGGTTTAATGGACACCGACAAGTTCTTAACTAATGTAGTGCTAATGTGTACCACGATGAGGCTTCTCCACCATTAACCACAGGGACCGCTGTGCCACTAGAGGGTCTGCACTCTCTACAACCGTGGATAATCTATGTTACACAATGAACAAATTCTCAGAGGAAAGCAAATGATCATTCTTGGAACTTAATGGCAAAGTAGGTAGGTAAATAAATAAAACATACAGCTTTTGAATTTCTATCCTATCCATTAGGAAAATTTCCAAAGAATAAAATGCAGAGAGAAAGATGTATTAAAGACAAAACATGAAAACAACAACAATGTGTTTTTGACTACCATCCATCTGCAACTCTAAGTGATGAAGGATTTAGGGCAGGGGGACAGTGCACTCAAATTTTTAAAATTGCCTGGTTTTATTTAAGAATTTCCAGTGTTCATTTTTAGACTTTCCACCAGAAAATAAATGGTTCAATGTATTATCAAAAACTCTCAAGAAGTGTGCAAGAGAACTACAAATTTCTTCATCCAATGCTAAGGAGAGCTCTCTGGTGACAGTAGACAACACAGAGGGTGTTTAAACAACTCAGATGCTAAATCCTGTGGAGAAACGGTGGGTTTTATTCGCTATTTGTAGCATTAATAAATGATCACTTTTCCATAGAGCTTCATCCTGACACTATTTTAGGGCACAGGATTTTACAGGAACCAGCAGAGTCTTTCAAGTCTCAGTGTCAATTCAGGGAACTGACATATTTGGCTCTAGAGCTTGGAGAGAGAGAAGAGAGCAACAAGGACCAGAGCCAAGGCTAAGCCTGGGCATCTCTGGACTCATGCATGCCCATGGTTCACATCTGGAGCATCTGTTCACCTCCAGAGCAGGACTGGAGAAGTCCTAACAGTTACAAACATGCAAGATCTGGTGCTAATCCCTATGACTTTTATCCCTCCATTACAGAATGTCTTTGTTTATGACTCAATCGCCAAGATATTTTTGGAAGCTTTTATTCTGGCGATCCCAAAGCACTCTTTTCATCTTATGAAAATTTTAGTATTACTTTGGGGTGTGGTATATAACTTGGATACAAATTTTGGCTGAGGGCTAAGGCTAACTAAGAAGAGTGGGAATGACATTTTGCAAGCGATGAACCTTAATTTTTCTCAGACATTACTGTGAATACTTAAGGCACTTATTTTTGAAACAACAATCTAAAATACATGTCAAAAGGCTAATATACACATTACAAAGTACTGATCCTTAAAATACAGGATTTAGGAAAGTTCAGTGCAAGAAACTAGCTTTAAACTAGTAAATAAACAATGCCTCCTATATTGTTTCAAAGAGCTGGAGAGGGTAGCCAAGTCACAGTCAAAAACTCGAAAAAAATCAAGTCCAGCTTTTCTTATTTTGCTAGCAAAATAAACAAATATTCATCCTTTTGAGTGAACACTTGATAATGATGATTTTTTGAAGAATTTGTTACCTATAAATACAACATCTCTTCAACTTGGTGTATTGTTACAGTTTCTCTTGAGTGCCAGTCATAGTAGCAATACATGCCAAATACTGTCCTTTTCTTCATAAATGGCAGCCTTCCAAAACCTTTGGCTATATATAACTACTGGAGTGTTTGTGGAACTTGGAGAATGAAAAATGTCCAGCAGATTAATTTGCTCAGGTCTGTAGTAGAAGCTTGAGAGCTATCACCGCATTCCCTAATTAATGGTAGAATATCTTTCTTTGCTTGCCTCTGCATCATACATTACATCTGCAATTCACCAAGACCATGGCTCCTGCACGTCTCCTTTAGTGGCAGGGCTCATGTGAACCTCCATCAGCTTCATAGCTGTGAACTTTCACAGCTATTCAATTCCACTACTTCACCACTCCTCCAGTGGTGCCAGGACACTCACTGATTAGAAACTCATGTTTGAACAAACCTCAGGTGTATAACTTTGCTCCAGGTTTAAAAACTGGTTATTTTTAATGCAAACAAGTTCCCTGATCTGATCCATCTTTATAACTGCTGAAGAACAAAACGAAATTGAGATTGATGGTAATGAAGGTGGCACTAGCATCAAGAGTATCCATAGATATTTTAAACTTTCTTCCCAAGTTCTAACAAGCTGCTTTAGGACAAAATTAATGGCTTTATGTCCAAATTGATGTCTTTATCTCACCTGTCTATGTGCTGATGGAGCACATAGACATCTGTGGAGGCCTTGAATTAAAGTCAAGAGCAGCTTCCAAACAGAAGCCAGTAAAAGCATTCAAGGAGTTCGTCCTTTGCAGGTGATAGTGGGTTCACATGAAAACTGATGATCCGGAGGAGGGGTCTACCTTCTCCTATGCTCAGCATGTGCTAGCTGGAGCCATGCCACTAGCCAGAGATGGCCAGCAACTGGGCAAACTTTTGTTTTTTCAAAAGCCTTCAAAGCAGTATGTAACAATTGTTCTGCAGGAAAAAATCTTCAGTTAGCAGCTGAAAATTAGATCTTTTTTTAACCATTCTGTCATTGCAGTTTCTCATACCATCACTAGACATTCAAAATTCTGTCTGGATACCCTTGTATGCACAAGAATGATTTCTACCTTCTTTATTTTACCTCTGTATTTTGTGATATACAGACTTCATCTCAATCCCAGTGTGAATTTTAGGCCTCACACTTCTCAATTAAAACTGCAGACACAGCAGATGCAGCCCCAGGTGTTAAGTTTCAAACCATCTAGCAGAATGTTACAGTTCCAAAATTCTTCCTTTTTTCTCAGTCATATTTCCCACTTAATGAGCAGAGTAAGGATAAAAACCTCTGATCTTCATTCCCTGTAATACACTCTATTTTCTTTTTTCTTCAGAGATGCAGTAGGAAAATCAGCTTCTTGATAGTCAGGCAAAGCCAACAGTTTCAACAACTATCGCTATGAGATGCAAAGTCAGAGGCTTTTACCTGCAGGACAGTGAGTACACCATTCCCACCAGAGCTTTATAAAGCAGGCTATAATTTTTCAGTATTGTTCTGCCTTAGCACTATTAAGCAGGGACAAGCACAGTGGAGCCAGTCTGTAATTAAGAAGTACCATGTAAAAAGTTTACATAGATGTGGGGTTTTGTTAAATGTCTCAATGTATTACAGAGTTCTCACGTGTTTGTGTACTTGTGCAGCAGCCCAGCTGTGAGGATTTTGCCGGCTGTTCCCCACACCCTCACAGACAGGCAAGCAGTAGCTTGGGTTGGACATAAAAAGGAATGCATAGGGAAAAGTTACAAGCTCATAAAATGTTAATGGTCACTTGCTTCTGTTTTTCAGTATATAACAACTAAATAGACTCATATTGTTAATGCAATCCGAGGTTGTTCTGGTTTTATGATATTGTTCTACTAAATCTCCACTGTATTATACTGGTGTGCACACGTATGCACACACACTCAGCTACAAAATTTTCTGCCATGATTCTCCCCAGCTAAAAAGCATTACTACTGACACCAGTAGAGAAGGGAAGGAGGTACAGCATATTGTTAAACAATGATGCTAAGCAAGTTAATAATTAGAATTTGCCATGGTCATCTTCTTTCCCAAACACTTTATTGAAGCTTGTCCTTTCTAAAAGATTTTCTCATGAAAGACTCACATTCAAGCAGAAGGCAGATGCACATCTGTGGTTTGCAGCCTTTCAATAAATAAGTTATTATAAGTAAAATTTAACAACCTGGAGAAAGGAATGGATGAACCCAGATTCTAAAGAAGCAAAAGAAATTTTCCTGCTATGACTATGTCACACACAAAACTACTTGAATAGAACATCTGTTGTCTACAATCTGATAGTAGTCGAGGTTTTAAACAGCGCAAAGAGATCCTAACACATGGGCAGATGTGCGGTTAAAAGCAGTGCACAGGATGATCCCCATCTTTTGCTACCCACTTCCTTAGATGGAAGAATAAAACCTCACTCCTGCCAGAGTGCTGTTTCACTGTCAGCACACATTTGGACAGCCTAAGACCTCATGGCTTGTTTTATTGAGTACCAGCCTTGTATCAGTCAACCTGAGCCTTTGTCCTTGTGAAATCATGCCAGAAAGCTGCTCGGGCCAGGGACAGATGTCCTTTGTTCCAGAACAGATGCGGCCTTGCTTTGTGCCCTTTCTTTCACGGCCTCCTGGCTGGAGCCGCGGTGGCACCCCGACCCTAAATTGCCGTGTCTGACATCTGCCGTGGCAGCACAGGGGACATCCCTCCTTGGATGCAGAGCAGCTGCGTGAGCCATAAGGGCACTGCTGCTGTGCGACTGCCAGGATCCACTGGCTGCTGTGGCCGCCGCGGCCCCACGTGTGTGGAGCACGGGGTACGTGTGTGTGTCTGTGTCTGTGTGTCTGTGTTCACCTCCTGTCTGCCTTTCATGACTGCAGGAGGTGACACGCCCGTGATTGAAAGCTGTGACACCAGCGCCGAGGATGAAAGCAGCAGGATGGGAGGAAGTACTGGAGCTGCTACAGCTGAGTCAGCAAGCCCCAGCTGCTCTCCTGCCTATTTGTCTTACAGCAAGCTGCTGTCTGTGCCGCAAGCTCCCCAGTACGCCATGCTTGCTCAGGAAGTTACAAAAGTGAGTAGAATGGTCTCAGCTCTCCCAGAGTAGACTAAAATATCAGAATTTACATCCCTAGGCTGGCTATTCTGCTCTGAACTTTGCAAATAGATCATCGCTCACAAAGACAGACAGTGGAGATGTGCTGAGAGAGTTGGGGTTTTTCAACCTGGAGAAGAAAAGGCTCTGGGTAAACAATAGAGTAGCCTTCCAGTACCAAAGAGGGCCTGCAAGAGTGCAGAGGGACTTTTTGCCAGGGCATGGAGTGATAGGACAAGGGGTGATGACTTTACATTGGCAGAGGGTGGGTTCAGACTAGATATTAAGACGAAAATCTTTACTTTAAGGGTGGTGAGGTACTGGAACAAGTTTCCCAGAGAAGTTGTGGATGACCCCATTTCTGCAAGTGCTCAAGGCCAGGTTGGATGGGGCTTTGAGCAACCTGGTCTAGTGGAAGGCGTCCCTCTTCTCCCACAGATGATCTTTAAGTTCTCTTTCAACATAAACCATTCTATGATTTCATGATTCTATGCTTTCATCCTTCAAACCTCCATGACACTCCTATAGATCTCATTTATGGAGGCAAGGATAAAGACACTTAATTCTGCTTCCCCAAAGAGTTCTGCTTCTTTACCATCATTCAGAAAGAAACTCTCTGTCCACAGTTCTTGAAAAATCCCTATCCAACTGCAAGCATGGAATCACTCTGGCTGTGTCTAACCTGACTTTAAGCACATTGCAGGCTGCTGAATCACCCAGATTTTCTGTCTTTGTGGACTGTCTCCCCACCTTTTAATTTGTGCCAGCAATAAGAGTGTAGCAACTGAAAAATAAGCCACCTCAAGGAGATTAAAGTTAATTTTTTACTTTTTGCTAAATTCATTTTTAGTCAGATCAATTCCTTGAACAACTCCACTGCCTGACAACAGAAGTAGCTGAGAAGGGAACAAGTATGGACTGACAGACAGCTGTATCTGGATTGGCTTAAGCCATGATGAAACAGCATCCTCCTTTGAGAAGGGAGGCCGCAACCCAGGCATGACTCATGCAATGACCTGTAAGGTTTAGAAAAGATGTAATGAGTGATAACAGCAAGGCCTGAGGTAGAATAAAACAATGCATGAAGTAAGGTGGTGTACTTCCTGAGTGACTGGCATCTTGGTGGAGCATGTAATGCCTCTCCTTTTCGTACAAACCACTGTCTGTGGCTGAGGGTTAAGCTATCTAATTTCTAATCACTGACTAGTGTGGCAAGCGCTTGCTACACACACCTTCTGGATGATGAGCTAGGAAGCTCACATCTGTGAAGCTCAAATAGAGAAATGTCTTAAGACACTTGGAGGAAGAAAATCTCCCTGTGAAACCTAAGACAGCTATAAGTGTTCATGGAACTGGAGGGGAGAAGATCTGAGACTACTTTGAAAGGGTGGGGAGAAAATACCATTATTTTCATAGAGGAAGTATCTTAATGTATTTTCAGTCATTGCAGGAATACCCCTGCAATTGTAAACTATGGAGTGATTTAAAACTGGGGAAAAAATAATCAAAGAGATGTCCCCTGATGTCTCATGTTCTCTTCCTGAGGCTGGAAGTCATATGGTAGTCATGGCTTTTGATGTTTGCTCTCACATCTTTAATTTGTAGGGAAGTTTTCTGTAAGCTATGACATGTAAGGACAAGTGAAGACAATGGTCTCTGCCCCCAGGGCATCTGAAATAACTTTTGTCTTGGAAAAAAAAAAATCATTAGGCTGAAGTGCACAAGCTTACTCAGAGACCTCACGTTACAGGGCAAATTCATACCTGAAACAGTGAAAGCAAGAGCTTGAAAAACAGTATCCCATGAATTTAACAGTTTTTTCTCACTAAATTCAGAAGTAGTTACAACCCTAGCACAGTCACTTTACAAGACTGCTTTTTTCTTCCAGCAGTTGAAGAGGAAGGTGTATTGCATCATCAGCCTGGAGATCAGGGCCAGCAGATGAATGTGAGGCTTGGTCTCCAGTAAAACACTGAGCATCTCTCTCTTCCTCAGGCCCTGACAGAGGCTTCGTATGCCTCCCTGAACACCAGTCATTGCTCAAAGATTATCTTTAATATACAATGTCTTTCAAGTACACTAATCTTCCCCATTGTCTAGACTGCAGCCTTCAAACAAGAAGTGCAAGTGGGGACACTTCTGTGTTCTCTCCTCATCCCTCTTATGCGAAGGGCCGAGAGACCAACAGGGAACAGAGTCTTAGATCTTGGATTTAGTTTGTATACTGAAATAAAATTGCAATCCAAACTGTAATAACAAGACACTTGGAGAAAAGATTCCATGGGTATATTCATAGACTCCACAGGCATTTCCTCAGAGATACTCTTTGACACTCAGGGCAAAGAGCTTCCTCCTCACACAAAGGGGTTTCTATCTTTTCTAGATGATTTGCTGTAGAGGCCTTTCCTTGGCTTGCCATTTGGACTCCAGTTTTCAGATACAATTTCTTTCTTTGAGAAACGCTCAGAAAGCTTTTGGTGCTGCTGGTGTTTCCCGCCGTGGGAAAACCTGTCAGTGCCAGGGAAGAGGAGGCAACATTTATAACGTGCAACAAGTGGGTGGCTCTCAGCCAACATGAAGTGAGGTCCAAGGGTCATGTATGCCCTGCTCTACTCACTATTCTGACTGAATACTAAAGAACCCCAAAAGACAGACATTATTACAGATTTGTGTTGCAGGTTCTTTGTTGGTGTTTCAAGCATTTTATTTTTAAAAATATTTTTCTCATCACAGTTTCCATCTGTTTTTCCTAGAGCTGGTGGACGGTCAATTAACTGGAGTTTGGGGAAATCAGCAGTTTTTTGTTTGCAATCATTCATGCAGATCTTTCTCTGCCTTCAGTCTGAGTTGATTTGCAAAGACAAACAACTAAAATAAACATAGCTGTAATGTTGCCCGGTTCAGAGTCAACTGAATATCCAGCTCTGGAAGTACTGCATGATTTTTAGGTAAAGGCATAAAGCCATCCAAATTTATTTCGTGTTTGAAAGAGATCCATCACCACATGGGCCTGCCTTGGAGTTGGGGGCTGATGGAGTTAGACTGTGCTCACACCTCCTTCCCGGGAGCAGCAGCAGTGAATTCAGTGGAAATACTCACAGAGTAAATGCTGAACCCTGAACCTCATAAATCAGTCTTTTGGCTTAACTCCATTTCCTTGGCTTCTGCATTGACTGGTTGGGAGAAAACACCCTGCAAATAGTTCTCCTGTCTGCCCTGCTCCTCACCCCATGCTGTTTGTCTTCAGCTCTGCCAATATCTCCCTTTGCATGGACAAACTGTAAAACCACTAAGGGGGAGGAGGTCAGCTTTAAAAAGGAGCATGGAAATTTGGGGAGGAGGAGGGATAAGGATATAGGAGTTATAATCCATATTATATGGATTTTGAAGGTGCTGAGTTGCACCTTAAAATATAAGGCGTTGTAATCCATATTGGATTATACAAGGAGTTATAATCCATATTGGATTCCCAAGCCCATTTAGGGTGGGATTCCACCACACACTGTGTTAGCCCAACTGAGTGGGGAGCCTGGAAAGGAGAAGGGGAAAGCAGACAGAGATGGAGCAAGTCTGGCTGCTGAGCACAACAGCTCATGAAACCCTGACCTGACCCAACAGGGACTGGAGCTCCATAAGACAGCTCTGATGCTACTGAGTCATCCACCTGATCCTGCCATGTCACAGGACAGCCTGAGAAGCAGATTTAAATCCCTGTGGGCCTTGAAAAGATGATGAAAAGAAGACCAAAGGAAGATAAAAACTCCGTAGCTTTGTGGGGGTAAAAGCAGAGGGTATGTTTCAGTGCTCTTTAGCTTTTATGATTAGATACTGATCTGAAGTCCACTGGGTTCATTCAAAAGACTGAGTGCACTGTTTTTGATCGAGATTACAGATCAAATATTTTAAAGACTTCATCAATTCTTCCGCTGACTACAAAACACTAGGAAAGATGACTGGGAAAAGATAGAAACAGGCGAAAGAAACACAGAAACAGCTGTACACCATTGAAACAGAATGTTACTGCGAGATGTAGTTTATAATAATTAGTTGATCAACATGCTAGGCAAGGGATTTTTTTCTGTTCTGAACCAGTAGATGCACAGATGGGGTCTATAATAGAACTGGCATGTGTGTGGATTTTTTTTTTAAGGCTGCATAATTTTACAACCACTACTATCGTTTGTGTGTGTTGATATAATGGCAAGAGTACTCAAACTTCTGAGAATTAACATTGACAAACTGGCTTCCTGCCCATGAGGTGACATTGAAATTACAATAGTCTTTGTCTGGAGCAGCAGTAGTGGCTACAGCCAGATTGTGCAGACCCATGAGCTGCTCTAATCATAGTAATAGCAGTAGCATCAATATGATCAGAAGCCATTTAAGAAATGTAGTTTTCCTCATGTTTTCAGCCAGAGGTACAGCGACAGCTACCTGGATTAGGGTCAAGCAATACATCTGCTTTTGAGACAGAGTTAGAAATGAGTTTTTCCAACTTCTCTTGCTATATATGATGTGGTTGCCATGTGAAAGAGAGCATCAGCATACACTAACCAATTAGGCCTCATTGACCAACCAGGTCCAAAAGCATTTCCACATGCTCCACGCTTCTCTTCATCAGTGAACTCTCTGAACATTCTCTTTGTCACAAATTTCAGCTGCACTCTCCCTAAACCATCACCTGACAGCATCTTGCAGTTATAATGGTCCAATGGACCCCAAGAGGGGAAGGGGGTTTGCCTGTGACAAGCCTATTCTGGACGTGAGCTGTCCTGCATAGCCGGCCAACTGCTTGCGTTGTTTGTGCCCATAGTCTTAAAGGCCACTGCACAAATGTGCCTCCTGATTGTCAGTTCATGGGTTTATTAAGTGCCCAGATTTTCTAAGGTAACTTTGAGGAGGCGTCATTACTCCTCCCTCATTTACCTGTATCAGTGAGAAGTGAAGAAAATGAGCAGAACGACACCATCAGTAATAAAGAAAGAGAAAAAGAAAGGTACATCAAGAAAAGCGTATTCTGCTTTTCTCCAGGGACAATGTAGGGAGTCCATCTTGTTCTGAGATTTTCACAAGGAAGCAATTAACTTTTGGGAAAAAGTAATGAGTCAAGATTTTAAAATCTGTATGTGTTAGAAAAGATCAGCACTAGGGAAACTCACACAAACATGATTTCAGAATTCTTCTAGTGTTGTCAGTTCAGCTGAATGCTACCAGTTCACATGAAGTGCAGGAAGTCCCCTAAGCAACTCAGCACCTTCAAAATGTTTATTTAGAAGCACAGCTAGAGCAGGAAAAGCCTAGCTTTAAGCTATGTGTCTGTCAGAAACTCACACATAAATCATTACATTAAAAAGAAGTTATTCCAGCATTTGGTCACTCCTAAGAATGGTCCAAACTATGCTGCAAAAATACTAGAGGAGGTGTTCTGATCTCTGAGATACTACCAATTGTGATATATGTTTCAAAAGAAAGGCCCATATAATGTTAATCTGATCAGACCCCTAACTCAGTACTTAAACAATAAAACTGCAGTTTTATTGGTCCTTATTACTTTTCAAGTCTTAAAATCTCTGACATGTAATATGACATCTAAAAGACTCATCTGCTTCTAAAAGCATAGCTATCATAGACAGGAAACTAATAGAGTAAAAACATAGTAATAATTGAAGCAACCATAATCCAGCTAACTACTAATCAAAAGCCTCTCTGAAGAGCTTCCTATTTTGGATGAGTTCTGCTGATCCCTTTTATTTGTTTCATTTTATCAGCAACACCAGTGAACCAACAGCCCTAAGAGTTGAGGCCATCACAGGCAGGCACTGACTGGCACTGCACAAACGTGAACCTTACTACTGCAAAATTAGTTGCAAATTCTGGGACATCAGATGAACAAAGCCCACTGCCACCAAAAAATAACACGACAGAATTCAATCTCTCAAGCATCCAGCACAAAGAAAGCAATGCTGTGCTAGTGGAGACATAGGTTTTTTGCAGTACGTTTGTCATTCAGATTATTGCCTCCTCAACTGCCGGTAGCCGAATTCCCATCACATAAAAGCTTTTTGGAGGAAAATCCCTCAGAGGGAGCTGACTTTCCCATTTTTTTTCTTCATTTCTTTAGCTCTGTGGAAGGCCCAGCAAGAGTTTTGGCTCCCTATTGCAGCTCTCTATTTTTTTTAAGTTCTTTTCTTGCTCAGTTATTTGCAGCTGCCAATTAGAGCAAAATGTCTACAAGGCTTTTATTAATTTTTAAAAAATAATTTTAAAAAAGAAATGAAAGAAAAATCTTCATTTCAGTGCTAATCCCAAATCTGGAAAGCTACAAACATTTAAAAATACACCCTGTGTTTTTTGTTCAGTTGGTTTTTTGTTCTCTGTCCCAACTACCTCCCTCCAAAATCATTAGCTAGAATGGGTAAACACAAGAAGTACCCCTTCACCTTTGGCAGCAATTGTCTTTTTTAGCTTTATGAACAACCGTATATCATGATGCTTTTCCTCAAGAGATGCCAGAGTGGTTCTCAGAGGGAAAGGGTTGCAGACATGCTGAAGTTATTACAGCATAATCCGTAAGGGCTGCAAGACCACCTTTTTGGCATTATAAAATACATACATATAGAGTGGGAGTTTTCACCTGAGTAACAAAGCCTTGAGGTAACGCATGAAACCACTTCCACATCTCCATGAAAGGATATAACCAGAAATATCACCTGATATCTAGGCTGCCTTCTTCAGGTTCTGCTTGAAACTCAGACTCTGTAAGCCTTTTGCTGGCTTTCGTAAAACATTTTCTGCCTCCAATCCCCCTTTAGGTAGTGGCACGTGCATTAATTGACGTCTCATCATAATACTGTTACCTTGGATCCTCTTATGGCACAGTTCTCTTTTAGCCCTGAAAAACTGTTTTCACTGCACTGCCATTTTATCTCACTTTATGCAATTATAAAATAGCATATACATCTGTTAAATATTATTATTAGTGAAGTAATAAATTCCCTCTAGCACAAGCAATAAAATTTTTATAGAGAACATATTTATCTTTTGACACATTACTAAATTGACTCATGAAAAATAGAAGTAATGTTCTCATTATTTATCCAATCTAACTCGAAGGACGGTCTTGTCAGTTCCTTCCAGGAAGAAAGGATGTTGAATATTTGATATATGTGATTAGTGAAGTCTGCAGTGACCTCTTCCAGTATTTTGTATTGTTAACAATCATTGAACCTTGCAGAGGAAGAAGAACAAGGGCTTTAAGGGTTGTCATTGAGTTTCACAAATCCATTACGTTTCTTGAAAAACAACAGGTAACTTAAACTTAAAAGGAAGTTTAACCAAAACATGGCTAAAAGTCACCATCCAAAACAAGAGGTCGTGAGAAACCACTTGGGGGGGGGGTGTGTGAATTCTGTGCCTGAGTGGCATTCCCTGGATACGATCTAATGCTTGTTAGAAAGAGACAATAGGAACATCTCCGGGTTTACCTCCCATTCTCAGCATTAAAATTTCCAATTACTACAATAATCTAGGTTCTTCTATAGCTCAGCCCGTCAGCAATTCTGCTGGTTGCTAAAACCTAAGTAGAAATGGAGCCAAACCACAATGAGCTCTAAAGGCATCACTTCCACAATGTCTGTGACACAGGCTGTCTCCATCCAGACCCTAGGAAACTAAGAGTGGACAGTGCTTGTAAATGGGATTTTAGCTTGGACTCTCCTCCAGCCCGAAAGGGTCAGTCAAAAAGAAATCAATGCTCACATGAGCACAAGTGAAAAAGCTGGGATCCCAGCTCAGCCACTGCTGTAGCAGATGTAGAAATTCACCCTTGCAGAACAACCTTGGGGATGGTACTGCACCCAGGACCTCCTTCTGCAACAACTGCGCCAGCTCTAAAGAGCTTTGCTGTTTGGCTGCGAGGCACAGAGAGGGAGGCAGCAGTGTGCAGAAGGGAAAATTCCAGCTGTGGCTGTTTCCCCTTCCCTCCCTTCCTGCCCCACAATAGCTGCACTGTCAGAAACGACAACAAACTGCGGGACTGCATTCATGCTGATCCCCAAGTGCAACCCCTGCCAATTTCAACCCCTCAAAGGAGGGATCGTTTTCTTAGGCACATTTAACTAGCTCCAAGCCCTTTTGCCTGTCTAAAAAAGCAGTATCAATTATTAATAAATTATAATACATAATTAATAGCAGTACTCAGAAGTAGTCCTGCCTTGCAGGGCTCTAGCTACTAGCTAATCGAGCTTTACACTGAAGCACTCTAGAAAAATGTTAACAGCCTATAATTTAAAGGATATTTCACCATATATTTCTTGAATAAGCATCTGGCCGCTCTCCCTTACTCTTCAGAGCATTTTCCAAAGGCGTGCCATGGTGGCTGGCAGCACCATCCCCATTCTTCAGAGGGGGAAAAGGCATGGACAGGTATAGTAGCGGTCCAGCAGCTCACTGGAGGGGCCAAGAACAGCAGCCAGCTACATCAGGCTCTGTGTTTTATCAAGTCAGACACAAGCAAGGGAGCACCTCACTAAAATAAGGGGAATACTGCCCTGGTAGAGTTTCCTACACAAGTATGGCAGGAAGAGATTTTGAGTCCCGGTCCTGTTTGCTCACGATCTTTCTCAAGCACTGAGCTCTTCCCAGAAGAATTCACTGAAAAGATTTGTAACTAATTATCGGCCTTCACAGCTTTCAGCATTAACTACTGCAGTTCTCAAAACCACAAAATAAATTGTATGCAGATGAGCAAGACCAGAAACACAGATAATGAGAGAACTCAGAAGAAGAAAAAAAGAGAATTAAATAGAAAAACACATTCTAAGACATTTAAATCATATCAGTGCCCACTAAAGAATGTCAGCAGGGGTCTTTGTGGAATAAGAGTTGTGCTTGACATGGCATTTCAAGAAAGAGAAGATTTATTTATGAACTTGATTCTGTTTGGAGAGTTTTAGCTTGACTTTTAGAGTAGGGAAATCTGGGGCACAGGGCAGAACATCGTATCATTTTCTGGAAGAATGTCCCCTTTCAAAGGTTAGAGGTATCAAAGCAGCACATTAACACTACAATGTGCTTCATACATCCACTCTCCAATACCTAAGAGTAAGTAAGGGTCTGTTTCTACATATGGCAGAAAAAGACAGTAAAGGCAGAGCAGAAATGGTGGTGAGAGCGCTATGCTGTATGGAGCAGCAGTACTCCAGGACTGGCTGATAGGTTGGCACAGATTTTAACTCTCTTTTGCCCTTTTGCTCCTCTTCCAGGGTGGAAGAGGGAACTATTTTGGCAGCACTCTACGGTCTGTCTGTATTGTTCCACTTTTATTTACTACTAGATTTTTGAAAAGAAAGAAATTTTTAGAGCATCTCAGCAAATTCATCTGGGACTTTTTACAGAGCATATGGTGGACAAATTCTCAGTCTTGCATAGTAATAGATGTACAACAAGTTGTTTTGAAGTAAACTCTTGGATTTTCGAAGCAGAAAAAGCATTTCCCCTTCCTGTTGGGAGCAAGGCTACATACTGCTCATCACCGTGACTACTCACAGTGCTCACTTCCAGAGGCAATAAAATAAGCTGCATTTCAGCATTTGTTGACTGCAAGGCTTCAACAATCTCAGCTATAAGCAAGCAATGCCTTTTCTGTCACAGGTGCGTGAATTTAAGTTGTAATATCTTAATAAACACTTAATCATGTACCTTTTTCTGCTACATTTCTCAAATGCTTTGAGCAGAAGGCATTCTTCTGTCCTTCTACAGCTGATCCACCTGGCTTTAAAGCTCAAAAAACACTTGTCACCTTTGAAGCTTCATTTAACCATCCAGGCTCTTCCTACATGTCAAACAGATTTGAACTCTGAGACAGGTGTTATAAATTTTTGTAGATAATTTCCACTACAGTCAGATATGGCAAAACCCACTGTGTACTAGGACTAATCTTAGGAAGCTTCTTTCACATCAGCCTGAGCAGCTTGCAATAGCTCAAAGACATCTACACAGTGCTGGGTTTTAAATTTCAGGCTACAATGCAAAAGATGCTTCAGAAGTCCCAGATGCACTGACCAATCCCTGGAGAATTTCTGGGTTTGGAGAATATCTGGGGTTACGGTGGGTGGAATGCCACATTTTCTCCCTGTGCTACGTTGTAGAGCCTTTGTCTACCCTGAAATGCACGATACTTGCAAACTGCTTTTGCCAGAGGTTGAATACTTTTTGTTCACAACTCCACAAAGGCTTCTCTGTGCAACATTGCCAGAAATGTCTAGGAATTCTGCTTGGCTTCATTTATATCTCTCTGAATGTTGTGCATGCTATATTTTCATATGTTAAGGATTTCTACAGAATTTATCAATAGCTGTAATGTTTTCCAGGAGAATCCCTGGCTTGCCTTTAAGAGTGAGCAGCTCCATCCTTAGCTTAGCACTTCTGTCAGGCTAGGATCAAATCCAGACGCTCTCAATTTTTCTTTTAGTGGATCATCTACACTTAATCTTTGCCTCTGACAAACAGGATTAAGAAAACTCTCTATTTTTGTTTAAGGTCCCAAACCCATATATAAACACTGTAATTTACTACATAATGGCAGCTCTTTCAAGGCATAAATATAAGTAGCAATAACAATCGTGCCTTTTTTGAGAAGTTCTTCTTTCCAAGGTAAAAAACACAGCTAAGATTGGGTGTGTGTGACCTTCACATGCCTGAATTCCACAGTGCACTGAAAATTCTGCTGCAGAAGAGGGGATAAACATCATTTCCATCTCAACTGGAAAACTGAATGAGATTAAACAGAACAGCAACAATTTCTCATCTGATCCCTTCTGCAAATAAGATTTGCTAAATTGCCTTGGAGATTTCAGAGGGCAAATTCACCCGCTGAGCTGCAGGAGTTACAGCAGGGTTCAATCTGGTTTCGGTGCAGTGAAAGGCTTTTGAGCACTGCTGAGATTACTGTGTGCAAAGGTAATGAGATGAAATCACAGATCAGGGAAGGCTTCATTTAGTAAGATATTTTAACAACAATAAAATATTCCTAAGAGTCTACTACATTTTTTAGTTTAGCTGTTGAAAATAAACCCAACAAAAAACCCCCCCAAATTATTTCCATAGAGACTTTAAACAAGTCAAGAATGGGGTTTCTGAAGTAAAATAGCTTGTTTTTAATTTAACAAACAAAAAGATTTTCTGCTGTAAGGACTTTTGAATAAAACACTTTCCTTTTTATTGAAAAATTCCTTTTTGGTGAAAACCAAAAAGCTCCAACTGAGAAAGGGAGGAAAAAATGTTTTGAAAAAGTTCTTCAAATATTCTGGGGAAGCTTTGCCTTCTGGCACAGGGATAGCAGAATTTAAGACAGTATACATTGGATGTTTTAAAAAACATACATTTAAATTTCCCAGTTCTGACTCCCTTTACTGCTGAGCTTGCAGAAACAACAGACTGAGTGGAGGAAAAACTCCTGCAAAGGATGTCTGTGCCCCTCATGGGCTGGCTTGTTCCTCATCTCAGTCCCTGAAGCAGATTGAGCAGCCCCAGAAATATTCTCAGGCACAGCACTGTAGTGTTTTTCCCCCCACACTGAAGTAATGACAACTTGAATAAATCATTTTTTATCCATTCCCCCACTGCTCCAGCAAAAAGCTGCAAACAGAACCTATTTATTTGAGCACTGTGTTGGAAGGGTGAACACACACCTAAAGAAAAAGGGACAGGGAAAAGGGCAATATTTTTTTGTTAGTTTGAAAGTTTTGGGTGAACTCTGACATATAGAAAGTGCTTGTTTGAATGATTTCTTTAGCAGATGAGGTTTTAACTTTAGAAACTTTAAATAGATGAAGAGCTTTATACAGAACAAGCCACTTCTGAATAATATTCCAGTAGGGAATATTTCAGCGAGTCCCACAGAAATGAGTATAATAAGAGTTAAATTGCTCCTGCTCCAACAGCAGATTTTTCTTAAAACAAATGCAATGAAAACACCATCCCCTGAGTACAATTTGGTACTCTGGAGCCAAAATCTTCTCATATTTACACATAAATCTAGGGCCTTACTCACAGAGTACCAGTGTCTTTGATTCATTTCCCAAGGCATGATCTCTCCATTACCCCAGGTACAACCCGACATCTGCAGTCAGGCTGTGGCTCTCAATGGACTTATTCCAGAGATAGATCAGGATAACCACATTCAGAGCTAAATTCTCATGCTTATGGCAAATGAAAGCCCGATGTTTATGTACCAGCAGAGGCCAGCAATATCTGAACAGGGGTAGCTTAAATTACCACATTCTACAGTGTTCAGACTTCTTTCAGAGCAATAACGGGGAGAAAAAAGTGCCATTTGAATCTGACTCAAGAAAGTCAAGGTTATAACTCATGTTGCAAGGAGATACGGTGTGTGTGATGAACTGAAAGTGTTATTAGAGAAGAACAGATTCGTGTTATGATAGGCCAAGCAAGGGCTGGTTTCACTTGTACACTGTTAATTACACATTCACTCTTTCACATAATGAAAAAAGTCTCATGTAGTGTCTGCAAAAGGGGCTTGCACATTTGTATATAATGAAACGGGCAACGACAAATGTCAGCAGTACCGTACACTGATGCCATGAAAAATGCATAACACAATAGTTGAGCTAAAAGCAGAGCAATAATCAAACCCATTGACCTCCCCCTACCCACTCCCAGCTCCCTACAGGCAGATAAAACCTTATTTTCTGAGCACTTCAAACCCAAATGATTTCAAGACTTCCATTTCAGATAGAGGAAACTCCTATATGGTCAGGACAACTTTGACTTTTAGAACATCAGTTTAGGTCTGGCCAGTCAAGCACTATCAGTCAGCTCATTTATCTGTCCATGTACTACCTGGGACTCTGTTTGGCAGAGGCCAGGATTTCCCGCCACGAGCAGTGTCTTCATAACAATGGAGCCCATGAGAGGAAGTGCGGAGAGTCACCACTTCCTGGTGTATTTACTTCAGGCTCTAAGATTCTTCCATGTCAGCTGGAAACCTCCTGAAAGCCTGCTTTAGAAGAATAACTGAGGATGGAGACGCAACCGTCACGTTCTGCTCATATTTATCCATGCTATATTCTCAAACAATTACAGCTGGGTTACTGAGTTGTACTTTTTGACAGCCTGGCAGGGCAGATGGTACCCAAAACCTGCCAGATCAGAAGTTAATGCATCCTCACTGGCTATAGGAAGCACTGCAATTGCCTGAGATGAGGGTTTGCTCTGATAATCATCTGATTAAATAAGCAAATGCCTACTGACTTCAGAAGGCATTAGCTCCTGCAAAGGAGTCAGCATGACCAGATTCCCAGGGGAGAAACAGAAATACCCCACAGAGATGTGGGATACTGAGGAAAGTTGGAGGAGAGTGGCATTGCTGGTCAGCAAGGATGTCTAGAAGACACTTCAGGTTGAACAGTTCAATAAAATGCTTTTCTGTCTTGTGACAGGATTTTAAACTGGAAATCGAAAAAGTCTGACTTGAAGGAGGCAGCACTGATCTAATTTTCCACTGATAACACCTCACTCTATCACACAAACAAGGAAGATCACCACCACTCCACAGCTGTCTCCAAACTAGAGCAGGAGGGATGTATCATTTAGCCCACAACCAGAGCACATTCAGACCATGGAAAGTTGCACACTTTGTATTCAGCATCATCTTACTCTGCTGGTTATCTCCATCACTTGTGTTCTCCACCACACAGGTTTTTAATATATGTGCAAGCATGTACATATTATGTAGCTTTTAATTACTGGTTCACACTCAATGAACCAGTGTCTTTTCCACTGCGTCTTTTCATACACAAAAATCCACATTAGGAGTCCCAACAGGGTTTTTAATCATGTTTCCTCCACACTATACACTCCAACAGACTTTTTAATTATTTGTTCATGTGCTGATTAATCCACAAAAATCTGGCCTTCTTCCCTCTACAGAAAAGACATCTGTAATGCAGTACTATTTTTAAATAATTTAATTTTTTTGTTTGGGTGTCACACTGATACCTATTTGCAAACACCATTTGCTGCACTGATCTGCATCATTTTGTCCCACCTGAACACTTCCTTCTATAGAATTAAAATGGTAAGTCTAAGTGAAAAAGACTGAACTGTAACACACATCACAAGGGGAGAAAAATTATTTCTTTTTGAACAATCTTGCCAGATAATTTTTAAGATAGAAATCCCGTAATGAGAAACAGGAGTATTGGATCAGGGAAGACAAATCCCTTCACCCAAAGCAGACAAATGGTGAGACAGGGCTACTGGCTGCAGGACACAGGACAAGCCAGGAAGCTTTGCCTGCTTGCATAAACATCATCACAGACCACATAACAGCAGCCTTTCTATATTAAAAAGCAACATTCTTATGCATGCATGTGCAAACACAATGGAGCTCTGAGAGACTGTCTGCTCAATGGGCATTGCCATACTCTTTATATACGCATGCATGGGTAAAGCTAATGAAATGCAGAGAGAATTTGGCTTATTGTATGACCAGTAACAGTATATGCAAAAGAAACAGATTTTTAAGAGACCATTAATTCAGTCCTCTGAGATCTTCTTTCTTCCTGGCACCAAAACACATACCAGCTACCTAGAGGTTGCAGTTCCATCAAAAATTCAAGCTTATGTTTCATCTTGGGTTTATGCTAATGTGCTGCCAGTCCAGTTACAATCAGAAACTAAAATTTCAGATGATGATTAATGTTTTTCTTAATAAGGATCTTTGTTTCTCTCAAATGTTTCCTTTGTCTCTTGCTGAGGTCAAATATCAGTATAAAAATGCCATAAATTATTTTTGGGTTTTGTTTAGGTTTTTTTTTTTCCCCCTAGGGAAGAAGATGAAATACTTTTTATTCTTGAAAAATTGCTGAACTTCCAGAGAAGAAAAGAAAAAGTGTTCGTGAACCAAGAACAATTGTGACAAGTATGATTCAAAGAAGGATATGCTGGATTAGACTATCTGAAGACCATGAAATAATGCTTAGCAACCAGCTGAGAACTTACATCCTCCCAGATGCCAAAACAAACTGGCTGAGAACAGAACATTCATTTCCCCCCTTTCAGCAAATAACACTTCTACTATTCCTAATTTTCAAAATCTACATTCCCTTCCCACTGAAAGTTTTTAAAACAGAGGTAACAGCAAAGAGCCAAAATATTACCAAAAAATTGCTTTAAACCAAGAAAGAAATATAATTTAATAAACACTGCATAACACTAAGAATCTTGAGTAATTTGTTTCTTTAGCATAGTTCTAGCATTCTGCTCAGCAGCAATTAACATTGGCTGTATGTCTGCAAGACAGAAAGAGCTCTGAAGAGGACTGGTTTATTTTGAGGACATCCTCATTGTGTCAGGGGTTGGGATTTAATACTGTGTGCCTCAGTTCCGACCACTGCAAGTTGCAAACCAACTTTCCTTATAGAAAATGTTTTGCTTGGTATGGGGCTTCCAAAATGTGTTATGTGTAGTACTAAAGGGAGACAGGTCCCTTCAAAGCAGCAAACAGTCTGACAGTGGAGGCAGCTTCACCATTCTGCTGCCATTGATGGTGTATCTACACGTGTAGCTCACTTGAAAGCTGCTTGCCTTTTACTCTGGAATTGTTTCTTATCCAGACATGTTGTTACAAGCTCAGCACAAATAAGCAAAAATGAATTGACTGGAGCTGGAACCCAAAGCACTCAAAACTACCACCTACCTTATGTTGCACCTCCTTGCAACTGTACTTTCAAATCAACATGAGCAGGAAAATAATTTGAGGCAGAACAGGAGTGAAGCTGCATCAACTTCTAATTTCTTTGAGTTTTTCTCTCTGTAAAGGCAGATGTGTATCACTCCAAGAGCTTTGGATCAGAAAGCCTGAGCTTGAAACTCAATTACTTTAAATCCCACTATTCCAGGCTGATAATTCATAACGCATTTCAGGTCGGGAAGTAAATTGGTTGCTGCACAGTACTCACAAAGAAATGTTAAGAGCAGAAGAAGATGCAGCGAAGGGCTATTCATGCAACTGTCTATTCTACTTAACCAAATGTGAGAGCTGGGAAAGCCAAGGGCAGTTAAGACCAGGCTGCTGTTGCCTTATGCTGCAGAATCTTCTGCTCCCGTTTTGCCTTGGTAGAACATTTCCTGCTTCCACAAGCACAGACGCAGGCCAGCAACATCTCAGAGATGCCTCTGCCCTGGCTTTCTGTCCATCTCCATATTCACCCAGCACAGCAGCACCAAAGCAAATGCCTCACAAATACATGGTGTGAAAATTGGTCTACTCCAACGCAGCCTATCCCACCACCGTGACCTGGTGGGGTCAAAGCTTGTCACCCCACCTCACTGACTTCGAGGGCAGGGTTTGGAAGCAGGACTGCTAGAGTGACCATGAACAACTGGATAGTTTAGATAATGCAAACTTACAAAAGCTAACAAGAATCTCCAAGATAGGTCCTTCATTTGGCCTGTACAGCCACAGTGGATGCTCTCAAACTACCGCAGCTAGTTAAGTGAGTTAGGATGCACCAGGAATAGCCCCCAAAGGAGAAACCCAGAAGAGCATTTATAGCAGGGTTACTGAACATTATGAATGAACCATTGGGGCCTTTCAGAGAGGTGGATGTATCATGTCTGCCTCCGGCTTGCATTATGCATTTTTCAAGCTAATAAGAATGACAGAATTCCTCCGGGCAGAGTAATTCAGGACAACACTATAGCCTTTTAAGAAAATACACATTCCCAAATGCAAAAAAAGCTCAAACATCTGGATAGATCTCGTACCTTCAAAGTCAGTAAACTGGAGTGGCCTCCTGAATTTTATTTAAGGGTGTTTTCCACTTGCAGGTGAGCTGGTCAGGTCTTTTCATCATATTAGATCAGCACAAGATTTGGCAGTTCTTTTAAAAAAGCTTTTCCTGCTACTAGTTTGAAATCCTGTATATTCTTTTGCTTGATACAGTAAAATGTCTCATCTTCTCATCCTCACATAAAACTCCTCTGTCTGTGCCAGGTACCTAGTTATTCATGCTCTTTACCTCACATTTTCAGGAGGGATTAAGTTTGGTGCTAAGGGGACTTACTAGGCTGACAGCAAATTAGATTTTAGAGACTTCACCAGTAAATAAAGAGATCTGCAACTTGTACAGTTATCTGAATTAATAAAACTCACTTGGATATCAAAATGTCCCTCTCCATTGGGGGGTTAAATTCCCAAGCTCACTGCCACAAATCATAGAATGGTTTGGGTTGGAAGACACCTCGCTTAGTTCCAACTCTCCAGCCAAACTCAGGGATGCCACCCACTAGAACGGGTTACTCAGAGTCCCTTCAACCCGGCCTTGAATACTTCTAGAAGTAGGGCATTCACAGCTCCTGTGGGCAACCTGTTCCAGTGCCTCACCACTCTCTGCGTAAAGAGCATCTTCCTAATCAGTGGTATCTGGGAGGAAGGGGCTGGTTGGTTGGTTTTTCATGCCAGGAAAGAAGCAAACTCAACCATGTACATTTAGGCATTTTCTGTTGTTTATGAGTAAACTCTGAATGAAATGCATATTTGTGATGCAGGCAAAATCACATAACAGCTGTTAAAATTACATTCTTTTCTGCAGGGCTTACTAAATGTAGCATGACAACCACAGTGACCAACTGGTAAGATTCAGGTGAAAATCTTGAGTTTTTGAATAAAAAAGCCCTTTTCTTAATAATTGTGTGGAGTTGTAACATTTTCTACAAAGCCCATTCTGACATAATCAGAGCTTGTCTTTTCAAAGTTTAAAGATCTCCCTTACTCTTTGAAAGTCTGCTTGTTTGTCTCCTGTGATAGGCATGCAAAACTCTTCAGCAGTGCTAATCTGATCAGAAACACAAGACATGCCAAACCACAGTGGATGCTCCATACTAAAAGATTTCAAAATCTCTTTCAATTGGCTTTCACAAGAGACACTGTAGCAACAAATAGGAAAACTGAAGGCTAAAACCAGAATTCATTCCTACAAAAGGCTACTTCCTTAGAGATGCATGGCAGAAATTCTAGAGAAGCCTCTTTTTAAAAACATAGCAGAGATGACAGTTTCGGATGAGTGAGAGAAGCTTATTTTTTTGCCACTTCTTACCCTATATGTCATTAGTTGGTGTGCTTGCCTACGAGATATTTGGACAGACAGTGGATGATCTGTGGGAGTCCATCCAGACAAAAGTCACTTTTCTTGTCTGCTTATACTAGATGATTTTGGAGAAGGCTCATCACACTGCAGGTTCAGGCCCTTGGATCATTTACTGTGTTACACTGAAACAAACTGCTGAGCCTCATTTTCCATCATTTTGCATTCATGTCATTAAAGACGTGTTTAAGTGTTCCAGATGTGTTGCAGAGCAACAGAGCTTTAAGGTTTCTGTATTTGCCTACCAGAGCCAGATGTTCCACCACAGCTCTTCCCAGCAGTGTTGACGGCAGCAGTTTTCCTGGTGGTACTTCACTAGTTCTCAGCTTCATTTCACATCACACATACAGAAACATTTTTCACTTGCTCTTTGGCTCTAGAGGATCTTTTCCTTCTCTTTGGATATTTCTCTCCACAACATCTTAATTTGGCAACATATTAAGGGAGATGTCTTAACAAGTCAGTGTGAAGGGGCAGAACTAATTAAACTAACATGCAATAAGAGGCATTAAAAATTGAAAAGTTGCTTTATTACATGTTTCAGTAGAAGTCAGTTCCAAATTTGACTAGCAAATGGCTAAAGTTATCAAATACATGCCCAACTGAGTAGTAAGGATCGTTATGACCTACCTAATAAGGATTTATGCTGCACTGGCTGGAATGTAACAAATCCCAAACACATGGAGGCCATATACTTGGAGAGGAGGGATGTGAATCCTTCCAGGCGTATATAAGCCAGAGATGAATGCAAGTGCTAGTACACATATGAAAAAATTTGTCCCACTTTCCCCATTTTGCCATTGGCAACACTGTCTTGATTATCCAAAACCGCAACAAATCACAAAGCAGAAGAATTATGACTCTCTAAGAATCTCTGTGCTGGAAGCATTACTGCAAATTATGTTGCTGACATAAAGAAGATAGCTAGAAAAAGTTAGATATTCTATTCTTTTTCTGTAAGATAGCAGCTTGCTTATTTAGTATCATTATTAGCCCTGTTTATTATGCATTTCTTGAACCCTATTTATTTTTAACTAGGCAAAAGATCACCTGGCCAGGAGAAAGGCTCCATAAATAAGAAGAACAGGAGAGAAAAGAGCCCTTTTAGACATGAAGCATCTGCTGTTCCCAGGGAAGTATGTGGTTTTGGGATTGGGTTCATGGATGGGCTCCAAAAGCACTGGGAGTTAAGTTGCAGGATAAACATGTATCTCCAAATCAGATGCAGTATTACTTATCCTTCATCACTCAAACCCAAACATTGTGTTATGATTTAAAATCCCTGCAAAACATTTCTACTTCCATTATGCCAAGGGAATATCATGTCTTCTGGTATCTCTTCACAACAATCACCACCAAAAAACCCAAACAAAACAACAACAAAGCAACCCCAAACAAAACAAAAACAACAAAACCCAAACAAAAAAATCTAATAGCTTAGGAGTAAACCACAAATTTTTCTTAAATGTTGTGTTTGCAAGGGGGGACTGTAATTACTGTTTCACAGGTGTCATGATACACAGGCTGGTTTTGGCAGCTTAAACCCATCTTCCCCGGTTTACCTAAAAGCTCAGATCCCCCATCTGCCTAAAGCCTACTAATTACTAACTGCTAAAGAAGGCACGTTTTAAAAGATGTGTTTCTGATCTATCTTAACAGGACCTTTTGCTGGAGTAACCATTCCAGCCAGAGCATCCAGCAGAACATCCCTTGTGTGGATGTCATTGAAGAGTAGCAGAACCACTGCATTTGGCAACCCTTCTGAAAGTCACCCTGTAACTATGTAATAGTTACATTGGGAAAATGGCACTAGTATTAAGAGATTTTCCTGGCCTGGCTCCACCAGCCAGAGATGACACCTTTCCATATCCCTGGCTGACATTGCTGTGTCAACAGAAGCCTGCAACATAAATCCCTTCCTAGATAGGGAATTGTGATTCTGTAGGAGAGGCCCATACACTCCAGTGGAGCCCATCATTCTCTTCCCTTACATCAGTGCAGAAATAGTGCAAGCCCATTAATGTCTTTGGATATGATCCAAATTTACACCTGTGCAAAAGCAGAAGGCACTTAGCTCTAAATCCAATGCTGCTGTAGTGTTTGGTACCTGTGATACAGAATTCTGAACTACTTTCCACTAGGGTTGAGTGATTTGCAGCTGGATCAAAGTTACATCTTCATCTGAAGATGTGATGGGGTTTTTTGCTTAAATTATCCCAATGTTTAGGATTTTTGCCTCATGCTAATGAAGACAAATTGTTTTGCAATTGCCATATGATTTACAAAAAATGAGTTAAAGATTACAGGGGAAATTTGCATCAACATTTGTTTTCACTGTCATGATTTACACCAGCTGCAGACCTGACCTCAAAAACCCACACTGTGCAAGTCAAACTGCACAACGCAATGCCATTTCTCACAGTCCCAAACCCCCTTCTAGCAGCACTGTGTTTCTCTTACTCTCTTGGGAGATTCAGTGACAAAGTTTGGGGTAGATATTAATTTCTTCTGGTTCTGTGGGCTTCCTATTACTTCTGCCTCATACACATAGTGCTAGCAGGAAAACTGTGCCCTTATATTCATTGGCAGCACTGACAAAACCACTAAGCCACGTGCCACTCCCACTTTCCAGACTTGCTTAGTAGTTCCCAATTTTTTCAGTTGTCACTGCAGGGAGAGGTGTTTAAATTGTTCTCTCCTTTCCTGGATGGCAGCCAGCATAAACACACAATTTCAGGCAGGGTCAATCAGAAACAATGCTCTGTTTAAGAGCGTGAAAGCATTTCATGAAAAGAAAATAAAAACCAGAAGGAAATGCCTTATTGCTAATGGCTCAATCCCTCCTGCTTTTTAGCAAATGACATCAATAGCTAAACCCAGGAGTCAGAAAGCAAAGCCAAAGCAAACCTGTGAGACTTCCCTTCTGACATGCATACACACTTCATTCTGCTACCCAGTATGCAGAGCACAGCACCAGAACTAATAGCACCATGACCTGAAAAGAGCAGAGAGAAATCCAGAGGACGAAAGAGGGGATGTAAAGATAGGGGGATGAAAGTGGGTGATTAACAGTGTTGAGCTACACTTCTCACTGTCTGAGCAATTTGCTTTAGCAT
Source organism: Dasyornis broadbenti (assembly GCA_013397935.1). Taxonomy (NCBI): domain Eukaryota; kingdom Metazoa; phylum Chordata; class Aves; order Passeriformes; family Dasyornithidae; genus Dasyornis; species Dasyornis broadbenti. The sequence goes on from VZRN01002333.1 coordinate 319,497, forward strand.
GACTGCCCTGCCATTGCCTTACCCAGGCCTGAGTCACATCAGGGCTTATTTGTTTTTATCCCTATTCTGATTTAGTAAGATCACCACATAAAAGACAACGGGATTTGTGAAACTCTCCTATGGAAATCTACTAATTCAGGTGTGTACAGTCACTCATTAAGGCCATGCAAATTGTAAAGCTGGGAAAAAGCCTTTAGAAGTAGATTTCCTGGAAGGCTGTGATTTTACTTTCTCTACCTGAGGATGATTTGGCTTACTCACCACTTGCATGCTGGAAGAACTACTGTTGCTACTATGCAGCTCTAAGTTGCCAAAAGCTAGGTCTTCAACAGCACTTCTTACTCAAAACACACTTTTCATCTCAAACTCCTCTCCCAGACACAAAACAATTGGGTATTTCTCTCAAAAATCTCAAATGCTGGTAATGGCATCACCAAGAAAGTCTAGAATTTGTGGTGAGAATTAGAAAATTAACGTAGGAGAGAATCAGAGCTCTGGAACAACAGGGCAGGAAAATGACAACTCAAAAGTGAATTTGATAAATTAATCAGCATTCATTTAATTATTGGGAGAAGAGGGGTAAGACACAATCACCCAAGAGATCCTTTGCAGTCCTGTATTTCAGAAGTGATAGTTTTGTGGTGATTTTAGCTGATTATTTCAGAACTCAGTTGTGTATATAGTTAAAATATATTAATGATGTCCACTTCTTTATAAGAGGCACGTTTTCCTAGTACATCTTGCTCCAGCATAAGACAGGCAGGGACACTGGCTTCACTCCTAACTGACTTTTAAGGGATAGAGGAAGAGAATATTTCTTCTATGCAGGACTCCTGCCAGCAGTTCTGAAAGCTGGAACAGTTGTCCTTATGCCTAGCAATACACATACGCAACACCACTTCATTTCACTGTAAGGACCATATGGTCTGTCTAGCATGAGCTTGAACCACTGCCATTTCATTCTAGCCTGGCTGTTCTGTAACAACAGAAGAATCTGATTTTCAACCCATCCATTTTGTCAGTAGTGTTGTCTTAAACCTATACAACTCATTACCCAGCTAGGGACACAGCTGCAGCCAGCAAAGTTTAACTTTGCTCTGCAGCAGCACAGGAAAAGAAACGACCTGCCAGCACTAATCACTGAATGCTTTAGGTTAAAATGTTTCCAAAAAAAGGATATGAGTACACCCTGCATAATTAATGTTTAGCCATAAGGTGAAATGGTTAACTTGACTCTTCTGATCACCCTCAGAGACTGAGGATTAGGCATTTTACTGTGTCTGCATGAAACTTACTGTGAGCAAGAGGTTTTCAGCGATCAGTGAGATGTTGCTCTCATGCATCAGATAGGGCCAAGCAAACAAAACTGGTGTGAGTGTTTACCCAAGAAAATCACAAGAGGATGACCACACTAGATAAAACTGAGACAAACTGTAAACTTAATCACAATTGTTTATTATTATAATAAATAAATAAATAAATTACTCCTTCAGAGGGGATTTATAAAAGAGCAAAATCTGGTCAAACACTTGGTCTTTCTGCTTACGGTTTTAAACATTTTGGGATGCTAGCTTGTCAGGCAATTTAACATAACAGAGCAGCCTTGATGCTATCCCTGTGCAGGGCAAGGAGTTGAATCATTCAGGATCACTAATCACATTAGAAAAAAACCACAGCACAACACCATAGAAAGAAACAGCTGGCAATAATAAATTTAAATTGTTCTTCACAGTGAGAAAAATGGAAACATAGTGATAGACCAACATCTTCCTGAATGCACACAGTGCTTGGCTTTGAGCAGGGCATTTGAGGATCTCAAAGGAACAGCATGGTTCGACAAATGCTTGCTAATGAATGCAAGAGTTGTAAAAGGAAAACTAAATATAAATATAAAAATGCAACTTCAAATTAGCTGGTTCTACAGCTTGTACTGAAGTAGCATCTTCCCAGCCACATTGGCAAAAAAAAGAAAAAAAACAAGAAAAAAAACCCCAACAAATTAGTTGATGCTGCCATCCTTACTTTATCATGCATTTTTATCATGCAAAACAGATAAGAAACTGCGTATTGCTCTCTTTCTGCAGGATCTGTGCCATTTAGAAAGCATACTATAGTCAGAATCTGACAATTAATTTAGAACTTGTTTTTGACCACACTGATTGGAATTACAGAATGAGGAGTCAGAATATGATGGCTAGAGAAAATGCCTTATCATAGGGGCCCCAAAGAATTCACCGTGCTTCATCTATCAAAAAACAAAATCATGAATGATCCAATTACAGAACACACACCCCTTATTGTAAAAAATAGCTAATCTCAGAGGGTTGTCTAACTTAGCAAAGAAATGCATTGCAAGAATCAATAGCAAAAAGTTATTGGTATTATTTTAAGCACCAGTTTAGAAATAAGTAACATTTTAACTGTGGCACATTGCTGAGACTGATTATGAACTGAAGCAGTAAACTTCTTTTTTTTAGGTTTAAGTGATACAGTATTTTCCTAAAAAACAAGCCACCTCTTGTCTAGCAGGAGTTCTGTGAAATGGACTACAGAAAACAGACAAGGTGGGAGATTGGACACAGGCACCTTTCTGTGCTTTTTGGGACCAACCTCACTATGAAATCAGTCATTTCTCAACACTCTTACCACAGCACCACACCTCTCACTCTAAATTTATTGCCAAGTTTCCTATGAAAATAAAACCTGTCTTTGTGGACTACATAGACATGGGTCTGTCCATTGCCTTTTTGAAATTCTGAACCTCAGTGGCAAAGTTTAATGAAATTCAACAAAAAGGTAGGGGGTGGCTAAATATGAAATGCTTAAATAATTTGTGAAAAGAGACAAAAGAGAGTATCACAGAATCACACAGAGAATCAATTAGGTTGCAAAAGGCCTCTGAGATCACTGAGTCCAACCTATGAGCGAACACCACTATGTCAAATAGATCATGGCACAAAGTGCCATGTCCAGTCTTTCCTTAAATACCTCCAGGGATCGTGACTCCACCACCTTCTGTGCATGGGAAAGGCAGTCCATTCCAATGTCTAGTCACCCTTTTTGTGAATAAATTCTTCCTAATGTCCAACCCAAACCTACCCTGGCATGGCTTAAGACTATGATAAGGTCACCTCTGAGTCTCCTTTTCTGCAGGCTAAACAATCGCAGCTCTGTCAGCTGCTCCTCATCAGACTGGTGATCCAGCCTCTTCATCAGCTTTGTTGTCCTTCTCTGGACTTGCTCCAGCACCTCAATATCCTTCTTGTAGTGTGAATTCTAGACTGGACAGAGTACTCAAAATGCGGTCTCACCAGTGCCAGATATAGCTCCACATGGGATTGTTGTAGCCAAAGTGTATGATCCGGCACCTGGCCTTGTAGAACCTTGTACTGTTGGTTTCAGCTCACTGATCCAGCCTGTCCAGAACCCTCTGCAGGGCCTTCCTACCCTCCAGCAGAACAACACTCCTTCCCAACTTGTCTGCAAATTTGCTAAGGGTAGACTCAGTCCCTTCATCCAGATCATCAGTAAAGACATTAAACAGCCCAGCCAATCCTTAATCCTGGAGATCTCTTCTTAACCCATGGATATCTTAATCCCCACAGAGGAACAGACCACAGAATTAGACATCAGAGAATCCACATGGGAGGACATGAAACATGCATATATACACTCTGGGAACAAGGCTTCAGTAGCTTTGCTGTCCATGAAGTTCCTTAAGTGAGAATATTACAAAAGCGTTTCGTGCTATGGCTACAGATAGCATCCAGGCCATGTTTAGCTCAGAATTTAAGTTATCTTGGAGATGTTGACCTTATGATCTCTTTCGGCCTTAAAATCTATACCATTTTGTCACTTTTTCTTCAAATCTGCCATATAGAGGGACTCCTTCAACAATCTTAGTCTGAGTAGCTCTCTAAGACATAGTACAGAAAAAACATGATGGACAATACCTCTTTTACGTATCCAAATTCCACATTTAGCATGAGACTGCAGGGACTGGCTTTTTAAAAATACCATTACAGTTTTCAGATTTTAAAAAGGAATTTTATTAACCAATTTGACTATTGACAGCATTTAATTTTACTGAAAATGTAAGGGAAAAGGATCCCATGGCAGAACCTCTTGCAAGGCTGGGTTTGCAGAGCAGAGATGCTGGCTGTTAGAACACATCCTGCTGTAGCTACAGCTAGGAAGAAAATACCTTGTTACCCCACCACCCCAATCAGAATGGGATTGGTTACTTTCAGGAAACAAATACTGTCTCCATTGCCTCTAGAAATGCCTAATTTTCGACGGAATGCATTACTTCTTAGGCTACTAAAGTTTGCAAAGCTCAGTCACACATCTAGCTCCACAAAAGTTCGAAATTAGTACAAGACCAAGTTGGGAAGAGTCAGCCACAGTCAGCATGACCCCTTGTAGTAGGGTGTGCAGTAAAGCCATTGCTTGCAGAAATGCTACCAGTATTTAACCGTATCTGTCATCTACAGGAAGGAAAGTACAATACAAGGAAGGCCACGCTAAGTCCATCCTTAGGAAGCAGGTTTTTGGCCTGAAGAGATTTCCTCAAACCTTTAACACGACAAGTTTCCTCAGTTTAATTAGAGACAGTTTCTATCAAATGATCTGTTTCTGCCTGTTCTGCCAGCAGCAACTAAGTCAGGTTTAATTGCATGCTAGGAAAGGTGTGCCACATTGCTCACTTTATGTTCAGGAAACAGAAATTAAAGCTGCCACATGAAAATGGAACTGAGGCACCTCCACGCAGCAGCTGGCAAGTGAAGTAAGGGCATTCCAAACACCAAGATATCATATCCGAAACTCAGGCAACAATCAAACGCCTTGAGCCAGTGGCACTGACTATCACTGAGGAAGTGAAGCTTTCTTAGTATTAGTTTATAACACTATATGAGGTTGTTGCTTCCTTCTATTTGCATATGAACAAAGAACGACTACACGAAAACAGTAACACAGCTATTCACCAGTGCATGGCCTTTCCTAACACTGGACACAACCCACTCCTAGAAACTAGAAGCCAGAGAGAGACGTTTCACAGCAAGTGCGTCAGTAGCAAAAATCTGGGAACAGCTCCCTAAGCAATGTCCTTCTGGACAGGAGCTGCTAGTACACGTAACCTCAGCAGTAGGGCCGCTAGAGAGATAGACAGGACAAGGAGCCACAATCTCTTGCCAACCCATACCGGCAAGAATACTAAAATTCTTGTCAGAGTATTCTTCATGACACTAAAGAGGAGTGCTACAGATCCCTTTCCTCCGGATATGAGCTAATAAGCAGAGCAGCACACTCAGTTCTTCAACAAGACTTGAATCGACACCTATAAAGATGAAAATTCCTCTGCTCCTGCTAACAGCTATTGCTCAGTATAACTCAGACCAGAATAAATTAACACCAATTAGATGCAATCAGTACTCTCAGCACCAGCTTGTGGGCATACCTTTGCACATGCCTGGCTAGGAACACAAAAAGTGCTTCCTTCTTCCGGGGCTATGGTGGCCTGTCACTGCTCTACGACTACGTTACTCAGAGGGTGTGGAGTTCTCAAGGCAATGACCCAAAAGCATGCTGAATATCGGCTTACAGCCCGGACTTTCACCTACCCTGCCTCTGTTGGTTCATCCTTACATGCCATCTCCTGGTACACGTTTTCTGTGTCTAAGAGTCCACAGGATGTTGCTTATTATGAAAATACACCATAAATGAGGAAACATAATCCATAAATGTTTTCGAGATATTTTCTGAAACACTGCTGCTGTGTTTGCAGCTGATTTATTTCTGTTGGTCTTTTAGATTTCCTGTTACATGTCAAATTACCTTGAAACAGAAGTGTGAAGTTAAAAATACTGATTTAGGTGCAATGCAATCCAAGACTGTATACGACTAAGTCCTGTATACTTATGACCCAGGAAAGAATAATGAACTCACACAGTGGACTGCCTTGCAGAATTTAGAGCTAGCTACATATAATAGCATTAACTATTGGTTCTTCAACAAAAATCAGATTTGAGTAGTTCTATCTGGTTCAGACTTTTCCTTCATATATTTTCAGTTTTAGTAGCTACCCTGAATTTGTTTTTAAGAAGAATTTTCTAAGGAAAGAAGGGAAGGAAGTTATCTTTCTTCTCTTTTTCTACTGCTGTCCTAAAGAGGACTAGTATATTTGAAAAGACTCATGCATGAGACAAACCTGTTTTTCCTTGCCTGACTTCTGTCCTGGACTTGCTTTGAAGCCTCAGTGCAGAGATTAAAAAACCCTTTTCTGCCTTATGTTATCTTCACCACTTCTAAAAAAAGGGCTCTGACCGTAAAGCTAGAAGAACATCTGAAACCACTGCTAAGCAAACAGATCAATTCAGCCACTGTTAGCCATTAGAAAAATAACAGAAACTCTATACAACATAACATTTAACATGTGCTGCATGGAACGATGTGACCTAAATCCTGTTCCACTTAATACAGAATATTTGAATATTCTCTAAAATCGAAATTAGAAGCCTGGTCTCCTCAAGCATAAATGACACTTTCCTAGGAGCACTTGATAAACCCCATTTCCAAAAGGTTTTAACCCTTCTGCACCCTCTTGGGAAACACAGAATACAAAACACTGTCCTACCGTGCAATGCAGTCCTCTGAACCGCTATGCAGCATTTTCATAGAGACAAATAAATTAAGGTAGAGGCACCAAGACCTTCCCAGGTTGTGTCTCACCGAAGCAAACTCCAGCCACCAAACAAGAGGTAAGAGTTTAGGAGTTAATCATCACCAGCTGGAGGTACTTCAGTCTGAAGGTTGGGGGTAAAAAGCCAATCCTCTGTTCCACTTCGTCTCTTAACTTGAAGGCTCCCTACTCAAAGTCAGCATCTTCAGGATGGGACTCTGATGCACCTGGCTCACCTGTAACTCAGTACATACCCATGCCAAAATACTGGGTGCTTCTGGGCACTCAGAGCTTGGGGTCTGGTATTCCTACAGTTTTTTCTGAAATCAGCCTTCAGGCACATCTGAAAAGATTCCACATCACTCAGGACTTCCACTTTTAAATCCTGTTATCTTCCTAAATTCTACATCTTAGATGCATTCTAGGTGTAAGCTGCTCAGGCTTGCCCACAAACAACAGGAGATTATGGTGCCCAAAGTGGACAGCAATAAAATGACATTGGCCACCCTAATCTGTTTCCCTTTTTTCTACAGTTCTACAAGCTGTGCAACAGGGGATCATTTACTATTTTAATATCTATAAACTACTAATATAATTTGCAAAATTCATCTTGACACTGTTAAATGAGTTTAAAACAAGACTGATGAATGCATGCAAAGGGAAAGGATCCAAATTAATGCACAAATCAACCTAGCCCGAAGCAAACTACTAGCCTACACAGATTTGTACTCACTTAGATACCACTTTGATAACTGTCCAAGATCTTTAGTGAAGTCAGTAGCATGTTATGTTTAGAAGAGGCCTTAAGCTGTGGTTTTAAATCAATTTAATTAAAATGGAACCAAAAGTTGTGCCCATCCTGTTGGATGGGACTGGAGTTCCAGATTCACAAATTAGCCAGGTATAAGCCTAGCCACTGCAGTTGTACATGGAGGCCTGAGCTTGTGGCTAACATCAAGCACAGTGTGATTAAACCCAGAAAAAAACTGGCAAGAAATGAATGTTTATTATCTGCTTTTAAACTCATTCCCTACCAATAATTAAATTTAATAGGTATGGTGCACCCTCCAATTAATACCGACCAAGGGAAATGGAAATTAGAATTCTTAACATCAGTGGGTACCCAGTCTTGTAATGGTGTTTTATGCAGCTTTTACAATATACAGTGATAGAAATTCCCAGATGATTAGGTAGATATGACCTTTGTCTTAATTTATAGGAAGGAGTTTCCTTGTGCAGGTAGTACTGATGAAGAAAACCAATCACAAATTTAGGGAATGTGTTGCATGTTCAGCACGTAAGCAGGATCTGCCCCTAGAGATTATACAGAAATCAACGAGCCTTTAGAGATGGATATTTCCATTTGAAGTTTCCAATTAAAACATGCATTATTTATAGCAGTAGAACCTTTGCCTGAATATAACACAAGAGTCTTTTGTCAACTCTGCTACAGCCCTTAACCTATGCTGAGCCTGCACTTTGTGGAGCTGCTGCTCTACGAAAGGTCTTTCAAAGTAGGAAGGACAGGGAATGCAAAGATCAGTTTGTTCAAGAGGAAGCACAGTTAACACCTTAAGACTTAGCTTGGATTCCCCTCAGACTCACAGAAATTGACATTCAATAAACCACACACACTCCTGTTTGCTGGATTACACAGAAAGAAAATAAAGCATACCATTTCAGATATTCCTCGAAAAATTGTGGAGTCAGAAGCAGACTTGGGAGATTTTTACTGTACCTGGCAGTTGGACTAGAAAATAATTGCTTACTGGTTTAAACATATTTAAAATATTTTACATTATTCAATGTAGTTATACATGAAAGCCTTCCACTACTAGCTGCTCCCAAATTACCAAGGTGTGTGAACTTCTGATAAAAGGCTGGTGTTCCAAGACATCTTACAAAGCAAACCAGAAACATGTCAAGATTATTAGTTTCTGCATCTAAATTTTCTTCCTTTCCCAGAGGGCAAAAAAATAATTCTGCTAGAACCTGTCATATTTATATTGAAAGATCACTTAAAAGGACATACCAAAATCCTTCATTTTACTGCAGAATAACTATACTGCCTGGGGCTGGGATAAAGAACAGATTAGAATTTGGCTCTATACATCATACCTTGTACATACAAAACCTGCTATCAGCAGTCAGTTTTGTCAGTAAACTAATTAATGTTGAATACTTCTGCCCATTTACAAAAGGGCAATAAACATACAGAAAGAAAGAAAAGAAAGAAAAGAAAGAAAGAAAAAGAAAGCACTTATTTTGTATTCAAGGTCCCATTTCTAATTAACTTATCAAGCCTGCTACACAGCCTGCTCAAAGAACAGAGGGGAAAAAAATGGAAAAAAAATCTCATCACATTAAAAATTCTAGTGGGCATGCAACTGCACCATGCTACACCTGCAGCTCTGCTACTCCAAGCTACCCTTGCCTGCTCTCAAATGCTAAGACTGAGCTTGATGCTTATGTGAAAGATATAAAAACAGGGCAGAATGCTGCCAGAAGTAATCTATAGTAATTACTAGTAATTTAGTAAGTGGTCCAGACCATCCTTCACAACACTACTGAATAAATTCCCTAGAAAAGCAGATTGCTTTCAACACAATTGTCAAGGTGACACCAAAATGAAAGCTCAGTTCACTTACCAACTATTACAAGCCTCCTTGTGCTTTTTGCAAGATTGGGACTGTTGATCTGAGTTTTGGCTGAATTCCAATTTGTTTAATTAAATTCCACATACCTACATCTCCTTCGCATCTCTTTGCTACTGCTAAATGCTATGAAACAACCAACATGTTATGTCAGTGTTCTCTGAGCCCAACATCAACAAGGATCTAAACATTTCCCCAGTGCACAGTCAGGGAAAAGCTGCTGGGATCCTTCGGAATAAAGTACTGCTGTTGTCATAAATGAGTACTTACCACTCAGGCAATTTCAAGTTAAAGAACCATCAGACTGTTGTGCAAACAAGTTAATACAATTCACATTGCAGCATTTTAAGGAAAGAAAACCCTTCCCGTTAGTAATGCTGTATGTACTCAATTACAAATGTCCAACTACTATTACTGCAGATGAAGAGGAACCAAGTGTTTATATTTGGCATGCATCTCCAACCTTCTCTGTGCCAAATGTACAACAGGAAGATACTTGGGATGCTCATTAGTTTCTTACACTATGAGAATTTTCTTCTCTTAAAAAAATTTATCTTTACTACTTTAATAGAGATTCTGCTTACAAATTGCCACTAGCTTCTCTCCACATAACTCTAATTAACATTTTCCTGTAAATGAAGAAATCTGCAATTTACCTGAACGGAAACTCTTATCCTGTTGCAGTAGTATAGTCTTCAGAATTATGTTTCAGAGAATAGTGTTTCTGTCTGGAAAAAAGGTGTGATACTATGTTCTTTATCCCCACAGGGTTTTTAAATCATAGTCAAATTATAAGTGCAGAGTCTTAGAGTAAAAACAGTTTAAAGAGCAATTTCTATTTGGCTAAATAAGATTCAGATATATTTAACCACAAAATTGTCAAGTTTACTTGATATCATATTTCAAGAGTTTATATTTTTATTTCAATGTTGGATAAGCTTTTGATAATACACTCACTTTGTTGTAAAAAGTAACCATGAAGAAATTTAGTGAATTTTGTTTACTCCATTGAATGCTACAGCATCAGTAGATTTTCTTGAATCATTTACTGTTTTATATCGAGACTGTATTAAAAATGAAAGATGCAAGAAACCACTTGTAGTGTTCACTGTCAGCTTTGGCACATATCAACTGATTCTGCCTTAAAATGTCAAACTTTTCATTTTTAAATAAGCAGCATGTATCAGCAAGAGGTAACCAGAAAAAAAATCAACACCCTTTGGACAGGACAAGTCCCCATGATCCTGTCAAGCACATTGGAGTCACCACTTGTACCATACCCCACACAAAGCATTTTGGAAAGACCACTCTAAATGCTTTTTATAGCCACATATGAACCATTCTTCTCTTCTTACATATAATCCCTGACTTTCAGCACTAAAGCCTGGCAATGCCAACAACTTCTTTATTTGCTGGAATGCTCAGGTGGAAGTTTAAGAACCTAATGTTCCACAGGGTGTGGTTTGAGGGTAAAGATGGCCTGGGAACTGGATAATGAGATTCCTGAACTCAGGTGATATTTCTTAATGTATTTTCAAAGAAGGTGATTATCAGAAGAAGAAGATCAGCAAAAACTACAGCCAAAGACCTCCTCACCAGCGTGATGTCAGTGTATGTGAAAGTCCAAGTGCTTCTGAAATGTATCAGTGACTACTACCATGAGCGGCAGTGAGTGAGCACTGCACAAACACAGGCTATCAGTCTCTAGCTGTAGTGTTCCCAAATCCAAAATAGCCGAACAGTAGGTCAGGGGATGAGTCATTCTTCGCAAGATCTCATGGCTCTGCCCAGTAGCAGATCTTGCCCAGAACACAGCTGTCCTGAGCGATTTTACTTACAGCTTAGCTGTATTCCCGAGTGAGGGATTCTAGACCTAAAGTGCCTCTCCTTTTACACAAGTAAGATGATGTCTTTCACCTTTTTTTCCCTACCACTGGAATAAGTTAGTGTAGTTTGCACCATGTTTTCAGCAGTATTTTTGTTTCAGTTATGCAGCTGTGGATATATCTATTCTTTTAAAATAAAACCTCCATAGAGACAATAAAAAAATCTAAACTGCTACAAATACGAGTGTCCCAATTTACTTTTTAGTCTTAATAGCACCTATATGCATTTAGATCCTTTGGATACAATTGCTCCAGCATGCAACCACCTACACCACAGATGTACACATTTGTGTGTGCAAATAATTCCAGCTCAATGTAGTGAAAGCTGCAAACTGTTCTGAACTTGCATTTGTGATTTATTCTACCTATTCTGCATTATGACAGAGGGACATATCTCGAAATGAAGAACTTAACCATAACACAAATTCTGTCAAAGATTCATTCTATATTAAAATGTGAGGTTTGCCATACATTTACTATGGACCAAAATCTTGCCCTGAGACAGTGGAATTATCATCCCATGCTAATCAAAACCTCAGTTCTTTCAGATTCAGGAAATACCAAACCTAGAATCTAAATCTTTGGTTTCTGGCACTTTCCTCATGCAAGACTAGCCAAGAATACAGCTGTACACAGGCTACAAGAGAACACAGACTGTGACTTGAGGGTTAGTCTCAGCTCTTGTGACCTAACATCAAACAACGAGACTTCAAAACGTACCAATTTTTAACATAAGCTTATCTGAATTTAAGGTTTCCATTAAACAAATATTGAGGATCCATTTATTTGGGCAGCACTTTTTGCAAACCTACAAGGTAAAACATTGAAACAATCACCTACAGGAGGATTCATCCCACACAGTGTTAACCAACAAGTGTATTATCTTCTAGATTTCCCCTGTAAAGTTAACTGTAGGCAGGCAGTAAGAAATCCTAACAGGTGAATTAGCCCACACATTTAAGTGATGTCTCCTATGAAATTAAGATGTCTTGTAGGAATGCCCATCATTCTCCAATGAGAAGAGAAGAGAAGAGAACCCACAGAGAGGTCAGATTAAACAATTAAGTAGGCTAAGCCTAACTTTTGGACTGAGTAATGTATACACCATACTAGTTTAAAAAGCTCATGGCTGGTGATGCTAATATTTATGGATTTTCTCTGTTTGGGGTAGTGATATGTGGGTAGTGGTGTTATTACACGAATACAACAAGCAAAAAACCCTAGACTTCCTGACAAGTATGCTTAATAGAAAAGCTTAATACTTTAACCCTCCTTTTCCTTCACACCTAACAAAAAATTTAATTGGTTGATCTAGCAGAGAAAAAAATAAATCCATTTTCAAGCTAAGATTGAAAAAGATGAAACATTTTCCCACACATTATTATTAAAGCATCATAGAACCCTCTCCATCTCTACTATCATCAGCAACACAAATTTTTCAGGAAATCTTCTTGCAGTCTTTGACAACAAAGCTACAAAAAATGTGAACCTGTCAGATTCTGTGACATCAGAAGCAGTTATCTGCATCTTCCGAGCCACTAAGTATGGCAAATATCTCAAGCAAATTTATGTCCCATCTTCTACACAGCTCTGAGCTCTAGATAAGACAAAAGCCCTAAAGTGAAAGACTGTTGTGAACAGCCCAGTTACATATTCACATAGATATATAAATGTATCAATACACATAGAAATGTACTATTTTCTATCTGAGTGTCAGTAAACAATTCGTATTTATTCATGAACTACATCAGAACACTGTCTAGGTTTAGAGATTACACTTTTCTGTGTGTTTCATCACTGCAGTTATGCCATCCTTAGTCTTGCTTACACTCAGAGCTGCATGTGATTTCTACCCTTTACACGTCACTTTTGAATACAGCCCACTGAATCAGTCAACGAGTTCTGTGTGGGTGCAAAGTGTATGCTTGAGGACTGAGTTGAGTTTGTCTAGATTTTTCTCTTTATATTTTTTCCTTATTATTCTTAAATTTTATTGTATTTTTGATGTAATTTCAGAAGTAGAGGGTGTTACATTCCATTGGGCTTAAAAATCTTAAGACCTACACAGATCCAAAATAAACTACTTTAAAAAAAACCAAAACAAAACACAAACAAAATCCCAGCCTTAACTGTATTCGATTCAGGCAAACTCTTTCACAAGTGGCAATTTCAAACATCCTAAGTATTTAGGTCAGGAACACTATGCAGATAGGAACTAAATATTTTTTAAGTACAGATAGCACATACAAAAGAGTACTTTCAGACAGTGTTATTGTTTACTCCAATGAACACTGGTTAAATTATTCACTTCCTGATCTCATAGACTCTCATTATAAGTTTTTGACTTATTAAAGAAAAATTCTATTACTTTCAAATGGAACCAGTTTTATAGCAAAAGTTGAGCATGCAAGGGGTTATAGTATTATGATGTCTAACATGCATCTAACAGGGCAAAGTAGGCTGGTGACAGGAGGCACACAGGTTATTTGCAAGCAACAAAACAGCTGGTCTCTGTATGAAGGGCTGACTTATGACAAGTAAATGAAAAAGTATATGTTTCTAAAGTAATACTGCAAAAAGAGACAAAATATCATGATAGATATTACAAAATGATCTATTTCTTAAAGGATTTTTAGTAGTATAGGACTTAGAGAATACAGCTCCCTGTCATTAAGTTGTATCCAATAACTAAGCAAATCATCATAACAAGCTCAGTAAGTGATCATTCCATTTTACAAATTTCCTTCATTTTTTGTTACAACATTTGGATAAAGTTTACAAATCTGCATTTTTGCACACCTGCCACAAAAGCTAGGAAAATGCCTTTTAGCCTGTTATTCCATTACCAGATATTGAAAAGCTCTCAGTGAAGAACGAACTTACTTTAAGCTCAAGGTATTTTATCACTTTTGATAAATGCATTTCCAGATTTTCGTTCTGGTATCAAAAGACTCTCCAAACAGAGCGCTAGTTTTGTAATCAGAATTACTATTTTTATGACAGCTAAAGAACCAGAATAGATTAAGCTTTTTATTTTTGTGTTACGTAAGTAAGAAATCCAAACTAATGAAACAGTCCCTCCACCAACCATTGCATACCTCAAGAAATGACTCGTGGACATTAGCTTATTTTAGTTTAAATCTTTCAGCTTTAAGGAAAAAAATAAAGAGAAGAGTACATTATTTAATATAAAGAGTTTAAACACACATGAATTTAACATTTAAGCATCCTCTAGGGCTGCTAAGTACATACTTTGCACATGCACTTTGGCTTTACTAAGACCAGCTAAAGCTCCCATTCATCACATGACACGCCCTGCCAACACTGCAAAATGAGATGTGTTTAGCCCTATCGCGAATGCCATCATTTCCTCAATCTGTGGGGGCGGGGGGAGGGAGGTGGAATCAAAACACTACAAGCAAAGCTGCAGACAAACTCAGTGTAAAAGCTGCGTGGTGAACCTGAACCACCAAATTAAGACATACAATTAGTGAATGAACTCGTTTTTGTTTATTTACCTAAGTTACTACCACTTGTCCCAGCACCCCTTCACACACATGCACTGATACTGTCACCTACTGGATACTTTTGTATTTATCCCGTTAGTGTTCCATTCATCTTCCAGCAGAGTCTATGTGGTAGTTATATGTAGAGAGAGCTGTGAAGAAGAACCAGAAAACAATTCCCTTAAGCAAAAAAAGCCTTCACAGAGCCAAGGTCCCAACATGAGTATGTGTAAATACTTGACTTGGGTAGGAGTGCATACCTTAAAGCGTGGGGTTTTGTTGTTTTTTAAAAGCCACCAGATTTACAGAATCTGTCTGACAGAGGGATTATTTACACCTACGAACTCTATGAGAAGAGCCAACACTTGGGCCTCTCACTTGCATGTGTTTGCAAGTGCCACCATAGTGGCACAAGAGCAGCGCTCACATTTGAAAGGCTTCTCACCTACCAGAAAACGAAAAGCAAATAGGATGGATGTTGTATCTTCCGGGCGAACACCGAGTGTGTGTGGGAAATTCAGAAGAGTGTCAGGGGATCAGCATTTACAGCACATTCTCCAAGCCACAGCTCATCTTTCATGTGAACCTGTTGCTAATGAAGCATGGTCTTAGACACCAGTCTGGGCAGTTGAATGTTGCAGTCTGTTTTACCAGTAGAAGACCTACTGCATCTAAACTTGGCTTCAACCATAAGCCTAACCAAGACACTGGCCAGAACCATTTCCAAATTTAGCTTTGATCTTTTTTCCTAAATCAAAGTTCAGAGAGACAACTTTAAGTGTATTCTACATCACCAATTAAAACCAAACAAATTCTTCAGAAAGAGAAAACGTAGCAGAACAGGAAATTTTCAAAAAGCAATGGGAAATTACATTAAGGTAAAATCGTTTCAACTTAATGAAAACACACAAAGAATTTTCTGTAAAGACATCAAGGACAACATTTAGGTCACAAAGGAAAAGAATGACTTTCAAAAACAAAAACATTGAGAGGTATGTTAACTGAAAACTAAAGGATATGCCAGTCCTTTCATCTACATTCCCACTAACAAATTCTAATTTAAGTTTAATTTCATATTTACATGAAATTTCTGAAATACTAGTCTTACAGTGGAGAACCTGAAATGAACCTAATTAGGAAGAAAGCATAGACTGAAAAAATGAAACAGAATCACAGAATGGTCAGGGTTGAATAGAGGACACCCTACACAGGCAAACCTATTTTCATTTTGTAGTGGTTTAGCTTGGCCCAGGTTTTTCTAGTGGGGGGGGCCACAAAGATGGCTCCTCTGTGAAGCTTCTCGAAGCCTTCACCATGTCCAGCTCTGAGGTGATGGACATGCTGCTGGCCAAGCCTGGGCCAATTAGAGATGTTGGTTACGCCTCTGTGAAAAACATATTTAAGAAGAAATCAAAACAATGGGTGCACGCACTTTTCCTTAGCCAGAGGAGGAGGAGTAGGTGAGAGTATGTGAGGGAAAACAACATGGAGAGACCAAGGTCAGTGGAGAAGGAGGGGGAGGGGGAGCTCCAGGCGCCGGAGCTCTGCAGCCTCTGCAGGCCGTGGTGAGGCCCATGGTGAAGCAGGGGGTGCCCCTGCAGCCCATGGGGGCCCACGGGAAATGCTGAGATCCGCTTGCCCCAAAGCGAGTGGATACCCTGAAAGTGGCCGTGGTCCAGAGGGAGTCCTAGTGGAGAAACAGGCCTTGACTTGCACCCTGAGACTGAACTGAGTGTCCCACATGGAGTGGGTGGGTGCCTGAGAGAGAGAGAGAGAGAGAGAGAGAAGCCCAGCAGAAGTCCGGTAAAGAGAAGAAGCCTTGCTCCCGAGATGGAAACGGCCCGGCTCAGAGGTCTGTACCCCGTGGAAGATGGACCCCACGCCGTAGCAGTTTTGGGGAGACTGCTTGCCTGTGTGGGGACCAGCGTCACTGTAGCAGTGTCGGGCGGGCTGCCGACGGTGAGACCCATGGCTACGCAGAGGAAAAGAACCTCTCCCCGGGCAGGGGAAGAAGATCTGGGTGATGAACTGACCTAACCCTCCCCCCATACCTCGTTCCCTTGTGCAGCTGCTGGGAAAGAGGGAGGGGGGTGAGCGAAGAAACGGTGGCCTTGAAGGGTTTATTTTACCTCTCATTTACTCCTCTGACTCTGTTAGTAATAAATTAGATCACTTTGCAACCTAAGTTAGTCCTGTTTTGCCTATTCTAAGTGCGTCTTCTCCCAGGTTTCCTTATCTCAACCCATAAGCCCTGGGTGTGGGTGTGTTAATTTGGGGTACCTGGCATTTGGCCGGGCTCAAACCTTGACACATTTTTACATCCAAAAACAAACCAGACCAATAAAAATACCTGAGTTTAAAAAAAAAAAAAAACAAAACAGAAAGTGAATCTATTTTAAGAATCTAAGTCCTAACACCAACCCTGGTATAGTAACAATTCTTCTCAAGACAACATTTCATTCCAGCATTATTACAAGTAACTCTGCTGTACTAGTTCTACTACTGCTGTCTTTCAAGAATTAATGTATTGCATGACCATTGCATAGCCAGCATTCTTTAGGTTTACTTCCAATTGTCAATGGCGAAATGAACAGGAAGAGGCTGACATCATCATCATGAGCAGTTGTCAAGGTAGTAAATTATATTTTCATAGGTAATAAGTAGCTTCCTAATACTGATTACATGTTGTGGGTCACACAGCAAATCAGCAACACAACAAGAAATAGGAGACAGTTCTAGATTTGCAATTGTTCTTCTAGGCAGTGACTTACTGTCTTTNTTATTTTGCATGGTTTTGGACACTTGTTTACTTATGTACCTAAACACCATTAACAGTGCTCAGCCACCCTGCCTAGTCAGCCTCCTAGCAGAAATCTTTCTTTGCTCATCATTCTCCTTCTCCCGTACCTTTTGAAGCCCTGTCAGGTGCCTTCTACATAAGCTAAGAATATTTAATAGAGCAAATGTCTGTCTCTGAAGACATGGCACACTTGCTACCAGAGAGATTGAGAGCCATCTGTGCCAGTAGCAAGAGCCGTCTATCAGCCCCCTTCACACCCATGTTTCCTGCCAGACATCTGCCTACTCTCCTGTGCCACCATGTGTGATGCCACGGCTCCAACGCTGCGGGATGCAACACCACCCACGGCACTCAAGTGCTGGAGCATGGCGCTCCTGCCAAGTGACTGCAAGAGTATTTCATTTCCTCAACTCAGTGGAAAGTTAATTTTGCCACTGTGGACACAGGTGTGTATTCCCTACCCATTATGAAGCCAGGTCCTATAGGACAAGTTCTCCACAAGCTGTTTTATTCCAATATTATCACAAGTATCGAATTGGCTCCCTGTCCTGTCCACCCACTCACTGCACACACCAAGTAGGAGGTTTCAGTAAGACATTAACACAACGTAGCCTGTTTCCTATGCATCCTATACCGTTCACTTAACCTTATTTCCTAATCCTGTAAAATGCTCAGTTCAGAAGAAAGGAGGAAGGCTTCACTTTTTAAATAACAAGATGGAATGGATCCAACAGTTCCAAGCAGACAGTGCTACAAGGTACTTTCTTCTGTGCAATTTCGCAATTTCACAATTTCTAATGTAAGCGGCTTTTTGCAAAGTCTATTTAAACAAATCACTTGATTGAGTCAGAAAGAACGCCTGAGCAACAGAAACAAAGACTGGGCCTTTGACAGAGATTCAACAAAGTTAAAACCAAAAAAACTGATGCAGGGACCTTTCCAGAAAATGAAAAGGAATATAGTCAAGGTGGAAACCCAACTTTATTATATTGAAAAATCTTGAAACATGCCTATGAAATATGTGCAAGTTGATTTTAAGAGTTTTGAGAAGACATTCTTATGTTTAACCTGGCCATGGAGAACCAGAAGAGAAAAAAAAAAGTGTCATTAGAAGTCTACATCCCTCTGAACTAGCAAAGACACCCTCTTCAGTTAACAAGACAGGAATATAAGCTGTCCTTGTCTTTGCAGTATTTATATCTTTACATAGGTGTCTTCTGAACACAAATTCTAAACCAGAATCAAACATATCCTTATAGATCAATATCCCTAATTGCCATAAATCCCCCATTTCAGTAAAAAATTTGCCTGTTTTGTTAAATCAGGATCACAGTGTTTGGTTTTTGCATATTCAACATAAGAGAGAAAACTACCAGTAGGGAAAAAATACCCCTTTTCTCTAGAAATCCTTTTCATGTCACAAAAGAATCACTCCTACACAACATTCAATATTCAATTGTACAGTACTTTTTTCCCCTCCCTAAGCAATTTACATAAGTGGTAACATAAAGAAGACATACATGCAATCCACCTGCACGTGTTTGCATTTGCTGTGTCAAAGAGACACCTTGTTTCCTGCTCCCAGTGCCGGCAATGAAAGGCTTTGATGCCAGCACGCATTCCCATGTGTTTCTGCAGAGCTAACTATAGGAATGCTTCCTGTCAGAAAGGAAATGAACCTTGTCACAGCTGGAAAATCATCATCTGTTCTTCCTGTGTAAGTGGTCTGAAGGGATTACTTTTCTCAGTTACTGTGTTAATTTAGGCTTTTAATGCCTCTTATCATGAGTATTTAAGGCTATTAGTTAGGAAAGATTGATAACACTATGGGAAAGATAAGAGCACAAAGATTCCTATCAGACCTGTATACAACGAAATACTTCAGTTACCAGTTTATTATCTTTCAATTATTTATTTATATTCCCAAAATGACATCATTTACTGTGCTGAATTAATTTCCTAGCAGCCAATACTGCATAATGCAACATGATCATATTGGACTGTTCTATTTGATGTTTGAATGGTCCACTGAAGCTTTCTAGAAATTTTTTGTCTGTGCTATATGACCTGTTACTCTTTCATGCCTGCAAGGTGAATGTATTTAAAAGGGGAAAAAAAAAATTGTATGTGCTAATATACAAAGAGAGGATTCGTAGGAAGGGAAATGGTAAAACATTTGGAAAGGCTGATGCAGATTACAGATCTGTTATCCCAAATTTCTTGATTTTCTAGATTATCCCCCTCACCATGCTTAGTATACCTTAGTAAAAACAGAGGAAGCACAGGCTGTTCACAAATTCAAACACAATTCTTTAATGCTGTAAAGTCACATCTTTAACACAAAACAATTTCAAAGAGAGAAATACAAACATAGAAGTTTAAAATCCTTGTCCTGTGGAAATCAACTATAGTAGGTTTAAAAAGTGCTTATACATCTATCTGGAATATTGACCAGCACTCAGCAAAAGGAAACAATGTCCTTTTTAAAACACATTGTAAATAATTAATAACTGAGTAAATACTATTTCCAAATACATGTAGCACATTCACAGATGTAATAAACAGGATTACTCATTCTTTAAACACTCTATAAGGAAAACACAGCTATTTTCACGACACATTTGTGAAGGCAATTCAAGCCCAGCTATTTTGAAAACAAAGTATTTTAGAATACTGTGGAATTAGGTTATACCATACGCAAGACTTCTACTGGTAAAAGTATTCCTGCTAATTACTGCACAGAGTAAGAGTGTATCATACAGTTGTTATTTTATGCAACAATATTCAAAACAAGAAAGAGGCAAAGGGGAATTTAATCTTCAGTTATTTGTGTGGATCCTTCTTGTACCAGAAAAATAAAGCTTACATTGCTTAAAGAATAAAAGCCCTTAACTTGCATAAGGGAACGTAAATACTATGGGGAGTTGTTGAAGTGTTTGATGCATAGAAGGTGCTAAATGAGTGACCTCAGAAGAACCAAGGCCCCATATGGAAAAATCTGTGATTTAAACAGTGGGCTTCAAGATGAAAGCCAACTCTGAACGGCCAGTTGTGCCATTCTGAATGACTCATTAATTATTTCCTCTTCTCTAAACATTTGTGATCTCTAAAGAGGAAAAATCATCACAAAAGAAAAAGAAGTCAAGTCACTTGATAAATTTCTAGGCTCCATAAAGGTCCCACATGTATTAAAACACAACTTTAATGAAAATCATTAAGGTAAGTCTATCAGTAAATCAGTCCTGTTAGGAATCCATTTCATTCTTCCCAGTTAGCTTCTGATCATTGATTATAGGAGCTGATAGTCACAGATGCCACTGGGGTTTTCCTTTCTTTATATAAACTACTGGGTAAAACTCAGCAGCTGAAAAGGCTTGACTGCCCTCTCTCTGTGGCTTCTTGTGAACTACTTAATCAGTAGTTTAAAACAGAATTACAGCCACACACTGTCAGGAAATTCCCGATGGTAGGTAATCACCATTTTCCCTACAGTCTTAAAAAAAAACCCACTGTACTCCCAATCAGTAACACAGTACGCCGCCGTAAGTTTGGAGATGATAAAACTGCACTTTATGGCTGAAATAACACAATAAAATTTGGTTAGATTGTTCAGCTTTACTAGCATTGCCTGTGAATTGAGGCCTTTCACTCCCATGCTCTGTCAGCAGAATGTAAAAGCCATCCTTGTACGTGAACACATTAATTACAGACGAATGAAAAGCATCGGTAAGTCTAGTGTATTCTCTCTGATGGGAGAAAAATGGCCGTGAGAACATTATTTTGAATTGTAATATGTAACTTGAAATATAGAAAATAAGTATATGAAAGAAGTTAAGCAAGACTTAGGCGACATTAACTAATAATCTCATGGGGTTGGGTTGCTGGGTTATTTTATCCTTTATAATATAGACACACCTAATGCCATAGTCATAAAAATCTTAAGTCTCAATATAGAACCGCCCTTTTTATAAACTTGAGATAGATTTTACTGAATTAATTCTACTGCTCAATACTGAAAAGAAAGAAGACTTCCAATTAATCCATTCCGGCTATCCTTGTAGCAAACTGGTAGGAATCATAACTTTAAACTCTCCCATCGGTATGAAGCTCCCGCTGAGGATCACAGGCAGAGAGGGACACTGGAAAAGCATTTGAAAAGTAAAAAACAGCCCGTGTGACGTTGTTCATCTGCTGCCCCCTCCTGGTGGAAAACAAACAAAGCGCCATATGACTGACAGGAGAACAGCTGGATTTCCAGGTCCCACTACCTGGTAACCTCCTGACAGTAGATCTTTCTCAGTTTAAAGGCATTCCTTGAAGCTTTACAGTATCAATAGACTCTAAAATATACTTCCCATGTGCATCTGTTAATGTAGGCATGACAACAAATTGTGGGATAAAGAGAAAATGAGGCAGCTTGCTCTGGCACTCTGGAGCTCTGTGCAGGGCACAGCCCACAGTCAGTCAGCACAGCAGGGTTTATCCTTACGCCGTTCTGCCATCACCTATTCCATCTGTGCCGGGGGGCACACCACTGAGCTGGCCGTGACCCCCAAGAGATCCTGTTCTGCCGTGGGGACAGGGCCTTTCGTGGAAAGAACTAAGAGATAGTTGCAGGCTGGGACTATGGCTAATGCCAGTTTTATGTGTTTGCACCTCAGGCTGTAAGAAAGCAAAAGAGTTGACATGAAGTTTGCTTTGCTGTACAAAAGTCAAGCAAAGCTCAAGTCAGAACTAGGTATGAAAAGTTCAAGTAAGTTCTTAATCTTCACAGTTCTAGGGAGAGCTCCAGAGACCCAGTCCATAAATGCTCCTTCAAAACAGAGACATAGTGCACACATCAGATAACACATTTCATATGTAACCTCAGATAAAATTCAGATTGTCACACTCCAGTGGTTCACAAGTAGTTGTTGTAATGATATAACAATGTAAAGTGCTTAACCATACATTTCTGCAACTTAAAACAGAGATAAGTTTTGTTAACTGACTACTTCATTTAAAAAAAAGCCCAAATCCAAAAGATAGATGCCTATGTGCAAGGTACATTATAGGCACATTGGTCTGCTCTCTACTTGCTAACAAAACTGCTCTAGCTCACTTCAAGCAATTAGGCCTTTGCCTAACCAAACCCAAATTCCACTTTTGCTTTCTTTTTATTATACCAATTTCAGCAAGCTACTAAAACATGTATTTATCTCTTTTCACCTGAGCAGTAACAACTTCAAATGAGGAAATCCAGATTCAGTACAGACAATTACTTCAGTCCTAGAAATGAATTAATTTACAATACACAACTGTGAAAGTCAGAAAGTGATTCCTTTAGTTAAACTATTGTAAAAATGTTTTCTGACAATGTAACAGACACATGTATGGCCATGAACAACAAAAACAGAAAACACCCCAAACCAAATGCACATACTTGGAAGAAAACTAGAGAAATGGATGTACACAAACTTCTCTACCTAAATATTAGAAAAGTTATCACAATATTTTGTAATGTCAACTCATGGACAGGTGGCTACCAGAGATTATTATCTTCTTTATAAAAGAAAAAGATATCTTTTCTGAATAACAGGAAAGCATTAAATGCCTTCTCAAATTCTCTTTGGAAGAAAGGATGCACTTGAGATCAGGCAAAGTCTTACAAGTGCAGATAAGTAGAATTTTACACTAACTGATAAAATCAGTGCTTCAGTCAATATTCCTCTCAAAAATGCAGCCATGACTACAAAGGAAGCTGTTTTTTCACCTAGTGAACTTGCAGAATTCCAAGAAGTCCCACAGAATCTCTCCTGGCTCCCGAAAGAGTCTATTTCAGTGGCTCTACTTTGTTATTGCTTGGAACAAACTGTAATAGAAAGCCTTTAGCTGCACCTTTTGATCAGCACCTGCCTAATTTATTCCAAAGACTGGTACTATCACAAACCAAGCAGGAGGCATCTATTTTAATAGAGTACCTTATTGGGCAACTTTCTTCTAAGTATACGTAAGTAAATCAGCAAATAAATAAATGCGCCAGATTACCAAATATTCTGCAATGAAGGAAGAAAAATAGCAAGTTTTGCTATTTGCTACAATAGAGATCATACCTACTGTAGGTACTGCATTTAAATTAGCTTGAATCCTTCTTTCAAGTTGCTTTAGTGTTACAGCGCACAGGATTATCTTCAGGCTTCTTTTTTCTGTTCCACTCTTTCATTTGTGGGTTTGTTGTACCCTTATGATGGATTTGTTTGTGATGTCCACTCATTTGATGTCTGGTTTTGAACACCTGATCTCAAAATGAAGACAAATGAGCTGTAGAAGTTCTGTAATTTTCCATATGCTCCTTCAACTCTTCTCTGGATTGCCAATTAAGAAAGACGTTAAGTAAACTAACTCAAAAAGAAACCCAAAATACACTATACCAATATTTTATAATACCATTGGGATGGAAAGACTTAAAAGCCTGAAACTTTCTGGTGATGAAAGACAAAGTTGTAGAGAAGACAAACTTTGCTCCTCATTCTGTTTGTGAAACACACATGAAACAGAGCTTCTCAAGAAACGTAATTTGTTTGAGCTGGTTCTTGTTTGTTCATTTGTTGTATTGTTTGGGGTTTTTTTAACCTGCAGGGCAAAATTAGATGCAAATTAAAGACAAGTAATTTTGAAAGAAACTGAGCTATTTTATTTTTGCATACATTGCAAATACAGTAAATAGGGCAAGTGATTTACAGAAATGTTTAACTGCCATTCACACATATCTTGGACGTATAGAATATCATTACTGGATGCACACTTGCATTATAAATTGCTGAAGTGCTGCTCAGCACAACAAAAGATAAAAACAAAATTAGATAAGCACAAATTATAATTATAATCATATTACAATCATAAAAATTACAGCATTTAAAAAGTTTCTACTACATTTGACACACTTGCCATGACAATAAATATCCCTTTCTTTTTAAAAGTGACAATGCAGGAAGGAGAAACATGATTTTCAGATTTCTCATTTGACTTGAATCCATTTGTTTTACCAGATTACAAAGTACTTATCATACAAAAGCTTTACTCTTCATTGCACATTTTAAGTAGTTGTCTTTTCTAAGTTCCCTCAGTTAAACTTCCAATTATTATAATACCTGTATGTAAAGAACAACCAACCTTTTTACATAATACAGCTACTATGCTGAAAGGAATTGACTTATTTTCATTATGTTATGAATATCCAAAAATTGTTAAAATAACATATAATGTTAATTATGTTGTTAAGACTAATACAAAGATCAGTGTAATGTCAAACCAAGATATAACCTTAAGAAATACAGTGCTACATACACTTTTAAATATATACCATACTTTCCAACTTAGGGAAAAAAAAAGTAAACTACATTATTGAGAAGATACTCAGTGTTTGTTTCAGAGCAAATGAAATACTTTCATCCATGCAAGTATCATTTGGCACAGAACAACTGAATTTGACTCAATTTTTTTAGTCCTGACATAATTTCTATATGACTGCTTTTGTACTAGCTAAAATACCAAAAATTCTCCTTTCACCACCCTCCCAAAAACTTACACACAAGATGTAAAAGCAGATGTTAATTGTTATGTAAATAAATCAATCTCAAAACAGTTGAACCAATTCTGAAGATTATCTGTAAAAAGCAGAACTTGGTAATGTGAGACATTTCAGCAGAGTGCTGTTTACAAAGAAAAAAATTAAAGACTTTTTTCCTCACCCAGTGTCACCAAGACTTATTTATTAAATTTCCCATTCCTTTTAATGTGATGACACAGCAAGCATCAGATTACAAATACTGCTGGATTCTGGAATCTCTAGTGACTAAGAGAAAAGGGAGGATAAAGTGCCAATTTTGTAACCATTTACAGATTAAAAATTATTTAAGAATCTTATTTTTTCATATGCTGTATTCAGGTAGAAATAAACACTTACCTGACACTCCAATTCAGCGTACACCAGTGTGGTTCAGTAGTCAAGACACCACCAACACATATAAGGATGTTGTGATGGAGTTGAAGCCAGTAACTCGAAAGGGTCTACATGTCACCGGACCTAAGGAAGAAATATGTGAACTTTTATACAGCCATGGACTGTATGGCACATACATGGCGTATAGCAATGTACAGCCTAGTAACTCAGAACATACAGAAGGACATATTGGTAAAGAAGACAGCATTTCTGGTAATTCATTTTAGTATATTAAGGTAGATTCCTAACATACTTCCCACAATATAAAATAAAAACTGTATTAACTAACTCAAACAAAGCCTCAACTCATTAAGGTTGCTAAGCCAAGAAATAAAAATTAGGTATTGCCAAAACTAAAGTTGAATTGCCAAGATCAAAGTTGCCTTGGTAACCTTGATCTCATTGGTTTTTGTGTATCTGCTCTCTAAAGCATAAAGCGAGGCTAATGAAGCACTACCCATTCTACATACTGAATTTCAAAAGGATCACTGAGGGCAAAAGTTTGTATACAGGCAAATCAGGCAACCGAAGATTTTGCAAGTGTATCCACCCACACAGATGAGTGCTTGGCATTTTGACCTGCATCGAGAGTTCTCTTAATATTTTTTTTGTTTGTGGTTTTGTTTTCTTTTTAACGTTCAACGAGTTTTAGGTTTCATTTTTGGAATCAAAATACCCAAGAAGTTAAAACATTAATGCCAGATTTCACAATGGGGAATCATATGTATATATAAATACATACACACACCAAAAACCTCTGATGGTTGAACAAATTGTCATTTGAGTAATGGCAGCAAGAGTAAACAGAAGTGATTGTGTACCCTCTTATTTTAATGCTGGTTCACACGTCTGAGGCTGTATCTCTTCTGTCCACTTCAGACCAAACTGTTGCCCAAGTTATTCCCATTTTCTTCCTGTTATTTTACTATTTGCCCACTTTCCCTTGACCAAGTATCACTTTTCCTAACATGCCAAATTCTGCTTAAGTTCATCTCCTCACCTCAACTTTATCTCTAGCAACATCTCATAGGTTTTCCAGCCCCACTGTTCTTCAGTATCCAACTTCTTTTATATGCTGCCTATAAAAGAATTAAAAACCTTTGCAAGCTAGGTGCCAAAGAAAACTGGCAGGTTTTCTTGGTTCCTGTACCTGCCTCCCTAAAACAGTCTGTCACAATCAGCTTCCTGCAGTAAGGTATTGTCATTGTCCACTGCATTTTTCAGAGACGCTGAAAAGGCCAAATACCAATAGATTTTTACATCGGGAGTGTGAAGAGACCAAATCTCAACAGATTTTTGCATGAGGAGTGTGACCTTTCAGCTGTTCTAACAGAAGACACCATCTGAAAAATGCTTATATATTTTCTTTAAGCCATAGACTATTAGGTCTTTTTAAATAAAAAATGTCCACAGTCTTTCAGGTTCCACTTGAAAACATTACGAACAGAAAGTTTTCCCCACATGCATTCTAGAAAACTTGCTGCATCATTTTGGTTGATTCGCACTTTTGACATCATTAAATGTCCAAAAAGGAATCAGAAAGAGACTAAACCCTTGGGTCAAAATAGATCTAAACTGAAAAGTGAACCTGGATGGCCATCATGAAGAGTATTACAATTCTGGTGTTACTCCAGTCACATTGACACAAAGTTAAAGCCAGAAAAGCTTCAGACGTGAAGCATCCTTCAGCTTTGTCATCCTTAGCTGTACAGAATCTCCGCCCACCAGTTTAATAACACAACAAACAACAAAATGGTGAGGCAATAAAGTCTTCCTTGTATGAAGCAAGGATCTTTACCTCTTGCAGGTGGAATAAAGCTTCACTGAGAAAGATGAAGCAACACGTGACAAAGGAAGATAGATTTGCTGGTACTAACTTAACAAGGAAGAATTTCCTTTTAAACTAACAACCAGTTATCCAACCAAGCAATTATCAATTGCAAAAATAAGCCCATCAGAAACTCAAATCAACATAAAAACTATTCAAAACCCAAGCACTTCATCATGTCCTTCCATCCAGATTCCCTGCACCCAATGTTGTTGCCTTCTTTTCTCTACCTACTTAAGAGCTGCTCAGCTGCAAGCTCAATGCAGCTGCCACATTCCACCCCACCTACAGCCTTTGAAAGATGGGGATTTTTCTTTAGTGCCTTCAAGTAAACTCTAAGAAGTCCCTAATCCTTTTCCCCTGCCCTTCAAACCACAGCTTTAATCTATCTTAATGAGTTTTAAAGTCTTCTTCCACCAATTAAAACAAATTTACTTGTACATACACTTGTATTAAGTAAATATTTGGCACTGCAAGAAAAAAAAGGAAAGTAACTGCAAAAAACATCTCACATCTTGCATTCAGTACAGTTTGAAACAGTATCTGTGGTTGCACAGATGCTTGCAGACCTTGATCCATTCCTTAGTTGTATTAAAAGCCGTAGTTTGTTACAATAGCTTAAAACCAGAACAAATATTTTAATTTAAAATAGAAGAAAGACATTTCTCCAGGTTAAAAAGTTATTCCCATAAATGTTCAAACTCCTATGTAGTTTAAAAGTATTTTGTGGTTATTTTAAGCAATATGAGGCCAAATTTGGCTTAGATGCACAGCATTTCAGAAGAAAGAGCAACCATTGATTATGAAGACATAATTTGACTATGAATACTCTGGCAGCAAATCCAAGGTTAGCTCAGCTCTAAGAATGCTTAATGAGCTCCCAATGTCAAAACAGAACAAAACCCAGACCAAACGAAAACACAGTAACAAGGAGCTCTCAAAAATTTCAAACCACAATTAAAAATGAGTTAACAAAATATCTACTTGCAGTGGAGTTATTTTGCTGGAAATTACGGAACATATGAAAAACATTGAAGGAACAGATACTTTAGAATACCCAAATTTCAAAGGATTGGTTTTAGTGGCAGACACAATATACTTTACGTGTCCATTTTCTCCTAAGCACATCTGCTGACAGTCTAAATTTGGTCTGGAGAAAATACTGGTTAAAGGTTGCGGATCTTGCACAGAGGGTTTCTGTTTAAAGGAAAATGAAATTGAGAGCAGTAACCCTTTCTTTGTAAAGGTTTTAATACAAAATCACTCAACTTCGCAGCAACTTCTGAACTCTTTTTTATAAGGTGTAAGATTCAGTTTGTACATTGTTTTCCACTAGCCAGTTAGGCTTACACATAGGTTAAAAGCTGCAACAAGCATGTTGTACCAAGTAACATTAGCAATTACAGTGAGAACTTGACACTAAGTTAAACACAAGCTTAGTGCTAAGAAGCTTCATTTAAAACTATTTCAAAAACTATTCCCACAGCCAGCAGGATGGCTCTCATACTCACTGTATCAGCTCCACAAGCATAATAAATCAGCAGACAACAGTTCCTTATAGTGTTACAGTAAAGCTTCCTTTAATGGAATGAAACATCTGAAAAACATTAGCAAGTTGAAGATTTCTTGCAGTTTCTTTTTCTTCTGCACCTCAAAAATGCATAGAAACTAGCATGGTGCTACATAAATATTTAGAAAGGTTTTCTTTACTCACATTTATCACAAAAATGTAAGCAATATTCAGAAAAAATATAAAATATTTACAATTCCACAATACTACCAAGAGCTTAAAAAATTATTAAGTATTTACCCTATTAAATTTTTCACCAGGAAGCTAAAATTAAGTAAACTTTCCGCATGTTAACATCACAATGAATGGTAAGTTATAATCTTCAAAATTCATCCCCCCCCAGCCATAATGGAAATTGCCAAAAAAGCATCTCAGAAAACCCAGTCCCAGGTTTTCTCACTACAGTTATAAAGGACACGGAATTTGGATCCCCACACCTCCCACCCAAAAGGAATGAAATTACTCATTCAAAAGGCAATTTATAATTTGTTAATAACACAGTTCTCCTTTGACACAAAAAACAATTGTTTGTATAAACTCATAAATTTTTTCACTGTTGTAGTCATCTCTGTTTTGAAATACTGTGAATTTCAATTGTCTTTCCATGTGCTTTCCTTCCTAACCCCTTAGAGAAAAACTTATACTGGACTGTAGCTTTGTTCTTGGCTTACAGTCACACACAATTAAGGGGACACTGTAAGTCATTGTGAAGCAAATAAAAAACTTGTTTTGCTTTTAGTTCTAAAAACTACCATTTTCTCAATTACTTTTCCTTGAGTAATTCTACTATAACCTTTTAAAGAATTCTACCTCCTGCTCTTGTCAAGCTGTAAAAGCCTCAGAACAAACCCACGTATCCCAAAAAAACCCAAAGGCATCAAATCTAGACAGCATAACATGCAATCTAATCTAAATTTTTCAATCAAAACCCGTCATAAACTAATCTAAACCTTACATCCAGACACAGATGCCTGGCTACAACCACAGGACGCCCTATCATTCCACATTCCTTCATGTTCCTAACCTTGTCTGTTTTCTTACCTGACCTCTGCCACAAACTCCAGAGCACACCTGTGAGCCATCACCTCATTTCACAGTTACCTGTTCTTTCATTTGGTCATGCTGAGCAATCAGAACCAAATCAGTAGTTCAACCCATAAAGCAAGAATTTGGTTTACATCCCAGCAGCAGCCACAGAAACCTTGCTAAAATCAATCACTGCAACTACCCACAACCACTGCAATCACCGCAATACTGAACGGTTAAAGAGAAAAATGTCCAGACCACCTTTTGTACAGAAGGTTTCAAGATTTTTACCTACAGACCTGAAGGTGAGCACTAAATGCATAGCTTTATTGAGGGCAAAGCACTTGAAATTACTAACAGAAACATTATTTAAGCAATGAGGGAGAAGTGTAACTGGTAGAAAAGCAAAATTTGTAGCTAATACAAAGGGGAACAGAACTAGAATACTGGAATAATCTCCTTTTCTGATTTAGGAGACATTATGTTAGTCAAGACCTTCCATTTATAAGTGGAGATAACATTTAGCTATTAGAAATCTCACAAAAAGTAGAGATAAAAGGTATTCACCTTGATAGAAGTACTTTGACAGTAATGTTAAGTCATTAAAAAGCTACTAATATTGAAATTCTTGGAATATGATAGTAAACTACTCATAGGAATATGATGGTCAACTACTCATAGAAATATTCAGAATCCAAAACATGAAATAAGACAGGATTTTGCAGAATGAACATCATCAAAATGTGAACATTTACAGGACATTTTTAGAATTTTTACAGTTCTTACATTTTCTTTGCTCAAACCAGCACAAAGATGTTTTACAGTAGCTTCTAATAACAGCATTTACAGTTCATACTGAAAGGCTACAATAAATTTTGCATTGACCAAATAAAGTTATTTGCAGTGATAAGTTTAGGTAGAGGAAACAACTGTATGAAAGGAAAAAATAAAATCTGATTTACTGGTAAAATCTCAGTGTAGGCACATAAATATATCTGATAATGCCAAGCAAGATACACGAAGATTTCTTATCTGCTCAGTTTCAGATGATGTGCACTGAAATGAGGGTTCCTCTGATGGCTGTTTCTGTGCACTTTCCAGGCACTTTATAAAGTGATACAAAAGCACTTTCACAGACAATGCACTGGTAGGTTTCTTTTACCCACATGTGTGCTTTTCAATGATTTCCCATTAAGATTTACTCAGTCATGCGACAATAAACACATTTAAAGCCATGATCCACATCATGACCCTTTAAATGGATTTTCTCAGCATCTTTCAACTCCAGTGCTACATTGCACACATTGCAGAAATGCTGCCTTCCCTCAAAAGCCAGCTTTAAGGCACAAGCACCTTCCACAGGGCAAACTCAGCCTTTAGATCCAGCTTTGAACTGATTTTCTTGTGATGTCTACACCTTGGTTGAGCTTTAGGGGTTTTTATCTCCCCAGTGAATGTCTGGGTTCTAACACTGGAAACGTGACAGATGCTAAGATGCACAGACTGGGCTTATCTGTCCTTTCTCTTGGAATATGGAAGAGAAGTCAGCACTGCAGGGTTCCTCCAGCCACAAATAAACTGCTGCTTTTCCACGGGAGTGAGAGGCATAAGGATTACGCTCGGGGCTCACGTCACAACAGCAAGGACTCTTATTTTGAGACATCTGATACACAGGCAATAAGACAGTCATTTTTTGCAAGATTTTCTTAGTTTTCATTATTTTCATCTCCTATGCTATACAGCTCATTCTTATCTTGGTGCATTTTAGGACAGCCTGCAATTCGACATGCCATATCTTTTTCACGCATTTGAGCCAGATGTATCCTGATCTTACTTTTGATTCTACTTGTGAAATGGCAGAGCTTGCACCCGCATATCTCCACCAGACCAGGCAATCTGGACTTCAAAACCCTCAACCAGAGCAGTACACAACCAGGATGTTGTGATGGTGATGTGCGGGTTCATTGACAGAACACATCGGTATTTGTAGTTCAATTTGCTAATTTTCTGTAGTTGCAGTTGGTTAGAACATGGTGCTGGCAACACCAAGGTGGTGGGTGCAATGCCCATATGCGCCATTGACTTAAGAGTTGGACTCGAGGAATCTTGTGGATCCTTTCCAACTCAGAATATTCTGTGAATCTGTGAAAAGACAATAAACAAAACAGTTAAAATCCACTGCATGACTTCAAGTGTCTTATCCAAGGCCTGGGGAGCAGTGACATCTAGATTCAGATTCCAGTCCCAGGGATGTCTGTAGATTTTACAACCATCTGAAAGAAGTGAGGGTCCTGCATGAGGAAAATTATGCCATAAATCATGCCCAAATCACCTGTTGAAATTAAAAATGAACTACAGGTTAGCAATGTTACATCATTTCTGTGTTAAGTTTATAACAGCGCTTGTTAGAAGAAAGGCAGCAGAGATCTTAAATCTCGTAGTGATTTTAACAGACGAGAACGCTGGTGAGAAACCTGCACCCTCCGGTCCAGGAGCCACCACAGCGCACCCAGACACAGCCCCGCACCCCGACCCCAAAC